>JAPMLY010000285.1:0-177241 GCA_026401115.1 Tetraselmis chui
CGGTACGCTATGGGTGATGTGGCATTTACCCTAGGGCAAGTTTTGCCAAAGATTTTATCTTGCTTACAATTAGGTCAAAAGACACCCACAGGCGGGGCCTGGGAGACAATTAGCGCAGGATCATAGGGTTGGGTGGGTGGGTTCGCGCGAAGCCTAGATTGGCTGAGCGCGAAAGCAGAGAGTGCCTAGGCTCGTGGCTAGCTCCGGCTTATAAGGTGCGGGCTAGCTAGAGCTGGCCGTTGGGGAAGTCGTTGGTCGTTGGTTGCGTCTAACTGTAGGGGCGAGGTGGTTGCCTTGCAGGTGCGACGCGCCGCTATTAACGGTAACAGTAACCGCTAGAGTTACTGTCCCGTACACATGGAAGTTGGCTATGCTAACCTCTAGTGCCTCGGGAGAATGTGTGGTACACGTACCACGTTTGTGGTACACGTACCACAAAAAGTGGGCATCTTTGGAGCCCCCAGACAGACCCCCAAAAAGTATTTCTCATTCAAATATGGGCCAAGATCATGCATAAGCCCACATTCAACTCATTTTCTTTTAAAAATTAAAAATCGGCCGCAGCTATTCGCCATGGCGTTGATTTTGGCCTCATCTACCCACCCGAGCAGTAGCGCTCGGCACGTTCGGATAGGTCAAAGAGTATCGGCTCGTAGGGGGCCTATAGAGGAGCTAAGACCCGGCTCGACGCGCCATCAACGTGCTCGGAAGTATGGCTTAGTCATTGCGTCGGTGGGATCGAAGTTGTGGACTGTGCGGTGGGATGATGGTGCCGAAACTACCGAGCGATCCACTCAACTCCGGTCCGAACTACCTACTGCCGGGCAACAAACTGCTTGTTCATCGCCTCCCACGCCTGGCGATGACCACTTGAATTGGAAATCAACAGCTCCTCACCCTCCCAGTACCTTGCCCGAGTTTCGTGGAGAGTTTTTGTGTGCCGACGCCGGTATGCGCGCGTTGCCGACGGAGGGTACTGGTAGTGAAATGGCAGAAAACTTGACTTTTGAAAACGAGCCGGCACTACCCACCGACGCATCTCCTTCCGAGAACGCGTCCGCAGCTCGAATCATAGCGAGTAACATCACTCAAGCAACACATAGTACTGACCCCGACGCCCTTGAGGAGGAGGACCCTCAAGACCAGCCTCACCTAGCGTTAGATAGCGACGAGGAGGAGGATGGAGCGGACGAACACCCACTTCGCGAGGCTGAACAGTACCTACGCCGACTGGTTGGTGATACTGTAGAGAAGATGACAACAGGAGAGGAGACTGCTATTTGGACGGTTGTTCCTGGAGTTGCCACAGACACTCGTGGAGAGAGGATCGCTAACTTTAGAGAGAAGGGAGTAGGCCTTAAAGGTGGAATCCCAACGTTTAAAGATGGCGAAGTTGACTTGCTTTCCCTATGGCTACACCTTTACCCGGGAAAAATCGAAGAAGATCTATACCGCTTAAACGAGGAGGGCTTTAGGAAAAAAGCAGGTTGGAAACCAGTCACACAGCATGAATGGGTTGTCTTCATTGGGATAATATATGCTGCTCGACAGTTTAATCAACTCGGGAAGGAACTTTGGACATCAGAGGCGACAGGAGTGAGGGAGGCACCTGATTTTGAACGCTTCATGAAGAGCTACCGCTTCAAGCACATCCGCCAGATGGTCATGTACTCTAAGGCAGACCTCTCAGCTTCCCAAATTCACCCTTGGGCTATGTTTCGTCACATGGTTAACGACTTCAACAACAATAGGGCAACGGCACTTCAACCGGGGATGACTCAGACACTGGATGAGTCCATGTCTAGCTACAAGCCCCGTAAAGACAAGCGAGGAGGCTTACCAAACATATCTTTCATTCTACGTAAGCCCAAGCCCTTGGGAACCGAGTTCAAGACGATGTGTGATGCTGACACTGGAGTAATGACGTGGGTTGAAGTGCAAGAGGGGAGGACGGCTATGAGACAGAAAGCATTTAGTCGGGACATGGGAACGACGTGTGCTACTGTTGTGCGCGCGATGGAATCAACCGCCATCCAACCTGGGACAACACTACTTGGCGATAGTTGGTTTGCGTTTGTTAAGGTGCGAAGGTGTATGAGTGTGCATGAATCTTAGGGGACTTAAAAGTGATACTGAACATATGTTACACGTCCCTTTAGACTGCGTTACAGGCATCCAAGAGGGGGCACCATTTCATTGGTATTGTGAAGACAAGCCACGCTCGCTTCCCCAAGCAATACATTGAAGAAAAATTAAAGGGGAAGAATGTTGGGAGCATGCTAGTGCTTACCACCAAGCTGGAAGGGGTCGACCTCGTCGCGATGGGCTACAAGTACAACAAAAGGAAGGTCATCCACTTCATTGCCACAGCAGGAGCAGCCAACACCTTTGACGGAGACGACCCCTACATGCAACGATGGGCCGACGAGTATGGCAACATATGTGTTCGAGCCATTCCACGACCAGCCCTTGCTTCAGAATATTTTTCAAAGAGCCCCCGTGTCGACAACCATAACCAATCGCGCCAGCACGACCTTGCGCTAGAGGAGCTATGGCAGACACAAGACTGTTGGTTCCGCTTATGGACAACTTTTATGGGCATTCACCTGGTTGATTGCTGGAAGCTCTGCCGTTTCCATCTCCCGTCTTCCCACCAGCTCGCCACAGGTAGTGTCGTAGACTTCTCCGACAAGTTAGCTGCCGCCCTCCTCAAGAACTCTCTTCCTCATGATATTGATAGGCGAACTGTGACGCCTCGTCGCATTTTGCCTGCAAAACGCGTGATGGCCGACATCGGAAACCCGCCGTCACGAGGACAACACCGCCGCGGACAATACCCTCGCGTACGAGTCGGCAAGCACATGAAAATAAAACAAAGCCGTTGCAAGTTGTGTCAAGCGGAGAAGAAAGAGAGCTATACCTCATTCTTTTGCCGTGACTGTGGAATACCGCTTTGTGTGGCTTCAAACCGCCATGAGCGGGACTGTTGGACGCAACACGTCGAGAGCTCCTTGGACGAGCTCCATCGCTCCGCCGTTCTCAACAGCGCTTGCACTCCCGACTTGGCACACTCTCGCGCAACCCCGACTACCCATGGTTCTTAAATCCTCTTGACTACTTGCTTTGAAAAGTGTAGGGCTTATGATAGAGTTTGAACCGACTTTGGTCCTTGAAAGGTGGGAGGATGGCCCGACAGGGAGGTAGTGCGCTCTAAGTGTGAGCAGCGTGTACTGTACCAAACGGACTTCTTCCTTGACAGCATTTAATAATTAAGTACTAATGAAAAATATCGCTCCGTACCACACGTTTTTGTGGTACACGTACAGTACCACACATTCTCCCGAGGCACTAGATTCGAATTAATCTGACCATTTACCCTAGGGCACATTTTGCTAGTAATTGAAAGCCAAAGGCTTGCACAGCCAAGATTTGTGTTGCGGGGGGGACGGGGCGAGCCAGCCGAAGAAACGCCAAGCAGCATGTGTTGGGGTCATGGTGGGGTCAATGTATTTTCCTTCGGTCACGAGGCTGTTCTTGGCCCAGCCACCCATATATTTGATTACGGGGAGGGGAGCGCCGATGCAGCAGGCACCGGAAGCCGCCCCTTTCCGGAGACTGTGCGATGTCCACTTGAAGCCGGTGGGCGCAGAAGTGTTGACCGGAGGTATACCAGGATGGGGTTAGCGGCGATAAGTATCGCGACCACGAGCTTGTCGCGGGTGTCGCGACGTTGGTCGCCTTTAGATTTGCGGACGAACAGGAAAATTTGCTGCGAAGGTCTGTCGACGGTGATATCACCGGTTTAGCAGCGGGCGCCGGTTTCTGCGCGGCAAAAGAATGTGTAATTGACGCACACCGCTAAGCAGGCTCGGAAACGCTCCAGCATGGTACGAGTGGCGGGGGACTACGTGAGGGTGGCCCGTAACGTGTTGGCCGCTAGTAGGATGTCGAGGGCGACCGGGGCGAGTAGCGGGAGTCGTGTGTCGGCCGGGACGAGGCGGTGTTGCAGCATTTCGAGGCCACGCCTAGCGCCGGCCAGTAGTTCCCCTACCGCGATGGGTTGGCGGTCACGGAAGAACTTGTTGAATGCGGAAAAGCAGGGCTGCAGGGAGCTGGCGGGCACTTTGCCTAACATGGCCAACCAGGCGGTGTAGCGAATCATAGTAGCCGGTGTAGCATGTAACGGGGCGATATTTTCCTCGGTATAGAATGCAAAAAACTGGCATAGCGCGCTGTCGTAATTAGCGTACGTAGACGGCGCTAGCGATTTACTGAGCAAACTGATGGCCGTAACCCCAAACCTATCGGTTCCTAAGAGCCCTTGGAAAGTTTCAGCAATATCGGAGGCCCAGGGGGCCTGTGCTGAGTCTCTATGTAGGCGGTAGCGGGGTGGGCCGGTACGGGGAGGGCGAATCGGCGGTGCTGTAGACCCCCCCGGGCGGGGCGTAAAGCCCGGCTTATGGCTCCGCGTCGGGTGTAGAGCCACGAGAGGGTGTTAGTCGAAAGGCCACGACGCTCCAAGCGGGAGGTCTGACCCCCGCGCGCTTGCCGAGCCTGCCGGGAAATAAAAGGTCGCGGGACGCTAGGAAGTGCAGGGTCGCGGTGGCGAGGCGTGCAAAGGCGTGATACCACGTCTTGTTTGGCCAGTAGGGGGTGATGACGGTCGTTGGCGCTTGTGATTGGTCGAGTTTGGCGGCGAGTGCCGGTAGGGCGGTCTAGGGCGGGTTGCAGTAGTTGTCTTCGCGGCGCCATGCGGTGTCGGGAAGGCGTAAGCAATCGACGTCCTCGCACAGGGGGTCCCTCCATCGGGCGTTGAACCGCGGGAGTTGGGTGTTGAGCATGGATGCAAACCGGTCGATAGTATGGGGGCCCCACCGTTTTTGAAGGTGTGCGAATAGGATGTCGCGCGGGCGGATGTGGATGTCGTTGGTGTCGAGGAGGTACCATAGGCGCCGGAGCTCGGTCATCATGACGGGTGACCGGGAGGTAAGCTTGCTTAGAGCGGCGACAACTGCCGTGTTGTCCTCGTGGAGGAGGACTTGCCGGCCTTCCAGGTTGGGTAGAAAGGACTCGACCGCGTGTCGAACCGCGCGAAGCTCCTTCCATGTGATGTGTTGTAGCCGGTCGGTAGCGCTCCAAAAACCACGCGCTTGGTAGTTGGGGTCGTCGTTCAGGACAGCTCCCCACCCGTAATCGCTGGAGTCGGCGTGGAGGTAGGCGGTCTCGACGGGCTTGTAGATGGACCGACCGTTGTTTTGGCTGGGCACCGTACGCCACCATTCGAGGTCGCGTAGGAGCTGATGGGTGAGTCGCACGCGTCCCCCCCAGCCATTGCGTGTGGCTAAGACGTTGTGTAGCTCGAGTAAAAAGAAGCGTGCGGGCGCGATGGCAAGGTAGAGGTACTGGGCTTTGCCAGCGAAGGCCGCGAGTTGGCGAGTGGGTAGCCAACGGGCGTTTGAGGCCGCCCGGCCGAGTAGGGGTGACGCGTGTTGGGCGACCTGTAGTAGTTTTGCGGGTGGGGCGCGAAACATGCCGAGCTGTAGGTCCACTGTTAAACCTAAATGGTCGCCGACTTGCGTCGGCGTCCATACGCCTTTCTTGGGATTGCGCTAAAGGCCTAGGCTGTCGAGTAGGGACTCGACGCGTCGGCGAAGGAGCAACGCGTCGTGGTACGAGTCGGCCAAGAAAAGGAAGTCGCCCATATAGGGGAGGAGTCGCGTACCGCGCCATCGAGTGTTCCGAAGAAAACGTTTTGACGGGCGCGCGCCCGGTGTATATGCCGGCGTAGGCGGAGGGGGCCAACGTAGGTGGTTCGTGAAGACATGTGTTAGCTTGCAAAAGTAGTATGCCGAGCCGGACCAACCCATCGGAAGGCAAGCGATGCGCCACAGAGTGCCGCGGTAGTTGACCGTGAAGGAGTCGCGGTCTTCCTCCCGGATGCCAAGGGTGTAGTACCCGTCGGTAAGGTCTAGGGAGACAAAATAGTCGCCCGGGCGGGAGAGGTGGCGGAGATGCTTCAGAGTCTCGCAGGTTATGTTGAACGTGGAGCAATAGCGGTTGAGTTCTCGAAGGTCGATGATGAGGCGCCACTGATCGCATCCGGGCTTGGGGACAAAAACCTTCGGGAGACGTAACGAGGGTTGTCCGAGCGCTCCCACGCTCCGCAAGCTTCGAATCGCGGGAGGTCCGAGTTTAGAAACTCGAGTTGGGCCGGTGTAGCGTCTAGCATAGAGATGCCGTGGTTGAAAGGCTTGGGGCGTGCGCCGTGCTTGAACTTGACGTGTACCCCATGGCGGATCCAACTTAGGACTTGGCCGCTCGCGCCGATGTGCTCCCATTCCCGCCATCTTCGACGCACGCGGTGGCGCATGAAGGAAGATGTCGGGGAGCAAGAATCGGCGCGGCGGGCCACACCATCATTTCTTGGGCGGTGGCCGAGCCGGGTCGGTCGGCTTTGCAAGAGGGGTTGGGCGGGCTGCTGTTGCTGTTGTTGTTGCTGCCTTGCGTTTGTCGGCGGCTGCTTTGCGGGCCATGGCGTCGGGGCATGTTGACTTGTCCGGTGTGATCTTGGCGAATGCTGCGCCGGCCGCTGCCTTGCTGGCGGTATGAAGGCTGACTTCAAGTGTGCGGTCGACGAACGCTTGGCGTAGCGCATCCAGTGGGCCGGAGACCGCGGTAGGGCGTGGGCGACATAAGCGTTCGTGGGCCAGTTCGGCAAAGACGCGGTCCGCATCCGTGCTCGCTTGTCCGCCCTTGGTGAGGCGGAGGAAGCCCAATCGAGTACGGGCGGCCTCTTCCGTCGCTGTGTGGGTGCAATGACCCGCTCTGATAAGGGTAATCGTTGCCGTCTGCTCTGCCGATAGAGGTGGGCCGTGCGACAGCGTGTCCAAGCCCTCGCTAATTGCCGCGTTGGCGGAGTTGTCGAAGAAGGCATAGCAGCCTATGTGGAGGTACTCGTCGTAGGCTGCTTGGGTGCGCTTGTCGCTTAGAGCGCGGGCGGTGTCGTCTGACAGTGTCCACAGACGTGGCTCGTCGACGTCGCGTGGAGGACGTTCGAGGCCGGCCGGGATGACTTCGCCGTAGTAGGAGAAGTCGATGAATTCGGACGCGGAGGGTTCGGGTTCGTCGTCGAGCAAGTCGATAGGTGGCTCAGGGGCCTCCTTACCACCCTCCGTCACTAGGGTCGCGTCGGCGGGAATGGACTGTTGTTGATCGGTAGTAGCGGGTGTGGCTGTAGGCTGATGGAGCTGTGCGAGTAAGGCAGCGTTAGCCGCCAAAAACTGCTCTGTTATCCGTTGTCCTGAGGCCAAAACTGCCGTACGGATCTGTTCGGCTGTGCGTTGTTCGATCGAGGTTGCGTGAGGGTCGGCCGCTGCGGCGGACGTAGATTGCTCAGGCTGCATGATGCGTAACTGCGTAGCAGAACGAGGGGAAGTGTCGCGTGACGCTCGAGTGCGCATGGGACGATGGTAATCTGAAACCCCGCTCGACAACGAAAATGGAGATTGCATTCACGCGAAGCCTAGATTGGCTGAGCGCGAAAGCAGAGAGTGCCTAGGCTCGTGGCTAGCTCCGGCTTATAAGGTGCGGGCTAGCTAGAGCTGACCGTTGGGGAAGTCGTTGGTCGTTGGTTGCGTCTAACATCCGGGGCGAGGTGGTTGCCCTGCATGTGCGACGCGCCGCTATTAACGGTAACAATAGCCGCTAGAGTTACTGTCCCGTACATATGGAAGTTGGATATGCTAACCTCTAGATTCGAATTAATCTGACCACATATTTAGTAGTTGGTACATGTACATATACCAGTGCTTGGCGGGCCAATACGGCGCGATGACTGTTGCCTCGGCGCCAGATTAGCGTACCTTCTAGACGAGGTCGGGGAGGAGTGTCCAAGGTGGGTTGCACGAGTCGGTCTCCGCCGTACAGAGGTTGTCAGGAAGATGGAGGCAGTCCACGGCTACGGAGGTGGGGTCTCGCGTGCGGGAATTGTAGCGGGGAAGCTGCGAGTTGCCATGCGTGGCAAACGTGTCGATGGAGTGGGGGCCCCACATGGAGTTCATGTAAGTGAAGATGCGGGGGTTGAGCTGCACCTCGTCCCTATCTGTTTCGCGGCTCAAACGGCCCATACGTTGGCCGCGGATCGAATATGGCGCGCGCGTATGTTGATGTTGTTGGTGTCGATGAGTTCCCAAAGTTTTCGAAGTTCGTCCATCATAGCCGGCGACCGGGACGTGAGGTGACTGAGTACAACCACCACTCCTTGATTGTCCTCGTGTAGGAGTACTTTTCGTCCGCGCATGAGCAGTAGGAACGAAAGGACTGCGAGTCGCACGGCCTTCAACTCCTTCCATGTGATGTGTTGATGTTGATCCATCGCTGACTAGGAACCCCGTGCTTCCAAGTGCTCGTTCAACATTGTTCCCCAACCGTAACCTGAGTTGTCGCAGTGCATGTAGGCGGTCTCGATGGGGGAGAAGATGGAGCGTCCGTTGTTGGCGGAAGGGACTTGCGTCCACCACTGGAGGTGTCGTCTCAACTGATAGGTGAGCCGCACCCGTCCTCCCGATCATGTGCGCGTAGCGAGGACGTCGTGCAGTTCGCGGAGGTAGAAGCGGGCTGCTGGAATGGCTGCACTTTTCCGGCGAGCAATGCGAGCTGTCGAGCAGGTAGTCAACGGGCGTCTCGCGCATAGCGTAGGAGTAGGGTCCGGGAGAGGGTAGCCATGGCTTGTAGTTTCGAGTCAGGGGCTCGGAAAGTAGAGGTTGTGGTGTCGATTAGGAGTCCGAGGTGTTTGCATATTTACGTAGGCTCCCAGTGGCCTTTCTTGGGGTTGTGTCCTAGCCCGCGGCGGTCGAGTAGGCATGAGACGCGGTCGCGGAGCGGTAGAACTGCGTCTTTGCTGTCGGCAAAAAAAAGAAGTCGTCCATGTACGGTAGTAATCGGGCTCCCCTCCATCGCGAATTTCGCCGATAGCGTCGGGACGGTGTTGGTCGCATGGGTTGCTTGTTTGTAGCTATACGGGGGGTGTGTCCGGTGGGATTGGGCAGTGGTTCGCGTAAGTGACGGATAAAAACTTAGGTAAGCCGGCAGAAATAGTAAATGCTGCATTTCCAGCCCATCGGAAGGCCGGCTAATTGAAATTGAAATTAAAAATGAAATTATTACAAAATGTACCGTATGCGCCGGTTGTTGTCTCTAGGCCCTCCCAACAATGCCACACAGGAAACAAACAAGTCGGGGCTAGACCGTTAACCACCTAATCCAACCTCACCAATGGGTGCTCGGGGGTTTCACGCCCCCCCCGGGGAGTGTGCGATGCGGGTTGATGGCGGCGTGCAGTTAGGGGCGTGAGTGGGTGCAGTGTGTGGAGGCGCGGCGAGTGGTCGTGCGGGATTTGATGCGGTATATGAGGAGGAAATGATGCAGCCATTGGACAGTGTGCGTGTGGAGTTGGGTAATGATGCGTGATGTATCGAGGCGTGCTTTGGAGGTGAGTTTGTCAGGGGGGTTTGTGCGAAGGGTGAGAAGAGGGGTGAGACTTATGATAGTGGGTGAGTGCGGTGTACCCGTGCGGCTCATGACGATGGGGAGGATGTCGACTGCGGTACCTGGCCAATGTAGACGTATGGTATTGGCGAAGGGGTGTTTTTGGCACGAATCATTTGGGCTGTGTGGGAGAGGTTGTGGTCCGTGCAATACTTCCATTCCCCTATGTGGATCTTTTTTATCGAGGAGTATCGGCGGTAACCGTTCGTGTGACCGATTTTTCGTGGTTCGAGGAGACGGATAAAGTTGGGTTTGTAAGCGGGGGGTCACAACTCGGGGGGGAGAATCTCGGTGGGGAGGATGGCATGGCACGAGGTTAGGGAGTCGGGTGAGAGGCCTTCGTCAGCAGCAACAAGGCGGATTGGCATGTGGGTGGGGTGAGGGGGGTGGCAGTCAAGAGGGGTATGGGCGGGTGTGGGGGATGCGAATAATGATTTGATGGGTTTGTTACCGAAATCTGCGATGATGGTTTCCCATCGGCCGCCGTTGTGGCGTTCCAAAAGGGAGAGGAGTAGTTGTGGCGCGCTGTTGTGGTGGTCATATCTTAAGCCATACATGGTGGGGCAGTTACCGGCCATGTAGCCGTTGCTAGTGAATTGGCCGCACATGGGGCAACGCAAGGTGGGGTTGTGGGTGAGGAGGCGGGTGCTGTGTACGCCCCACATTAATTCTTGCTTGTAGGTGAATTGAGTGTTGTGTGGTGTGTTTTTTCTGACAAGTGACGTCAGCGACGTCCTCATTGGCGCGGGCGAGGAGGGCACCGTGCTTTTAGGTGTCTAGCAGGGGTGTGTGTGTGCGTGCGTTTGGTGCTGTGTGTGTGTGTGTGCGTCTGTTTTGAGGTTGGTGTATTTGTAGGTTATGGGCTCCCCTAGGGTTTGCGGGAAGAGTGTGTATGGCCAGGTCCAGTGGCCTATCGACACGTCTGAATATGTGGTGTATGTTGTGTCGGGTGGGTGTCCGTCTGCAGCCTCGTTAGCTAGGGTGCCAGCGGGGTCATTGCCTAATGAGTGGTTGCGTGCTCTGATTTTGCCGAGGTGTATGCGGATGCCTGCGTCGCAGCGGAGCTTGAGTGTGTGTGTGATGGATAGGAGTGCGTCGCGGTGGATGTTGTGGCGGTATGCAGATGGGCAGGTTAAGTAGCCTTGTATGAGGCGGAGGGAGCACGCGCTGTCCGTAAGGAGGTGGGTATAGCCTTGTTGGAGGCCTATGTCGATTCCCGCTAATTCAGCGCGATTGATGGTATGGGAGGGAGGGGTGGAGGTCACCAAAATTTTGATGCGGATGTCCGAGGCGGGGTGGGTGGCGACTACTCCAAGGGCGGAGGCCGGAGGGGCCTCCCTTCTTGGAGCCGTCTGTGTATATGAAGTCATGCCAGTTCCAAGCAAGTTCTCCTCTGGTGGGGGAGTAAGTTAGTTTCGTGCGTTCTGGGAGGGGATGAGTAAGGGGGTGAGTGGGGTTGGGAGGAGATGGTAGATGCCTGCGGAGTGGGGTGAGTAAGTGTCGAAGAGGTGTGGAGGTGGGATGGCGATGGTGGGGTTGGGGAGGTGTGTGTCGTATATTGATTCGAGTGTGTTGTGGAGGGCGGTCATGGCTGCGTGTGAGGGCAAAGCGGAGAATGCGAGGGGGTTGGCGACGAGGTAGATGTCGACCATACATCGTGTGCCGAATGGGGTGGGGGTGGGGTGACCTGTGTGTTGGTCGGGGGGTGGGAAGGTGTTTGCGTCATTGGAAAGGGTGTAGAGGTGGTGGGTGTATGGAGACGTGATGTTTTTAGAATGGCGATATGGTGTGTGTTCCCAACGGGGGAGTATGAGGATGGTGGAGCTGGGTGTGTATGATGCGGTGGAGTGGGCGCTAGTAATTGCGTGTTCCATGGCGGGGCGCATGCATTCGTGGTCGTGTTACGGGCTGGCGATGTTGGTGCCGTGCCATGTGTGTGGGGCGTTGCTGCCGCTGGATGAGAAAACTATGTCTTCGGGTTAGAGTGAGTGGTATGTGTGGGAGTGGAGTGATATGTTACGAGGGCCTGATTAGAGTTATGTCTGAATGCTGAATGTGGCGCGAAGTGCTGTGAGTAAGTCCTCTCGAGTGGCCCATCTGTTGCGTGTGGTGGTGGCGGGTGTGGGTGAGTGGATTTCTGAACGGGAGCCTAGGCGGGTTATGAGGTGGTATATTTCCTCTTCGAACGAGTGAGGAGTGAAGTCTGGGCGGAAGAGTTGGAATAGGTGTCGGACGCGGGGGCCGGAGAGGGTAGTGACCGCGCGGCCGTCGGGAGTGCAAAGGATGGTGGTATCATGTAGTGTTGGGTGGGTGTGGATGGTGAATTTGCCGGTGGAGATCATGTCGAGGTCGGGGTGGATGGGGTCGTGGTTGAATGTGAGGAGGGGGTGTGCCCATGGGGAGGGGCCGGGTTCGGGTAGGATGGGTGTTGTGGAGGGGACAAAGCATGAGTTAAATGCAGGAAGCGCGGTGGGGCCGGAGGGGGTCTCACTGATGGTGTCGTGGAGTTGTAGGCAAGGGGCCCACTGGACCTCGTGTAGGCGGGTGAGGTCGTGGTGTTTTCCGCGGACGCACCAGTCGCATTGCCAGGTGACGGGTCCCTGAGCGGGGCGGCATTGGGAATTGGCGGCAAAGTGCGGGCACGTGCAACACGTGGAGGTGGGGTATGTGTGAAGGGGGTCATGGCAAATGGAGCAAGTGGTGGAGGAGGGGGCGGGGAGACACACCAATGTGGGGGTTGAGAAGACGAGGCGGAAGCCGTCTTCGATTTGGAGTTGGATGTCCCATTCCGCGAGGTGTTCCGGGGCCCATTCCACCATGTATTGGGTTTGGCCATATTCTCTGTCCTTGTGTTTGGAGATGATGCGTGTGACGTCGCAGGGGAGTAGTGGTGGTCTGAAGGAGAGATGTATTTTGTCTGGATGTGTGGTGGGTGCCATGCGAGGGAGAGTTATGGTGTGAGTGGTATTGATGCCGGATGAGAGAGTGGTGGGGGAGCGGGGGAGGTGGGGGGATAGGACGGGAAGCCATGAGGGGTGGATGGTGTTGGGGGGGATGCTTGTTTTGGGGTGAAGTGTGTGATGGGGAGGTGGTTGTGGATGGTGTCGAGTGGTTCGGTGAGGACTGCGGCGAGGAGGCGGATGGGAGCTGAGAGTGAGGTGGTGGACCCCGTGAGTGTGGATATGGATTTGCAAGGTTGGAGGATGATGGATGCGTTGGTGGCGCGAAGGAGAGCTTGTGGCCATGTGGTGATTTTGTTTTGCCAAAGGGGGGTGAGGCGAGGGAGGAGAGATGTGTGTGTTCGACGAGGTGTGAAATCGCGGTATGCTTGTTTGTAAGTGTGTGGGTCGGTGATGTGGGTGGCTCTGTCGCGGAGTGAGGCGAGTAGGGTATTGTCTTGGTGGGTGACGTGTGCGCGGAGTGTGGAGGCGATGGGGTTGGTGAGGGAGAGTGGGGGTATGTTGTGGAACATGGTGCCTGCGTCGCGTTGGGCCCGTAACATGCATCGGAGTGTGGGTGGGGAGGTGTTGCTTGTCATGATGGATTCGGTGGGCCAGTTTGTGTATGTGGTGGAAATGGTGTGAATGTGTGTTCTGGCCATGTGGCCTCTGTAGCCGGGGGTGTTCATGATTTTGTGGAGGTGGCATACTGTGAGTTGTGCTGCGTGGGCTTTGAAGGAGGGAAGGCCGTAGCCGAGGTCGGAGGTTGGGCGGTGGAGGGCTGTGCGGGGGAGGTTGCGCACCGAGGAGACGGCGGAGCGGAGTGCTCGGCAGATTTGGCCTTCGAGGGTGTCCAGTTGGGAGTCGCTGAAGAGGCCGAGTTGGAGGGTGAAGTGCTTGCCGATTAGGAGGCCGCGGATGACACGTATCCTGCGGGATTGTGTGAGTAGGGATGCGGAGAGGGCATTGATGAGGGATGTTCTAGTGCGCTTTAGTTCCCGCCAGTGCTTGGTGAAGGTGAGGGAGATGTTTAGTTCGACCCCGAGGACGCGGTATGTGTCCGCGGGGCCGATGGAAGGGATGGGGGAGGGACGTGAGTTGATGGTGATGAACTGTGATTGGAGTCGGGATGCAAGGAGGGTGAGGTTGGCGAGGGAGTGGGCGTTGCGTGAGCGCGAGAGGGCGCCGGTAATGCAACATTTCTGGATGTTGATAGTCATACCGGTGTAGGCGCTTAAGAGGGAGAGTTTCCGGAGCGGGATATACATGTTGGGGGGGGGGGGGGGGGGGGCGTGGCTAGGCTGAGGTCGTCCGCGAAGCCGTGGCCGGGGTAGGTGGCTGTCGGTTATGAGGGGTAAGCGTTAGATAGTTGTGAGGGCGCCGGGGCGGTATCCCCTGTTGCCCACCGTGAGCCAGCGGAGGAAGGGTTCAAGGAAGAGCGTAAATAGCAAGGGGCAGAGGGTGTCCCTCTGCATGGTGCCTCGGTTAATGTCGATGGAGGGGGTGGAGCCATATGGGGCGATATAATCGGTGGAGGAGACACCGTAAGGTTGTTCGCATGTATCGACAAAGGTGGGGAGCATACCTAGTTGGCGCATGTGTTTGAACATAATGCGGTGGTCGGCGGCATTAAAGGCGCCTTTGAAGTCCGCGTACATGACGTAGATGTCTTTGTTGTGGAGTTTGGCGTCCTCCATCATTATGATGATGGAGGATAGTGCGTCGTGTATGCTGCGGTGTTGTCGAAATCCGTCATGTTGGTCGCTCAGGATGCCATGGATTTCGGCGAAGGCCGGCTAGTTTGTACATCGTGCCGCGATAATCTACTGTAAAGAAATCTCTCTCCTCCTCCCGGATGCCTAATGTGTAGTAGCCGTCCGCGAGGTCGAAGGATACCATCCAGTCGCCGGCACGCGTCAGGCTCTTGAGGTGCTTGAGTGTCTCGTACGTGAGTTTGTGGTCCTTACATCACTTGTTCAAAGGGCGTAGGTCGATAATGAGTCGCCATTTGTTTTCGCCCGGTTTCGGGACAAAAAACATTATGGAAACCCACATGGTGCGCTGTCCCGGCTCCCAGGCGCCCGACTGCCGGAATCGTGGAAGCTCGGAGTCCATAAAGTCGAGATGCTGTTTTGTTGCGTCTATCATGGAGGTGCCGTTGTTGAAAGGTGGGGGCCGCCGGCCGCCGATGAAAGGTATGCGAACCCCTTGACGAATCCAGCCTAGAACTTGCTCGATCGCGCCTAATCGTTTCCACTCGGACGCTCTGTTCCGCACGCGGTGACGCATGAAGTTCGAACGGTCGTTGCATGACGTGGCGCGGCGGGTCACACCATCATCGTTCTTGTCATGGTTCTTGAGCTTCGTGTCTTTGGTGTCGGCGTTGTCTCTCGGTGGCGGCTTTGGCTTGGGTTGGGGTCTTGGGGCCGGGGTAAGGGTTGGACGGTCGGGGGCAGTTCGGTCAGGTGTCTTGCGCACGAAGGTAGCTCCCGCGGCGGCTTTGGCGCTAGCGAGTAGAGAGCATTCGAGCCTTTTGTGGATGAACGCTCAGTGTAGGTTGTCGTACTCGGAGGAGGCAACGTCCGGTCGCGGTTTGAGGAAACGCTCGTAGGCGAGTTCCGCGAAAACGCGGCCCGAATCGCTCGTCTACCCTCCGCCCTTGGTGTGTCCGATGTGGGATATCCGCACACGGGCGGCCTCCTCGAGCGCGTTGTGGGTGTGCTTGCTTTGACGCAGGGTGACGGCCGCCGCCTTGAATTCCGGTGAGTCCTTGGGGTAATTTTGAATGTCTTCCAGAGTTGATATGCTTGCCGTGTTAGCGCATGCGGCGTAGGCGGCGTGACGGGCCGTGGCGCGGTATTCTTCGAGCGTGACGTTGTGCCGGCGGGCGGAGAGGTGGCGGTAGGTGTCACAAGTAAGCTTGCAATTGAAATTGAAATTGAAATTGTTTACAACATGTACCGTATGCGCCGGTTTTTCGCTAAAAAGCCGGATGCGTCGGCTGCTGTCTCTGGGCCCTCCCAACTATGCCATACAGGGAACTTACAAGTCATGGCTAGACCGTGAACCACCTAAATCCAACCTCTCCAAGTGTGGTCCGACTTCGGTACCTGGCCAGTGGTTTCGGATGGCATTTGCGAGGGGTGTGTATTTGTCCCGAATCAAGCGGGCTGTGTGTGAGAGGTTGTGGTCGGTGCAGTACTTCCACTCCCCTATTTGTATTTTCCTGATAGATGAGTATCGGCGGCGGCCGTTGTTGTGACCGACGAAGCGAGGTTCGAGGAGGCGTATGAAATCGGGTTTGTGCGCCGGGGGACGTAGTGCAGGCGGGAGGATTTCGGGGGGGAGGATAGCGGGGCACGAGGTTAGGGAGTCGGGCGAGAGACCTTCGTCTGCATCAACAAGGCGGGTGGGCATGTGGGTGGGGTGTGGGGGGTGGCAGTCAAGAGGGGTGGAGGTGGGGGTGGGGCGGGTGAAAGACTTGATGGGTTTGTTACCGAAGTCTGCAGTGATAGTCTCCCAGCGTCCTCCGTTGTGGCGTTCCAGGAGGGATAGTAGGAGTTGTAGCGCGCTGTTGTGACGGTCCTGTCTTAGGCCAGACATGGATGGGCAGTTACCGGCCATGTGGCCGTTGCTGGTGAATTGGCCACACATGGGACATCGCATGGTGGGGTTGTGTGTGAGGAGGCGTGTGTTGTGGACGCCCCATATGAATTCTTGTTTGTGGGTGAATTGGGTGTTGGTGAGGGTTGAGAGTTTTTTGTGGAAGGTGAAGTCGGCGCCGTCTGCCGCGGCGCGGGCGAGGAGGGCGCCGTGTTTGGATGTTTGTGAGAGGGGTGTAAGTGTGTGCTTGCAGCTGTGGGTGTGTGCGTCGGCTTTGAGGTTTGTGTATATGTAGGGTGTGGGTTCCCCTTGAGTCTGTGGTATGAGGGTGTAAGGCCAGGACCAGTGACCAATCGACACCTCCGAGCCTGTGTTGTATGTGGTGTTTGGTGGTTGACCATCTGCTACTTGGTTAGCGAGTGCGTCTGCGAGTTCGTTGCCGAGTGAGTGGTTGTGTGCTTTAATTTTGCCGAGATGTGTGCGGATGCCTGCGTCGCATCGGGTTATGATGGTGCGTGTGATGGAGAGGAGTGTGTCGCGGTGGATGTTGTGCCTATAAGCGGAGGGGCAGTTAAGGTATCCTTGTATGAGTCGGAGGGAGCACGCACTGTCAGTTAGGAGGTGGGTATGGCCTAGTTGGAGGCCTATGTCAATGCCTGCTAGTTCAGCACGATTGATAGTATGGGAGGGAGGGGTAGAGGTCACCAGGATTTTGATGTTGGTGTCCGAGGCTGGGTGGGTGGCTGCCGCGCCGAGAGGGGAGCTGCTTCCTTTTTTCGAGCCGTCAGTGTATACGAAGTCCTGCCAGTTCCAAGCAAGAGTTCCTCTTGTGGGGGAGTATGTTAGTCGTTTGCGTTCATGGAGGGGGTAGGTAAGGGGGTGAGTGGGGTTGGGGGGGAGATGGTATATGCCTGCGGAGTGAGGTGAGTAGGAGTCGGTGAGGTGTGGAGGTGGGATGGTGATGGTGGGGCTTGGGAGGTGTGTGTCGTATATAGACTCGAGGGTGTTGTGGAGTGCGGTCATGGCTGTGTGTGAGGGTAGGGTGGGGAGTGCGAGGGAGTTAGCGACGAGGTAGATGTCGACCATCCAGCGTGTGCCGAAAGGGGTAGGGGTGGGGTGGCCTGTGTGTTGGTCGGGGGGTAAGAAGGTGTTCGCGTCGTTGGGAAGGGTGTATAGGTGATGTGTGTATGGGGAGTTGATATATTTGGAGTGGCGGTATGGTGTGTGTTCCCAACGGGGGAGTATGAGGATGGTTGCGCTGGGGGTGTGTGAGGCTGTGAGGTGTGCGCTGGTGATTGCATGTTCCATGGCTCGGCGCATGCATTCGTGGTCGTATTCGGGGTTGGCGATGTTGGTGCCTTGCCATGTGTGTGGGGCATTACTGCCGCTGGATGAGAAGATTATGTCTTCGGGGTAGAGTGAGTGGTAGGTGTGCGAGTGGAGTGATTTATTGAGGGGGTCTGAGTAGAGTTCTGTCTGGATGTGGAATGTGTGACGGAGGGCCGAGAGGAGGTCCTCTCTGGTGGCCCATCTGTTGCGGGTGGTGGTGGCGGGTGTAGGTGAGTGGATTTCTGAGCGGGAGCCTAGGCGAGTGAGGAGGTTGTAGACCTCCTCTTCGAATGTGTGGTCGGTGAGGTCGGGGCGGAAGAGTTGGTATAGGTGGCGGACGCGGTGGCCGTTAAGATTCCACATCCAGACAGAACTCTACTCAGACCCCCTCAATAAATCACTCCACTCGCACACCTACCACTCACTCTACCCCGAAGACATAGTCTTCTCATCCAGCGGCAGCAATGCCCCACACACATGGCAAGGCACCAACATAGCCAACCCCGAATACGACCACGAATGCATGCGCCGAGCCATGGAACATGCAATCACCAGCGCACACCGCACAGCCTCACACACCCCCAGCGCTACCATCCTCATACTCCCCCGTTGGGAACACACCCCATACCGCCACTCCAAATATATCAACTCCCCCTACACACATCACCTATACACCCTTCCCAATGACGCGAACACCTTCTTACCCCCAGACCAACACACAGGCCACCCCACCCCTACCCCATTCGGAACACGCTGGATGGTCGACATCTACCTAGTAGCTAACTCCCTCGCACTCCCCACCCTACCCTCACACACTGCCATGACCGCACTCCACAACACCCTCGAGTCCATATACGACACACACCTCCCGAACCCCACCATCACCATCCCACCTCCACACCTCACAGACTCCTACTCACCTCACTCCGCAGGCATATACTACTTCCCCCCCAACCCCACTCACCCCCTTACCTACCCCCTCCAAGAACGCACACAACTAACATACTCCCCCACCAGAGGCACTCTTGCTTGGAACTGGCAGGACTTCGTATACACAGACGGCTCGAAAAAAGGAAGCAGCTCCCCTCTAGGGGCCGCAGCCACCCACCCAGCCTCGGACACCAACGTCAAAATCCTGGTGACCTCTACCCCTCCCTCCCATACTATCAATCGAGCCGAACTAGCTGGCATTGACATAGGCCTCCAACTAGGCCATACCCACCTCCTAACTGACAGTGCGTGCTCCCTCCGTCTCATACAAGGATACCTTAACTGCCCCTCCGCTTATAGGCACAACATCCACCGCGACACACTCCTCTCTATCACACGCACCATCATAACCCGCTGCAACGCAGGCATCCGCACACATCTCGGGAAAATTAAAGCACACAACCACTCACTCGGCAACGACCTCGCTGACGCACTCGCTAACCAGATAGCGGATGGTCAAACACCAAACACCACATACAACACAGGCTCGGACGTGTCCATCGGTCACTGGACCTGGCCTTACACCCTCATACCACAGACTCAAGGGGCACCCATACCATACATATACACAAACCTCAAAGCCGACGCACACACCCACAGCTGCAAACACACACTTACACCCCTCTCACAGACATCCAAACACGGCGCCCTCCTCGCCCGCGCCGCGGCAGACGGCGCCGACTTCACCTTCCACAAAAAACACACAACACTCACCAACACCCAATTCACCCACAAACAAGAATTCATATGGGGCGTCCACAACACCCGCCTCCTCACTCACAACCCCACCATGCGCTGTCCCATGTGCGATTTCATACGCCTCCTCGAACCTCGCTTCGTCGGTCACAACAACGGCCGCCGCCGATACTCATCTATCAGGAAAATACAGATAGGGGAATGGAAGTACTGCACCGACCACAACCTCTCACACACAGCGAGCTTGATTAGGGACAAATACACACCCCTCGCAAACGCCATCCGAAACCACTGGCCAGGTACCGAAGTCGACATCTTACCCATAGTCATGAGCCGCACGGGCACTCCGCACTCGTCCACCATAGCAAGTCTCACCTCTCTCCTCACCCTCCGCACCGACCCTCCCGACAAACTAGTCACCAAAGCACGACTCGACACATCTCGCATCCTTTCCACACTCCATGCACACACCGTCCAATGGCTGCATTATCTCCTCCTTGTCTACCGCACCAAATCACGCACGACCACTCGCCGAGCCTCCGCATAACGCACCTCCCCAAGCCATTCTTGCACACCGCTTTTAAACCGCTTCAGACCCTCCCCGGGGGGGAGTAAAACCCCCGACCACACTTGGAGAGGTTGGATTTAGGTGGTTCACGGTCTAGCCCTGACTTATAAGTTCCATGTTTGACATAGTTGGGAGGGCCCAGAGACAGCAGCCGACGCATCCGGCTTTTTGGCGAAAAACCGGCGCATACGGTACATGTTGTAAACAATTTCAATTTCAATTTCAATAAGGGGGTGTGACAAGGGAGGGGGTCCGGGTTCTGGCAGAATGGGTGTGGTGGAGGGGACAAAGCCGGAGTTAAATGCGGTGAGGGCGGTGGGGCCGGAGGGGGTCTCACCGATGGTGTCGTTTAGTTGAAGGCAAGGCGCCCACTGGACCTCATGGAGGCGGGTGAGGTTGTGTTGTTTGCCGCGAGCGCACCAGTCGCATTGCCATGTGGCGGGGCCTAAAGCAGGGCGGCATTGGGAATGGACGGCAAAGTGCGGGCATGTGCTGCAGGTGGAGGTGGGTTCTAAGTGCAGAGGGTTGTAACAGATGGAGCAATCGGTGGGGGTGGGGGTGGGTAGGTTTACCGATGTGGGGGTGGAAGAGATGAGTCGGAAGCCGTCTTCCAGTTGGAGTTGTATATCCCATTCCGTGAGGTGTTCCGGGGCCCATTCGACCATGTATTGGGTTTGTCCGTATTCTGTGTCTTTGTGTTTGGAGATGATGCGCGTCACGTCGCAGGGGGGGAAATGATGGTCTGAGGGGGTGAGGTATTCAATGTCAATGTGCGTGGTGGGTGCAGTGGGGGTGTGGATGTTGGTGCGGGAGGAGTGGGTAAAGGGGGAGAGGGTGGGAGGAGCGCGGGGAAGGTGTGAAGTGAGGAGGGTAACCCATGAGGGGTGGAGAGTGGTGGGGAGGGATGCTTGTTTGGGGTTGAGGTTTGTGACGGGGAGGCGGTTGTGGACAGTGTCGGAGGGTTCGGTGAGGACTGCGGCGAGAAGGCGGATTGGGATGGAGAGGGAGGTGTTGGACCCTGTGAGTTTGGAGATGGACTGGCTTGATTTGAGGATGAATGAGGAAGGGGTGGCGCGGAGGAGAACTTGTGACCATTCGGTTATGTGATTTTGCCAGAGGGGGTTAAGACGGGGAAGGAGGGAGGTGTGTGTCTTGCGGGGTGAGAATTCGCGGTATGCTTGTTTGTATGTGTGTGGGTCTGTGATATGTGTGGCTCTGTCTCTGAGTGATGTAAGGAGCGCGGTATCCTGGCTGGTGAAGTGGGTGCGGATTGTGGAGGCAATGGGGTTGGTGAGGGAGAGGGGGGGGATGTTGTGAAACATGGTTCCGGCATCGCGTTGGGCGCGCACTAGGCATCTTAGCGTGGGGGGGGATAGACTGCCTGACATAATCGATTCAGTGGGCCAGTGGGAGTATGTGGTGGAGATGTTGTGTATGTGGGCTCTGGCCATGTGGCCTCTATAGCCGGGGAAGTTCAGGATTTTGTGGAGGTGGCAGACAGTGAGTTGTGCAGCATGGGCTTTGAGGGAGGGGAGGCCGTAGCCGGAGGTGGGCCGGTGTAGGGCGGTGCGGGGGAGGTTACGTACCGAGGAGATGGCGGAGCGGAGGGCGCGGCATATTTGTCCTTCGAGGGTGTCCAATTGGGAGTCGCTGAAGAGGCCGAGTTGGAGGGTAAAGTGTTTCCCGATGAGGAGGCCACGGATGACGCGAATTCTGCGGGACTGGGTTAGTAGGGAGGAGGAGAGGGCGTTGATGAGGGATGTGGTGGTGCGTTTGAGTTCGTGCCAGTGTTTGGTGAAGGTGAGGGAGGTGTTGAGTTCGACCCCAAGGACGCGGTATGTGTCCGAGGGGCCTATGGAGGGGATGGGGGCCGGGGTGGAGTTGATGGTGATGAACTGTGATTGGAGGCGGGATGTGAGGAGGGTGATGTTGGCGAGGGAGAGGGCGTTGCCTGTGCGCCAGAGGGCTCCGGTAATGCAGCATTTTCGGATGTTGACGGTCATACCTGTGTAGGCGCTGAAGAGGGAGAGTTTCCTTAATTGGATGGCCATGTTTGGGGTCGAGCCCGTGGCTAGGCTGAGGTCGTCGGCGAATCCGTGTCCGGGGTATGTGGCTGTGGGTTCTGTGGGGTCGACGTTAGTGGCGGGGGGCCCTGGGCGGTAGCCCCGGCTACCCACAGTGAGCCAGCGAAGAAAGGGTTCGAGGAAGAGGGTAAATAGGAACGGGGAGAGGGTGTCGCCCTGTAGGGTACCTCGATTTATGTCTATGGAGGGGGTGGGGCCATACGGGGTGATGTAGTCTGTGGATGAGACTCCGTAGAGGTGTTCGCATGTATCTACAAAAGTGGAGGGCATACCGAGTTGCCTCATGTGTTTGAACATGATGCGGTGGTCTGCTGCGTTGAAGGCGCCCTTGAAGTCCGCGTACATGACGTAGATGTCTTTATTGTGGAGTTTCGCGTCCTCCATGGCCATGATTATGGAGGAGAGGGCGTCGTGGATGCTGCGGTGTTGTCGAAAGCCATCTTGTTGGTCGCTGAGGATGCCGTGGGTTTCGGCGAATTTCGAGCCTGCGTCTTTTATTAGTGCGGTCCATAGCTTAAGAAGGTTATTCATGAGGGCGATGGGGCGGTAGTTGTCAAGGAGGGTGGGGTCACCTTTTTTATGTAATAGGCATGTTGTGCTATGGCACCATTCAGGGGGTGTGTAGGAGTTATGGGCAAGGAGGGATAGGAGAGAGTAGAGGGCGGAGCGGGTCTCCGGGGGTAGGAACTTGAGAATTTCGTTGGGGATACCGTCGGGGCCGGGGGCTTTGCCTGTGCCTAGCGAGTTGAGGGTTTTATCGAATGTATCGCGGGTAATCATGTCGGCGAGAGTGAGTGTGGGGTCCCCTCGGGGTTCGATGTTGAAGTTGTCAGGGTTGTCGGGGTGTTCCCAGGGGGGTATTGGGAGGTCGGGCGGGGTGGCACGCGTGAGTTCGGTGGTGAAGTGGGAGTGGACCGCCTTAATGACGGCTGAGGGGGAGGATGCTGTGGTTTTATCGGGCTTGGTAATGCGGTGGAGAGTTGTAGTTGCTGTGGTCGCGGGGAGGAGGCCGCTTTTAATTTTTAAGCGGCGGTGGGAGGATTTTGGGGAGGCGTCGTAGGCAGTGTTGGTGCGGGTTTTAATCTTTTGGAGTATATCTGTAGTGGTTGTTCGGAGTAGTAGGCGTATGCGTGCCTGGCATTGGTGGTGGATATCAGTAGGGGAAAGATAGTCAGAGGTTTGTAGGAGGGTTTGGGCTAGGGGTAGGGGGCCGCCGTTGGTGCTACATTTGCGGAGTTTACGAATGAGGTTGTGTGTTTTTTTAGAGAGCCAGGTGGGGTTAATGGTCGAGGTAGTGGGGCGGGGTTTCTTCGGGGGTAGGAGGGGCCATATGGTGGCCGCGTGGTCCATATGTTGGGAGAGTAGTGCAGTAAATTTCGAGGCTAAGGTGTCGAGGGTATCGGGAGAGGCCATGGAAGGGGTTGTATTGAGAATCTCTGCGTGGAGGGAGGCCGTGTGGTTGATAAGGGAGGGTGTGCTACTTTGGTATGATGTAATGTGGTGCGGTTGTAGTGGGAGTTTGAAGGTGAGTTTGCGGGTGGTGTGGTGAGTGCGAGGTGGGTTGTGGGCCGAGGGTGGCCGAGCGATGAGGGAGGAGGGGGCTGGTATAACTAGGTGTATCGCCGAGTGGTCGGAGAAGTGTGAGGGAGAGGTGAAAGTCGAGCACGCAGGCGGGTTGAGACTGAGAGGGGAGGGGGGAGGGGTGAGCCAGTGGTCAAGGCAACCTCCGCTACTGGGAAAGGTGGGGAGGGGGGGGTGGAGGGGTCGGAGGTGTGATTCGAGTAAGGAGGTGAGGGCGGGGTTGCCTGTACCTTGTGTGGTGGTCGTTTGGAAGTCGCCGCCCCAGAGGATGCGGTGAGTTGGGTAGTCGTCCATCAGGCGGAGGCCCCACGCCGCGACCTCCGCGTATAAGCGTGTCGGTTGGGGGCTGTGGAGCTGTGGCATGTAGGCCCCGAGGAGGAGGTAAGGGTTGCCTGAGTGAGGAGCGAGTTTCAGGCCTGCGATATGTGGGAGGAGGTGGGAGGGTGGGGTGAGGACAGTGGCAGAGTGGAACGATTCCCTTCGGACCGCGAAGAGAACGCCTGCGTTGGGTAGGGGCACAGATGAGTAGCATGGTCTGGAGCTTTTGAGTAGGTATTGTGGGAGGGCGACACGCCACCTGGATTTGTGGGTGTCGTGTTTAGTTTCCGTGAGGATGAGGACATCAGGGCTGTGGGTGGTGGCGAGGTGTTCCACGTCCATGATGGATGTGTGTAGCCCCCTGGTGTTGAGGTTAATGAGGTGTAGAGGTTGTGGTATATGATGTGGGAGAAGTGGTGGGGGTTGAGGGTTGGGGGGGTAAGGGGGGTTCTTTGGAGGGGGAGTTGTGCGGCGTGGCGGGGGGGTGTGGGAGGTGAGGGGTTGGGGCGGGTTTGGGGGTGTGATGTGGGGGAGGGTGGGTTGGCGGGGGGTGGAGGGGGGGGTGGAATGAGGGAGAGGAGAGGTTGACGGGGAGGGTTTGGGGGGGTGTGGGGGCACGGGGGAGAGGGAGGGCTGTTGAGGGTGGAGGGTGTTAAGGAGGTGGGAGCGACCGACAGGGAGGGGAGTGGAGCGGAAGACGTGGTGCCACAGAAGAGAGTGAAGGGAATAGACTGTGTGTTTGGGGTCGAAATGAGGGGGGTCGTAAGCACGGTCAGCAGGTGCCGTGAGTATAAAGTATGTGTGAAGGAGGACGTGGGTTCCGCAGGACCACGCCCGAGGTGAGTCGTTCTGTCGAGGGGGGTTGAGAAGGCGAGGAGTGAGGAGTGGGGGGGAGGGAGACGAGTTCCAGGAGGCGAGAAGTGAGAGGGAGCGGGTAAGAAGGGACGGGGGGGGGGGTGGTGGAGGGAGTCCACCCAAGTGGCGGAGTCGTGTGTCACGTGGAGGAGGCCGAAATGGGAGTGCTGCCAGGTGAGGACGAGGAGGGAGTTGTGGGGTGTGCCCGGGCGCGGGGGTACGCCTCTGTTTGAGAGGTTGGTCCACTGGCTGGGGTATATGTGATGGTTATGGAATGTGTCTACCTCGGTGTTTGTGATAACAGTGTAGGTGTTGGAGGAGGTAGAGTGGAGTTTGGCAAGGGAGGTGGCAATGCAGTAGAGGTTTGAGAGGTCCTGGTAGTGTCCCCACTGGAAGGAGAGCACGGCCGAGGAGTCGAGGTGGCCGATGGGGGTGGGGAGGCCGTGTTCAAGGTTAAGGTCAAACAGGTAGTTATGTAGTTTGATAGTGCAGGTATCGGGTGCGAAGTGTGACGGAAGTGAGGCCCTGAGTGGGTTGGTTACACCGTGTGTACGGATATCTTGGGTGGGGCGTGGGGGGAGGGCAGGGGGTCGAACCTCCGGGCCTGCTGGCCCGTCTGTAGTGGAGTTAGGGATGGGGGCTGGCCCTAGCGGCCGAGCGGACATCAGATGGAGGGATGGGAGGTCCAGGTGAGGGGAGGTGTTCCTCATTGGCTTCCGCTGTGTTGAGGTCTTCGTCAGGGAGGTCTTCGAGCTCGAAGTCTGAGGTTGCGGGGGATGAGGCAGGTAGGGGAAGGTTTGAGGGGTGTGTGTTGGACGGGAGGTCGCGGTGCCGGTGGTTGGAGTTGGGGGTGGGTTGTGGGGAAGGGGAGTGTGTGAGGCGTGTGTGGGTTTGGGGGTCATGGGGGTTGCGGCGGTGTGGGGGTGAGTGGGGGGTCTTTCTGAGGGTGTGGCGTGTGTGCTTTAGGACGCCGGACGGGGGGGCTGGTTTGAGGGCTGGGTCTGTTGGTGTGCGTGCCGTTGGGGAGGAGTCCATGGGGTCGGTGAGGGGGAGGGAGAGGGGGAGGAGTTGGAGGGGGGAAGGTATCGTGTTGGGGGTGGAGTCTGTGCGTTGGGGGGGGGAAGGGGGTGGGGGGACAATGCCGGTTGGGTGTGAGGAGGCTGTGGCGGGTTGTGTGAGGGGGGTGGAGGAGGAATCCATGTGGTCAACTGAGGTTTCGAGGATGGTGGGGAGGGGGGGTGGGGGAGGAGGGGTGGTGGCGGGCAAGGTGGGAGGGTCAGCTGGGTGTGCGGGGTGGGGGTACGTAGGAGGGGCGGGGGAGGGGGAGCGACGTTTTTTGGAGGGGCGCTGATTGCGAGTGTGAGGGGGGGGGGGGGGAATATGAAGGGGCCAGTTGGATGTCGGGTAGAGAGTCGAGGTCGAGGGGGGTATCGTCAGGGGTGTCCAGCAGGGAGCCGTCCGCAGGTTCTTGTTGCCATGCCTCGTAGGTGTTGGTCTCCTGCAGGTGGCCTGTCCATTCGAGAAGGAGAGAGGGGGGGTTGCGAAGGAGGGATTTGTTTTTTGTGAGGGTGAGCTGAGGGGGGGAGGGGGAGGTGGTGAAGATGGGGTCCGTGATGCGGGACCTGCCGAAGGTGGAGTAGTGGTGGGGTGTGATGTATAGGGAGCATGTGGTGTTGGTGGGGGTGCCGCGGTGTATGTAGGTGTGGGGGAGGGGAATGGTGGCAGTGCCGTTGGTTGAGATGAGGATGCAGTACATGATGTTGGTGAGGGAGATTTGGATGCTGGTGGCGATGTGAGGGGAGGGGGAGGGGTGGGAGCGGAAGTATGAGCCGTCAGGAATTTTTTTGAGGGAGGTGTGGTGTGAGATGTCGAAGGTGGAGGGTGAGGAGCTGTGGGAGTGGGTGTGTGACTGTGCGTATTCTGAAGCTGTTTGATGGAGGAGGGTGGAGAGCCAGTGTGAGGAAGGGATAGTACCGTTGGACGTGGGTTGGGGGAAGGGGAGGGGGTGGGGGGATTGGATGAGGACTGTGGTGAGGCAGGTGTCAGTCCAGGAGGTGCCTGGGACATGGCCTGTGAGAGGGGGGGGTGTGATGGTAATTGTGTAGTTTTGGGGGGTGGGGGGTACGGTGTGAATAGCATTTTGAAGGGTGGCGTGAAAATGTACAGGTCCTGATTGTGAAAGAACTGGGTTATGGGAGGATATGCATCCAGAAGGAGGGGGGATCGTTCACGACCTGGACGGGTTCCCGTGTAGGTTGTAGGGCGTCCGCGATCTGGAGCAGGAGTTGGGCTGGTTCCGGGAGGTCTTCCATTCGGGGGGTAGGGGTGGTGGCGCTGGCGTTCCAGGTGTCGGCGAGTTCCGTGGCGAGGCGATCAAGCAGGAGGGCCTGTATTAGGGGAACGACGTCTGGGCCGGAGAGATGAGTGAACATGGGGGAGCTAATTTTCATGCGTTGGCCTGAAATTGCGGGAACGGCTACAGCACGTATAATCTGAATTTCCTTCTGTCTCAGGGTGGTGGAAAGTTGGGGGTCCGAGGCGGCACTGGGTGGCGTCGGACCTCCCGACGGGAGTTCACGCTGGCGTGAAGCGAGCTGGTAAAGTAGGCCAACTGTGATGCATGAGGTGGGGATGTCCAGCCTGACCTCTTGGTGGCCATGTGAG
This sequence comes from Tetraselmis chui, assembly GCA_026401115.1. NCBI lineage: Eukaryota > Viridiplantae > Chlorophyta > Chlorodendrophyceae > Chlorodendrales > Chlorodendraceae > Tetraselmis > Tetraselmis chui. Next base: position 27,174 of record JAPMLY010000285.1, read on the forward strand.
AGTGCAACTGGCAGAGGGGTGAGATCGTGTTGCTGGGGCATGGCGGGGTGTGGGGTGCGGGTGACTGAGGCTGTCCATCGCGCACGATGGGCGAGTTCCCGACCGATTATATTTTTCGCGCGGGCCGGGATATCGGTTAGGGCGTGAACTTTTTCGAGAAGTCAGCGTCGAGCGAGAGAGCAAGCGGAGATGAGCATGAGTGAGGAAGACGGCGTGTTCGGTAGGAACACACCGTGGAGCCAGAAGCTGGCAGTGTCAGAAGGGGCGGTGGAGTACTGGCCTGTCAGTAGGTAGGAGTCGATCAGGCGAGCAGAGAGGTCAACGGCCCTTCCGAGGTCGGGGGCAGTCGTCGGGGTGGAGAGGACCAGGGGAGTTTGAAGCCATGTGCCCGGCGTGGGTTCCAGGGGCGTGCCTCGTCCGTAGTCTGCATTTGCGAGCTGCGGGGCCGTAAGGAATGGAGCAAGTGGGTGACCCACAAGGCGGTTACGGGGCCCGATGTGGTCGTCCGCGAAGAGGGGTGTAGGGCGGTCTTTGAGGAGGACCTGTTTGTACGATTCCGGGAGGGTAGAAGGTGATGACATAGTGGTCGTAAGGTGGGTGTCGATGTGTGTGTATGTGTTGGTTTTGGAGTGGAGAGAGAGAGGGTTAGAGGTGGTCACCGTGTGTTGGCGGCACACGACCAGGTCTGGGGGGACCTGGGTTTGTTTTTCTCGGACGTCTGATGGGAACGTCCGGACGCTCGGAGGGGCGCGTGAGAGTGCGCCGGCTCCGTGGGAGAGTGATTTTTGTAATCTATTTGATACGCACGAGTGTCGTAGTATTGGACGGAGTACTCGGAATGTTTGAGATGTAGGCGGCGCAGATTCCGGCATGTGAACCGAATTCAAATTTGTGAAAGCTGCGCCTTGGAGTGTGTACCGTCTGATGTGCCTACGGATCCACTGACCTGGGTGAGCTAGGCTCGGGTGGGGAGAGGTGATCGGTGCCCGTCGTCCGACGGGCCCTGTGGTCACCAGTCTATCGCTCATAGGGAGGCCAAGCCCGGAGCGAAGACGGTCGGCGTTGCTCATCCGAGCTACCGACCCATCCCCTATATTTTTACGTCAGTAGTACTTTAGTAGTACGTTGGATCTTTTTATTGTCTTTAGTGACGGTAGGATACGTTTTATAAGGATGTCTACCCACTTCCGCGTGTGGGTGATACCATCGACGAACTAAGGGACACAAATATTAACACACGTTGGTTTAACGTTTGGCTTTTGACAAGTTCAAGACTCGGAGGACATCATCATGCCACAAAGCTGCGCTTTAAAGTGGTGGAGGCTGTCTAACATGTCCGGAGGCTCCTCTAGGGAGAAAAAAGCCAAAGTTAGCCTCGAAGGGAGTGTGTTCAATTCCGAGCGCACGGCGCCCGCCGGCGGCGCAGCGGCGGCGGCCCCGGAGAGGGGTGCGCTCGCAGGCCCGTCGGCACCTACCTCTACCTCCACGCGGTGGGCGCTGGTAACCCCATAGCCGTGCCAGGCCTGGCACGGTAGGGGGCTGAACGAGGTACCGACAGCTGCGATCCGCGGGATCAGCAGCTGTCGGGAAGCCATGTACGGAGGGTTTTGGAAAAACATAATATCCGTACACCGGCACAAGGATCTCCCGCTCGGCCAGTCCGATATGTCTTTTCCGCGACTAAATACTCGCAGATACTCTCCCGAAGATGGGGTGGGAGCGGCGTTTGCGAATTATGTTTTGGCGAAAAAGGGTACGGACGGATCAGCTGAGGGACGAGAGTGTTGGAGCTGGCGGCGGACAGCTGGGAAGCAACGCTAGGGCACGGCGCTCGTTAGCAGTCGCCAACCCTGCGAGAGCCTTAGGTCTCCCCCTCGGGGCGAGGCCCGATGCTACGCAGGACGGAGGTGGGTCGCAGCCGGAGGAGCGGCACGGTCTGGCGGCGGCGGTCCTTAGGATCGCCCGCCGCCGGAAAAGCCTGGTACGGGGGGTTTTTGGAAAAATTCCCGTACCCACCATCTTTTGAGGACCGGCGACTCGATCCTTGTGTTCTTCCAACCCCTTCCCTAGTCGGTACCCGGTTATCGATAGGCTGCCTCAGGCAGTGTGCCAAGGGTTATCGTAACGGCACACTGCTCGTAAAGGCGGCCCCCTAACAACGTAAACCACCGGGGGAGGGTACGGACGGCCACAGCGCGATCAGATAGGTGTTGGAAACAGACGGGAGAAGGACAGGGGACATGAGAAAATCTGGCTCGGGGGCAGGAGAGCCAGCCGGACACCGTCTGCAGCCTAGTTATTTTCTCCTCTCGGCCCCCGAAGGAGGAGAGAAGACTCGGCTAGGTGGCGAGCTGCGTCGGGAGGAGCGGCTAATACCTCGGGCGGGGTTGAGCACGGATCGAGGCGGGACCGACGACGACCTATGCGAGGGGGGTTTTCCACATGCCTTTCCCCCCTAGCTCCGGCACGACCGGAGTCGCACAAGAGCCGAGGTCAGGCAGGTCCGCCTCGACCAGCTCAAGCTGAACAGCCTTGCTGATCAGCGACCCCGTAGCGGCTAGAGCATGCCGCGTATCGTGGAGACTAGCGACATTTTATATTTCATACTTGTATGCAGACAGTACTTGTTTATGGGTATGTTTTAGACGGAATCGTCACTGCCATTGGAGAGGTTGGGATTAGTGGTTCACGGTCTACCTCACGCTTCTAAGTCTAGCTAGGCGTAGCACAAGGGGGGGCCCAGAGACAGCAGCCGGTTTTTACTGGTATTGTTGTAAACATTTTCATTTCATTCCATTTCCGAGCGCACGAGTACCGTTGTAGGCGAATTTCATTTGAGGTAACAAAACGTCGCAGTAGCAAAAAAAACCTTAAGTGTTGAAGCGTTATGTTGATGCGCTCACGTTTGCCGTTAGTCTCCGGGTGTCGACGGGAAGACGTGTTGAGCCACGTTCCGAGGCGTCTCCAAAGAGTCTACCAAAAAACACTGGCGAATTTTGGGTCCCAATGATTGACGAGCACTCGAGGCATCTGGTGTATTATGTAGGCTCCTTGTAAAAACACAATGACAGTTTCTTTTGCGGTTACGCTCTCCGTACACGGCCGAAAATGGGCCATTCGAGTCACATGATCGACTACAATCAGCTCACCGTCGAAACTATTGCTTAGTAGCAAGCGTGTTAGGTAGTCAAGGCCAACTGTGTGCAACGGTACGAGTGGAACATGCAAAGGGTAAAGGGTCGCAGCCATATGGGGTTGAATATTAGTTCGCCGACACATGACGCAGCGCTCACAAAAATCTTTCACATCTTGGCGAATTCGCTTTCACCAACATCAATCGAGCGCTTTGGCAAGAGTGCTTTCGACTCCTTTGTGGCCATGCGATTGACTGTCATGGAGCTCAAAGATTAGTCTCAGTCGGAGCTCATAGTTCCACGGGACACAAAGGCGATCGAGGCGCCAAAAGTACCCCTCTCTGGCTTCAATCCGACTGTGGAAGGTGGGGGTTCACCTTCGGCCGTCACACGTCTAAATACCAAGATTGGACTCACCGGGTTTCGAACCCGCAAACTTTCGTTTATTGGGTGTGCGCTTTACCGGCGCACATGAAAAGAATGGATGTCTCTTTGTGGTTTTCACCACTAAGTTCTAATCACGACATGACTGCCTTTCGTCCACTCACACTCGTCCCCATAGAACGAGTCTTGGGAGTACTCCTCGCGAACGAGATCGGCGATCTCATGGCTCAGTCGCAACACGTCAACAGTCAAACTTTTTACTGCGCGTCTTCTGACAACGACTGGGACTTCCGTCGTAAATCTGCATTTGACAGAATCTCGCCATCCCAGAATAATGGAATTGTGGCTTGAGGCACGAAGTCTCGTCTCCAACTTAACGGATCTGCTTCGTTCAAGGCTCCCTTGCGGTACGCAAGCGTCATTGAACCCACAAACGGTTGCAAGTTCCGCATGTGACGAGGTTGCCGCTTGCTCAAAATGTTGTTTGGTTGCCTGAGCGGGTGTCGCAGTGTGTCGTGATCAATCACGACAAGGAACGTAGAGCACCCTTCAAGGTAACACATCCAATGCTTAACCGCCTCACACACGGCAAAAGCTTCTACATCGTACGTATAGAGATGGACTCAGCTTACGCGCCCAATAAAAGAATTCTAGTTGCAGTCCTACTCCTTGGTCTTGAAGCAAGACTGCCGCAATCCCCTTTGTCGAAGCATATTAAGCCACGGTTTACGTCGCGTCCGAGCTGACCTCCGGGAGGACCTGGCATGGCGCGGAAATTAGCCGTAACTTGATAGTTTCAAAGGCTTCCAAAAAAGCCATGCGTTAGCGTAACCTTATGTGGTTGGGACTTCCGTAGTAAGTCAGTCAAAAAAGCCGAAAGGTCGCTAAAATCCTGGATGAACTTGGCGTAGAAGTTGCGAAAAAGTGCAAAGCTGCGATCCTCCTTCTGCGTCATAGGCACTAGCCAATCTTTAACAACTTCGTCTTTCTTGGTCGAGACCAAAATCTTGCCGTTCGACATAGTGTAGCCAAAGTACTCCTTATCTTGAAGATCGAATAAGCATTTCTTAAGACGCAACTTCAAGCCCCTCCTTGAAACGCTGTAGCACAAGACGCAAGTGTTCGAGGTACTCCTCCAAGGTTCTTATGTAGACGCAAACGTCGTCAATGTAGACTATAACGAGATTGCATAAAAGTCGCGCACGATGTCATTCATCATCCGCTGAAACGTAGCTGGAGCATTGCACAATCCTAAAGACATGGCGAACCACTCCACCGAATCGTCAAGTGTTTTAAACAATGTTTTGTTGATGTTATCTTCACGAACTCGAATTTGCATGAAGCCACTCACCAAGTCGAGATGTTTGAAAAAATTGCGTCCTCCAGCTCATCGAGTGTGTCGTCCGCACGCGGAAGTGGGTAAGCATCTATCCGCGTAACCTCGTTAAGGCCACGGAAATAAATGCATAATCGAAACGGGCAATAATAAGCTTTCCGCACAAAAAATGGCGTGTCGAATTTTGTCTTACTCGTACGAATTAAGCCAGACTCCACTGGGTCTTTGAGCTATCGATTCAGCTAAGCGCGCTCCGCGGGTGACAACATGTTGAGACGATGTCGTTTGATCGGGCCAATTGTTTCGATGGGATGATCCCACTGCCGGCTTACATTCGGCGAGTCCACATGTTGCAGTCACTCCCACAAGTCGTCGTAGAGGAAAGTCATGGAGTTTTTACGTTTGTTATGCAGTACGCTCCTATCCGGTATGAAACTCTGTCGGGTGTTCAGCGTTATGTCCCATGCTCCGGCGCGTCTTGCGCGTGAGCTTCCGAACTTTACAAGATGACATAATATGACACTCTCGACGACGCTCCTCAGTCCCGGTGTCCACATCTCCTCCATCCATCAAAAAGAAGACGCGCGTCGTGCCGAACTGTAAAGAAGCTTGCTCGTCATCCAACCATGGTAAACTGAGCACCAAATCAGCAACGCGTAAATAACGTAAGACGTAAAAAGTCCGTTGAAACTCATGTCGAGCCAAATCAAATGAAATCTAGCAAACCATCGAGGACGTCACACGTTGTCCGTTGGCGAGTCGAACTCGGGTCATGACCTTGCGTGCTTGAAGCGAAAAGCGTTATACGATTCCTCTCACACGTAGTCGAGCGCCAAAGTGCAATCGACTAATCCAAAAAGTAGCTGTCCGCCATCATGAGTTTTCACGTTCAACTCGGTTCGAAATAGCGGGCGAGCTTTGTGTGGCGGTTAGCCTCTGAAAGCTAAACGCTAGCACAAATCTGTTCTAGTCTGTCTAGTTCTGTTGTTGAAAGATTGCAAAATGATGTTGTCGAGAGGCAATTGTTGAAAGATGTCTTACTACTGTACTTAGGCAGTAGATGTTGTAAGTGAACAAAGGAATTGTTAAAAGGTTCTGTCACCTCCCTCTACTGCACTGGGCTTAAATAGGTTTCAGCCCAGACTAGTTACGCCTGCAAGCTTCGCTTACGTGTCAGGCGTTGGTGCTGCTCAACCGTCGTCATCTGTCCTCGAGACACGGCCTGCCTAGCATTGGGTCTCACGACGCGGCTCCTTTTGCATTGAAGAGCTCGTTCTGGCGCGTCATCTGGCTAGTTAGAATAATTATGCATATCTGTACGTACCGGGAGGTACTGGTCGTACTGTAGCATCAACACCCTTACAATATTGCAGTAGCGACGTACCCACGAGTATACGTCCGTCTTGTGGAAAAGCACGATTTGGTATCCGTAACGAGTACATGTACAATGTCATGCAATGTACTGTTGCAGGACTGTACTCGTCACACTCGTACCCTCCCCCTCTTGACAGATCAATGAGGCTGCCGCGAGGCAGACCTCCGTGGTTCTTGGCTCCTTTACTAAAGCAATTACTGGGACTCAGGAATTCGCGCTGGGTGAGCGTGCATGAAGTCAATGTATGCCTGAGTCTTGGCGAACTAGCGCCATTGGGGTGTCTCCAAGAATTCTTGTAACGCAATTGTTCGATGCACCTCGTTCAACCGGTGCCAGACAGGTGGAATGTCGTCATCACTGAAGTGCGTCATGAAGAGCAAATATTTGCCTCGTCGTCCAGGTAACGACTTGATGCACACAGCAGAGATGTGTGAGACGTCGAACTCCTCATCGTCTTCTTCAGGTACAGTCACAGGAACAGCTGGTCGTAGTGGAGCGGTAGAGCAGGGTCGTAAATTATTAACGTGGAACACAGGGTGTAAGCGTACTGTCGCTGGTAGTTTCAATCTGTAACTGTGTTTTCCAATGTGCTCCTCCACAGAAAAAGGGCCGAGCTGTCTATCTCTCAGTTTCCTGTTCGGTTGTCCTCGCAGAAAAAGATTTGCTGTGACGACTGACACCTTGTCTCCCTTAGTGAAGTGTGGCGCTGTAGACGGTTCTGAGCGTGCCTGCATCTCGTCCTTGTGTAGCTGTAACACTGAGCGTACCAAGTTGTGCACATCCTGTAACAATCTCAACCGTTCTGTTGCGTCTTGCGAAATTGGAATCGACGGACGCATGCTGAAGAGCAAGTCAGGAGGCTCCTCAGGAGAAAAACCAAAGTTAGCCTCGAACGGTGTGTGCTCAATTCCGAGTGCACGCGAAGCGTTGTACGCAAACTCCACTTGCGGTAAAAATGTCGTCCAATCAGAGCCATCATAGCAACAGAAGCAACGAAGAAGCTGCTGAAACGTGTTGTTCACGCGCTCTGTCAGTCCATCTGTTTCTGGGTGTCGGCTGGTAGACATGTTCAGTCGCGTTCCAAGGCGTCTCCATAGTATCTGCCAGAAAGCGCTGACAAATTTCGGGTCGCGGTCACTGATCAGCACACGGGGCAGTCCATGTAAACGGTAGACTCCCTGTAAAAACAAAGTAGCAGTTTCTTCGGCAGTAATCGACTCTGTACATGGCAGAAAATGGGCCATTCGAGTTAGATGGTCTACCACAATCAGTACACTGTTAAAGCCGTTGCTCTCAGGCAAGTGTGTCAGGTAGTCAAGACCAACTGTATGCCACGGTCTGGGTGGAACAGGCAAAGGGTAAAGAGTCGCAGCCATTTGCGGTCGAATCTTCGCTCGTCGGCATACGACGCAGCGTTCACAAAAATCTTTCACATCTTGGCGGATTCGTTTCCACCAGAATCTGTCGAGTGCTTTAGCAAGAGTGCTAGCAACTCCTCTGTGACCAGCTGACGAACTTTCGTGCAGCTCTGTGATCAATCTCAGTCGGAGCTCAGAGTTCTGTGGAATACAGAGGCGATTGAGACGCCAAAAGTACCCGTCTCTGGCTTCTATCCGGCTGTCTCTTGTCCACTCACCATCGTCCCCATAAAACGAATCTCGTGAGAACCCCTCGCGAATGAGATCAGCGAACTCAGGGCTCAGCTGCAACGCTTCAACAGTCAGCGAATTTAACTGTGCGTCTTCAAACAACAGCTGGGACTTCCGTCGTAATTCTCGATCTGACGGAACCTCGCCATCCCAAAATAAGGGTACTGTGGCCTGAGGTACGAAGTCTGGACGCCGGCTTAACGGGTCGGCTTCGTTCAGAGCTCCCTTGCGATATGCAAGTGTCATCGAGCCCACAAACGGTTGCAAATCCCGCAGGTATCTTGCTTGCCGCTTGTTCAGCCTGTTGTTCGGTTGCCTGAGCAGATGCCGCAGTGTGTCGTGGTCTGTTACGACAAGGAACTTAGAACAGCCTTCAAGATAGCACCTCCGATGCTTGACAGCTTCGCATACGGCCAAAGCTTCTAAGTCGTACGCATAGTAAGTGTTACCACGCTCAGCTGGATTCAGCTTACGCGCCCAGTAAGAGACTGGTTGAAGACCGCCTCCTTGGTCTTGCAACAGGACTGCTGCAATCCCCACTGTTGAAGCATCTGTAGCCACGGTGAACGTCGCGTCCGAGCCGACCTCCGGAAGGATCAGGCATGGCGCGGAAATGAGCCGTAACTTGAGAGTCTCGAAGGCTTCCAAACAGGCAGGCGTCAGCGTAACCTTCTGTGGCTGGGACTTCCGCAGTAAGTCCGTCAATGGAGCCGTAAGGTCGCTAAAATGGTGTATAAATCTCGCATAGAAGTTGCAGAACTGTACGAAACTGCGAACCTCCTTCTGCGTCTTGGGCACTGGCCAGTCTGCAACGGCCTCGACTTTCTTTGTGGAAACCGAAATTTTACCGGCTGACACAGTGTAGCCCAGATACTCCATTTCTTGCAATCCGAAGAAGCATTTCTTAAGGCGTAATTTCAGCCCTTCCTCCTTGAATCGCTGTAGCACTAGTCGTAGGTGCTGCAGGTGCTCTTCCAGAGTTCGACTGTAAATACAGACGTCATCCAGGTAGACTGTTGCGAACTTATGTAAAAAGTCGCGAAGAATGTCGTTCATCATCCTCTGAAATGTAGCTGGTGCGTTGCACAGCCCAAACGGCATGGCGACCCATTCCATTAAGCCATCAGGGGTCTGAAAAGCCGTCTTGTGAACGTCCTGCTCACGCACTCGAACTTGCCAGAATCCAGAAGCGAGGTCGAGGTGTGTGTAAAAATTCGCGTCCTTAAGTTCGTCCAGTGTCATCCACTCTCGGAAGTGGGTAGGCATCTTTACGCGTAACCTCGTTTAGGCCACGGTAGTCAATGCACAGACGTAGCGAGCCATCAGCTTTGCGCACAAAAAGAATTGGCGAGCCGAATTCAGTGTAGCTGGGGCGTATCAAACCAGCCTCCACTGCATCTTTGAGCTGTCGATTAAGCTCAGCGCGCTCTGCGGGTGACAGTCGGTTCAAACGTTGACGTCGCATTGGGCCAGTTGTGTCAATGGGGTGATCCCACTGTCGGCTTACTGGCGGAGAGTCGACAGGTTGCAGTAACTCCGGGAAGTCTTCAAAAAGTAACGACCGGAAGTTGTCACGTTGTTCTGCGGTTAGTTCCTCTCCAGTGTGAAAGTCTGGTGATTGTTCGGCAGTTGACGTAAGTTCAATGACGTAAAAATCAGCATGTCGTCCTCTGCTGCGGCGCGTCTTGCGCATAAGCTTCTGAACTTTCGTAGACGACAGGAGTAGACACTCAGGGCGTCGTTCCTCAAGTGTAGTCTCCACTGCTGTGCCGTCCATTAGTGTAAAAATTCTGGTTGTACCAAATTGTAAAGAGGCCTGTTCGTCATCAAGCCATGGTAAACCCAGGATTAAATCAGCCGTACGTAAATCACGTAAGACGTAGAAAGTCCGTTGAAACTCGTGTCGAGCCAGCTCAAAAGTGACGTTGCAGACTGTCGTAGAAGTCACTCGTTGTCCATTAGCGAGTCGAACTGGGGTTTTACTTGCATACTTCCGAGTCTGTAAAGCAAAGCGTCGTACAAAGTCCTCTGACACAAAATCAAGTGTCGCAGCGCAGTCCACTAATCCAGAAATTTGGTGTCCGCCATCAGGAGTTTTCACAGTCAGCTCAGTTCGAATTAACGGGCGAGCTTCCGTGAGGTCAGTCAGTAGTGCTGTAGCTGGCGAGGAAAATTGTTGCAGCGTAGCGATGGACTGTTCCGAGTCGTCTGTTGGTACAGGTACCGAGTCGGGTTGATCAGGTGCTGTAGGTTCTGGTGAGTCGTTAAACGCACAATCTGCGTCTACTAACCACAGCTGTACAGGCCAAGGGGCTGGAGCAACCACCTCCTGTTGAGCTGGGTTTTCCAGTGACTGACGTGTAAAAAGCTGTGTCCTTGCTGGGAATTCTTGATAGAGTTTCCAGTGCTTAGTCACCTGAGTAAATTTCGCCCACTTCGGTAGTACAAATACAGCCATCGTAGATGTCGGAGATGTTCGACGACAATCCTCAAAATGCTGCGCAATCTGCTCAGCTAGCTCCCAGGGTGGATTGATGAACACCCGTTCTCCTGTCAAATCTCTGTCTAGAATCGAGTCACTCGGCGAACAGTGAGGTAAATCACCGTGCGAGTTAAGACCTTCATCATCAGCACATCCCTCCAACGTAAAGTTGAATCGTGCATGCAGAGGGTCAAAGACTGAGTCAACCAGTTTCCAATCAACTGAACGTCTGGTTACAGGTTTACGACTCTGTCTCTGCTTAATCTGACGACGACGACCTGCTACTTGCGTTACAGGTGTCGCAACTGTAGTCAATGGAGATGTCGAAGGTGTGTCGACGACCTCTGTCGCTAACAGTGTCTCAGAATGAACAATAGATGTAGCCGGCTGCTCCAGTTCATTTGTAGAACAGCCTTGCCACCATCATTGCTTCTTAGGTTGCATTGGTGCCTTGCCTTTGAACTCCGGGCATTGGAACAAACGGTGTCCCTTCTTGTGGCACTTGAAGCATAGTCCTTCGTCCATGTGTCGCTTGCGCTCCTCAGCCGTCATTGCATTTGCGAGTGAATTAAAATCTTCGCGACCAGATGTTTGACCACGTCCACCATTGTTGCCACTTCCACGTCCACGTCCGCGGCCACGTCCACGGCCACCTTTGTTACGTTTCCAGACGTTAGAGGCTTCCTCGAGAGGGTCCTCAAAGTTGCGCTTGCGTGTAGGCTGGGCAGATGGTCCAGCAGCAGACCTCGCATTGCCCAGTTCCGGCGAATCTGTCACGACATTATTCAAAAAGTTTTGCAGCTCCACTAGCGTAGTCTGGTATCCTTGCTGAGCTCGGTGTGACTTAGCCAGTCTCTTGAGCGCATCATTCGCTAGACCATTAATGAAGCGTACACACTGTACCTCAGCTGTCAGGTCTTGACGAGATCGACGTAAGTAGTCGTTGTACTGTTTAGTGAAAACCGCGTAACTCATCGTGTTGCTCTGCGTAAAGTTCATCAAAGCGTTAATAGCTTCGTCCTGAATGTTCGGAAGAAACGTAGACTTGCGTAACTCCTCAACAAGCTCGTTGTACGTAGATGGAATTGGAGGCTGATTTTCCGGTTCAACCACCACCCACCTAGGTGTCCAGAAAACTGTGAAGTAACCCAGAACACTGCATCGTACGAGTCAGCCGTAATTCCAAGCATTATAAAACGCTGAGGCTGTGCTTCGAGCCAATCCTCCAGCTCATTAGGCACGCGACCATTCTGGTACGGTGAAGTAATAGCAGCCTTACGCTGAGTCTCCGTGAGGGTCACAGCTAGTCCAGCCAAGTTGTGAGTAGGCATCGGCATTCCCACTCGTAAATCTGTAGGTCCTTCTCCTGTCAGTCGGTTGATGTATCCACGAATCAGCAGCCAGACAGAACCAGAGTCGACCGTCGTAAACCGGGTATGCATGTGGAACTGTCTCGGGATAGACGTGTCGTCTTGCATAACTGGAACATGTTGTGTGATTGCTCGATAAAAAGATTCCCACTCAGCCACGTAACCAAAGTGAAGTAATTCACTCTTGTGCTTCTTAGCACGAAGTAACCCTGTCTGTGCGGGCGTAAGTGTCAGACCGTCAATGTTGATGGTTTCCGGTACAACGTAAGTATCATCCGGATTAAGTGTCGACTGTGTCAAAACAGCCTGCTCGACCTGAGCAGGTGTACGTATGTTGTTCGTAGCAAACATGACAGGAATAGAAGCCGAGTACACGTAGACAAGCTGTCGTCCTTGAGGTAGTGTAACATTAACAGGTTCACCACTCAACAGCGTCAAATCATCCGGTGTCAAAACAAGACCGGTCTCCTCGTGTAACTCGCGAATAGCAGCGTCGACAGGCTCTTCGTTAGGTAAGACAGAGCCAGCTGGGAACCAAGTTTTACCAGAACGAGGCTCACGCTGAAACACCAACTTCAATTCCGACGATTTAGTTCCTCCAACGTGAATTACTAAAACCACGTAATGTCCAGCTCCGAGAGAAGCCATCTCAACTTAATCAAACAACGTCGAGCAGATCAACAAGCAACGAAAGCGTGCGTCGACCAAAGAGCTCCGAAACCAGTGTGGCGGTTAGCCTCTGAAAGCTAAACGCTAGCACAAATCTGTTCTAGTCTGTCTAGTTCTGTTGTTGAAAGATTGCAAAATGATGTTGTCGAGAGGCAATTGTTGAAAGATGTCTTACTACTGTACTTAGGCAGTAGATGTTGTAAGTGAACAAAGGAATTGTTAAAAGGTTCTGTCACCTCCCTCTACTGCACTGGGCTTAAATAGGTTTCAGCCCAGACTAGTTACGCCTGCAAGCTTCGCTTACGTGTCAGGCGTTGGTGCTGCTCAACCGTCGTCATCTGTCCTCGAGACACGGCCTGCCTAGCATTGGGTCTCACGACGCGGCTCCTTTTGCATTGAAGAGCTCGTTCTGGCGCGTCATCTGGCTAGTTAGAATAATTATGCATATCTGTACGTACCGGGAGGTACTGGTCGTACTGTAGCATCAGCACCCTTACAATATTGCAGTAGCGACGTACCCACGAGTATACGTCCGTCATGTGGAAAAGCACGATTTGGTATCCGTAACGAGTACCTGTACAATGTCCTGCAATGTACTGTTGCAGGACTGTACTCGTCACATTTGGATGAGGTCCGTCAACATGGCATAAGCGTTCGGGGGAAAATGTCGAAGCGTTACGATGGACTATTTAGGTCCGTCTGCTGGTACACGTACCGATGGGGGTTGATCACATGCAATAGGAGATGTAGTTGGGGCCGAGTGGTAAAATTCGCAATAAGCGTCTACTAACTACAAATGAATTGTCCATGGAGCAAGCGCTACGACCTCATGTTGGGTCGGGTCGTTCGCTCATTTGCGAGTTAACATATGTGTCCCCGCAAAAAACTCATGGACCAACTTCATGTGTCGAGTAATTAGGTTGAATTTAGCCCTTTTGGTATAACAAAGACATCCATGGTAAAAGTCAGAGTTGTACGCCTACAACTCTCGTAATGGCCGTGCAAAGGTTTGAAAACATAGTTAACAAGCTTCCAAACAATCGAACGTCTGGTTGTTACAAGTTTACGATTGTTTCTCTCCTTGCTCTGCTGACGACGTCTTGCGACACGGATTCTAGGTGTCAAAACTGAAGTTGATGGATGTGCAAAGGTTGTACCTTGTCGCGAACAATAGGTCAAGATGGAAAAAAATGTAGTAGCCACTTGCTCTAGCTCATCCAAAGAGCAACCATGCCACCATCATTTTTGCTTAGCGGGCGCGTCGATTGGTTCCTTGCCCTTCAACTCCGGGCATTGGGAGACACGATGACCCTTCTTGTGACATTTGAAGGATAAACGTCGCCAATATGAGAATTGAAACACACAAAATTCCTTACATCACACATGCCCGTCAGACCTGGGGGTCATGTGAAGAGCATTATTGGAAAAATATGAGTAGTAGAACGCGAGTTGTTCGAGATTTGACCCAAAGGCAAGAACAGAGGTTTAGACAGATTGGTCTGCGGTACTGGGATGTGGACAGGAATAATGCTGTGATTTTCACCTTTTCTTCCTTTGACTGGGTGGCTTATGCTGCTCTTTCTTGTAAAGAATTTTTATCTCCTGTCTGAGATTGCGTAAATCGAAGGCGCGACGACAATAACATGATGAAAACATTCACAAAAGCCAGATAGCAGATTCGAACTGCTGTTAGTAGATTCAGAGTCTACTGTGATAACCACTACACTAATCCGGCAATTGATGCCCATGATAGGTAATTTTTAGTACAAATATTTCTGAGTTTGCAAACTCACTACAAACACATTTGGTGTTCGTAAACGGTTTCTGCTGGGAAGTGAACCCCGCCTACACGGAACAGTCCCCAATTCCGATCTACCGACTGCAAACACTGCAGACGGCTGGCGTGGGACGAAGGACTGGTACTGGGGTGCTCCTGTCGAGACGCTACACTCGCGTGCCTGCCTCGCCCTTTAAGGTGGAGTTGTAGTCCTTCTGTCGACTCAGTCCATAAATCGTAAAAGTACAGCTACGACTCAAGTCGTCCGTCCCTGGTTCGCGCCTTCGCGGACGACCAATCTTCCGAAATTTCCCGAGCTCATCACGCGGCATCTCCTGGAACCCAGCGACGCGACACACCGATCTCGCTAGAGCTACATCACGACTGGCAAGCAGCTGAAACTCGACCGGAGTCACCAAGGAGAAGTCTTGTAAGGATAACGTGGCAGGTACCCTACCGGTAGCCATACCGTGGCGAGGTAAGAGGCAGCGCAGCTGTATGTAGTATGTTTTGATATATCTGCTGCCGTACGTGCGCAGATATGTACTACGTATCGCTACCGTACAGGTCCGTACCTGTCGCAGCTTTTGCAGAAATTAATTACAGTTAAAGTGTCCTGTGATAGTACTCTTGTTTACAAAGTTTACTGCGATGAAATGGCACTTTTATGCAATTAATTACATACAATCTTCGAAACACTTATAAATGCGACGGAAAACCACAAAAACACAAACAAAGATGAAAAGGAACGTATTAAGTCGTTCACTTCAAGTGGGACGGTGTTGACACATAAGGTCTAAAGGGAAACAGCAACGAGATGCAACCTGGCAACAAAAAAAATCAAACATGTAGTTCTTGTTCAAATCAATCTCTTAAAAATTAATCATCTTTGTCGTCATTGCCTAGCTCAGCGAAAAGATGGATTTCGAGTGCTGATTTTGAGTGCTGACGAAATGAGACACGCATAATCTCAAAAAAATAGCAGCAGGTTCCTCTCTCAACGCAAGTGGCCAGGCAGAGTGGGCGGCGCTCCCGCTGCATTGCCATCACATGACAACTCACGACAGCGCTCTCCGCTGCCAACATGCCAATCATTGAAGCAGTCAAAGGCGCGACATGCTCTGCGTGATCAAGTCGCGCTACTGCAGACAGGCTTCAGCTAAAACACGCGCGGGCGCTTGGCTGTCGAAATGCCCCTTCCGCTGTCCTGGGCTGCTGTGCATTTCTTTACAACGTGTGATTACATGACAGCGGGGGTGACATATGGTGCAGAGAGGGCTGAGCGGTGGCGCAACCATGTCATCCACGCATCATCTCTCCGACTGTGGCTCGTCTACCACGACACTCTCACCCGCGCACGCCTCTCCCTTTTGAAGGCGAGCCAGTCCCTGCTTCATGCGCATCTGTGCGTCTGGAGAAACGCCCGTGTGCAGCCCCACCCCTGTGGACCAGTCCCCATCGCCGGCCATGGTCACCCAAAATGCCTGGGGGGTAGTCGAGAGGGAACAAACACGAGTGGAGTGATTAGTGTGCATCTTTAGTTTGTAAATAATTAAACATTGCAATGCATAGCCCAAAGCAGTGCACAGCCTCATTACTATACGTCATTCATCCTTCCTGAAACATGCTACTCAGGAGTACCCGAAGCGTAAGGCTCTGGCTGCATGAATGGAGTAAACTGAGGCTATGTGAAAGCATGTAGGGGAAAAGTAAGGGGTTTACGGTTTTCTATAGGGTTTAGGGTAAGTGGCATAGCAAGGGGCGGAGGACGGCGTGCGTGGCCGGAGAGGGTAGCGCGAGTGCACCTTCTGCAGGCCGATCACAGCCCAAGGTGCGATCATTGCCGCGGCTATTATCCAGTTCGCGCCGCCTGCTTTTTTGGCCGCCATTCGGCCGCCCCAGCCGGTCCGCGGATATGATGGTGGCGGTTCGTACAACCAGCGACGTTAAAATATCGTCGAAGGGCGCGACACTCGTCCTCGGCGGCCGTTGATCACAGCGTGTACCTGTCTGATGGCCAGGATTTGGACTCGGTGAGCTGCTCGTCACTGTCTCGTGTCTATGACGTTCGTTTCAGTCCGTCGTCCTGAAGTGAGAGCGCAGCTGAGCTGTGTCACGTGCGGGTCCAAGCGTGACCTTGTCGTAGTCGGCAGTCGTCCGGCATTTATTGGAACGCAATTGCACGGTGCGGCTTCCGCCAGCCGGGCATCCAGGTCAGCATATTGAAATAAGTCCCGCGATGGGTAGCCGCGGATGATCTCAGCAATTACTTCCAATTTGGAAACCCCGTACACCTTAGATTGGGAAAACTCTGCATATGCATTTTTCCGCGGATGAATCATGAATGGGAAAACAACATCATGGTTTTTTTGTGCAGGCGCTGAACCTGGTTGAATCTCTGTATCATATTGTTGAAAGGAAGATACCGTAAATAAACACATAAAGCATTTAGGGATTTGTCTGACACGGACGGGTGTCAATTCAGAGATTGAATAATTATTTACCCTAGGGCACGTTTTGCCAAAGATGTCAGCTTGCTTACAATTTGGCCAAAAGACACCCACAGACAGGGTCTGGGGGTCGATTAGCGCAGGATTATAGGGATGGGTGGGTGGGTTCGCGCGAAGCCTAGATTGGCTGAGCGCGAAAGCAGAGAGTGCCTAGGCTCGTGGCTAGCTACGGCTTATAAGGCACGGGCTAGCTAGAGCTGACCGTTGGGGAAGTCGTTGGTCGTTGGCTGCGTCTAACTGTTTGGGCAAGGTGGTTGCCCTGTAGGTGAGCCGCGCCGATATTAACGGTAACAGTAACCGCTAGAGTTACTGTCCCGTACACATGATATTGGATATGCAAACCTCTAGATTCAAATCAATCTGACCATTTACCCTAGGGCACGTTTTGCCAGCAACCTAAAGCCAAAGGCTTGCACAGCCAGAATTAGTGTTGCGGGGGGGACGGAGTGAGCCAGCCGAAGAACCGCCAAGCAGCAGGTGTTGGGGTCATGGTGGGGTCAATATATTTTCCTTCGGTCACGGAGCTGTTCTTGGCCCAGCCACCCATAAATTTGATTACGGGGAGGGGTGCGCCGATGCAGCTGGCAGCGGACGCCGCGCCTTTCCGTAGGCTGTGCGACGTCCATTTAAAGCCGGCGGGCGCGGCCGAGGTGACTGAGAGAAGGGCGAGGGAGAGCCAGGTGGAGATGGTGGACGCGGCACCCCAATCGGCGGAGGGCTCTGAAGGTGAGAAACTCCAGAAGGCGAGCGGGGGTGGCTGGTTGTAGAATTAGTGCAAAAAATAGCGCGTTGTTCCGTGTAGTAGTCTATCAGGTTCGCCAGGACGGGGTTAGCGGCTACAGGGATAGCGATGACCAGTTTATCGCTGGCGTCGCGGCGTTGGTCCCCCTTAGACTTCCGCACGTAGAGGCAGATTTGCTGCGAAGGCTTGTCGACCACGAGGTCGCCGGTCTGGCAGCGGGCGCCGGTCTCGGCGCGGCAGAAAAACGTGTAATTGACACACACCGCTAAACAGGCCCTGAAGCGTTGCATCTGGGGGAAGGCAGCAGGGGTCCACGCGAAAGTGTCGTGGAGGGTGTGGGCGTAGTGCAGGATGTCTAGGGCGACTTGTGCGGGTAGCGGGAGGCGAGCGGTGGTAGGTACCAGGCGGCGCTGTAGCATGGCGAGTCCACGGCGGGCGTCCGCTAGGAGTTCGCCCACGGCGATAGGTTGGCGCCGGTGGTCGCGGAAGTACTTGTTAATTGCGCTGAAGTAAGGCTGCAGCGAGCTGGCAGCGACCGTTCCCAAGCGGGCTAGCCAGGCCGTGTAGCGGACCATTGTGGCCGGCGTGGCCTGTAGCGGGGCGATATTTTCCTCTGCACAAAAAATAAAAAACTGTCGAATTGCGCTCTGGTAGCTCAGGTACGTCGAGGGCGCTAGCGAGTTGCTGAGTAGGGCAACCGCTGTAACCCCGAGCTTATCTGATCCTAGGAGGTCTTGAAAAGTTTCAGCCAATTCGGAGGACCAGGGCGACTGTGCTGCTTCGAGGCGTAATTCGTAGCGCGGGGGTCCTGTACGCAGAGGGCGGACGTCCTGTACAGGCGCATTTAATCGGTCCGGGCGTATCGCTCGGCCAATCGCACCGCGTCGGGTGTAGAGCCAAGCGGGGGTGCTAGCCGAAAGGCCACGATGCTCCAAGCGGGAGGTCCGACCCCTTCTTGCCTGCCTAGCCTGCCGGGGAAGAACAGGTCGCGGGACGCTGGGAAGTGCACGGTCTCGGTGGCCAGGCGGGCGAACGCGTGGTACCATGTTTTGTTTCGCCAGTAGGGGGCGATGACTGTTGCCTCGGCTTGAGCTTGTTCGAGTTTCGCGGCGAGTGCGGGTAGGGCCGACCAAGGGGGGTTGCAGTAGTTGTTCTCGCGTCTCCACGCCGAGTCGGGGAGGTGTAGGCAGTCGATGTCCTCGCACAAGGGGTCGCGCCAGCGGGCGTTGAAGCGTGGTAGCTGCGTGTTGAGCATAGACGCGAACCGGTCGATTGTATGCGGGCCCCACCGACGCTGGAGGTGTTTGAAGAGTTGAGGGTTTAGCTGCCAGTCTTCGGAGTCCAGTTCGCGGCTGAGCGTGTCGGCCCAGACGTTGGCGGCCGACCGGATGTAGCGTGGGCGGATGTGGATGTCGTTGGTGTCGAGTAGGAACCACAAACGCCGTAGCTCGGTCATCATGACGGGAGACCGGGAAGTTAGCTTGGTTAGGACGGCGACCACGGCAGTGTTGTCCTCGTGGAGGAGGACTTGTCGTCCTCGGAGTTGCGGGAGAAAGGTTTCGACCGCGTGCCGGACGGCCCGAAGCTCCTTCCACGTAATGTGTTGGAGGCGGTCGGTGGCGCTCCAAAACCCGCGGGCTTGGTAATTGGCGTCCTCGTTGAGGACGGCCCCCCATCCGTAGTCGCTCGAGTCCGCGTGCAAATAGGCGGTCTCGATGGGCTTGTAGATCGACCGGCCGTTGTGTTGGGAGGGTACCGTGCGCCACCACTCGAGGTCGCGCCGGAGTTGATGGGTGAGGCGCACGCGTCCCCCCCAACCGGTACGGGTAGCCAAAACGTTGTGGAGCTCGCGCAAAAAGAATCGGGCGGGCGCGATGGCGAGGTAGAGAAATTGCGCTTTTCCCGCGAAGGCTGCGAGTTGGCGTGTGGGTAGCCATCGTGCGTTGGACGCTGCCCGTCCGAGCAAGGACGAAGCGTGTTGTGCGAGGTGGTGCAGTTTTGCGAGTGGGGCGCGAAACTCGCCGCGGTGTAAATCCACCGTGAGGCCCAAGTGGTCGCCGACTTGCGTTGGCGTCCATACACCTTTCTTGGGGTTGCGCTGTAGGCCGAGGCTGTCGAGCAGGGCTTGGACGCGCTGCCGAAGTAAGAGTGCCTCGTCGTAAGTGTCCGCCAAGAAGAGGAAGTCGTCCATGTAGGGTAGTAGTCGAGTTCCTCGCCATCGCGCGTTTCGGAGGAAGCGCTTGGACGGGCGGCGTGGGCCGGCCGGTGTAGCTGCGGGCGTGGGAGGTGGTGGGCGGCGTAGGTGGTTCGTAAACACTTGCGTGAGTTTGCAAAAGTAGTAGGCGGAGCCCGACCACCCCATGGGGAGGCACGCGAGGCGCCATAAGGTGCCGCGGTAGTTGACCGTGAAGTAATCCCGGTCTTCCTCCCGGATGCCAAGGGTGTAGTACCCATCGGCGAGGTCGAGTGAGACGAAGTAGTCCCCCGGTCGAGATAGATGGCGGAGGTGCTTGAGGGTCTCGCAAGTCATGTTGAACGTCGAGCAGTAGCGGTTGAGTTCGCGAAGGTCGATAATCAAGCGCCATTGATTGCATCCGGGTTTTGGAACTAAGAACATCCGGGAGACGTAGCGTGGGTTCGTAGAGCGCTCCCACGCGCCGCAAGCCTCGAAGCGTGGTAGTTCCGAGTTGAGAAACTCGAGTTGGTCGGGTGTGGCGTCTAGCATGGAGATGCCATGGTTGAACGGCTTGGGACGTAGGCCGTGCTTGAACTTCACACGTACGCCGTGGCGGATCCAACTTAGGACTTGGCCGCTCGCGCCGATGCGCTCCCACTCCCGCCATTTTCGACGTACGCGGTGGCGCATGAAGGAAGATGTCGGGGAGCAGGAATCGGCGCGGCGGGCCACACCATCATTTCTTGCTTGGGGTTTTAGCCGAGTCGGTCGGCTTGGGTGGGAGGGTTGCTCGTGCCGCGGCTGCTGCTGCTGCGGCGGCCTTGCGTTTGTCGGCGGCGGCTTTGCGGCTCCGAGCGTCGGGGCCGTTGGGCTTGTCCGGTGTGACCTTCGCGAAAGCGGCGCCGGCGGCGGCCTTGCTGGCAGCGTGTAGGCTGACTTCAAGCGTGCGGTCGACGAAAGCTTGGCGTAGCGCGTCCAATGTGCCGGAGACCGCGGTAGGACGCGGTCGGCAGAAGCGTTCGTGTGCCAATTCGGCGAACACGCGGTCCGCATCCGTGCTCGTTTGTCCGCCCTTGGTGAGGCGGAGGAAGCCCAATCGAGTACGGGCGGCCTCCTCCGTCGCTGTGTGGGTGCGATGGCCCGCTCGGATGAGGGCAATCGCTGCCGCCTGCTCCGTAGGTAGAGGTGGGCCGTGCGACAACGTGTCCAAAGCCTCGCCAATTGCCGCGTTGGCGCAACTGTCGAAGAAGGCATAGCACCCGATGTGTAGGTACTCGTCGTATGCGGCTTGGGTGCGTTTGTCGCTTAGGGCACGGGCGGTGTCGTCCGTGAGAGTCCACAGACGTGGCTCCTCGACGTCGCGGGGGGGACGTTCGAGGCCGGCCGGGATGACTTCGCCGTAGTAGGTGAAGTCGACAAACTCGGCCGCGGAGGGGTCGGGTTCGTCGTCGAGCAGGTCGATAGGTGGCTCGGGGGCCTCCTTACCACCCTCCGTCGCTGTGGTCGCGTCGGTGGGAATGGACTGCTGTTGATAAGTAGTAGCGGGTGTGGCTGTCGGCTGTCGAAGCTGAGCGAGTAAGGCAGCGTTAGCCGCCAAAAACTGCTCAGTAATGCGTTGTTCCGATTCCAAAACCGCCGTACGAATCTGTTCGGCTGTGCGTTGTTCGAGTGAGGTAGCGTGAGGGTCGGCCGCTGCGGCGGATGTAGACTGCTCAGGCTGCATATTGGGGAACTGCGTAGCTGAACGAGGGGAAGTGTCGCGTGACGCTCGAGTGCGCATGGGACGAAAAGTAAGATTGACACCCTACTCGACTACGAGAGTCGAGACTGCATTCGCGCGAAGCCTAGATTGGCTGAGCGCGAAAGCAGAGAGTGCCTAGGCTCGTGGCTAGCTACGGCTTATAAGGCACGGGCTAGCTAGAGCTGACCGTTGGGGAAGTCGTTGGTCGTTGGCTGCGTCTAACTGTTTGGGCAAGGTGGTTGCCCTGTAGGTGAGCCGCGCCGATATTAACGGTAACAGTAACCGCTAGAGTTACTGTCCCGTACACATGATATTGGATATGCAAACCTCTAGATTCAAATCAATCTGACCATATATGGGCATGATTGATGGCATGTGCACTCGTATCTGTAGCAGTACATCCGGGTCACCATCCGAATGTGGGCTGACTCCCCGGAAGTCCTGCTACAGGTACTGCAACTGTATCTGGTGGATGGATAGTATCTGGATGCGCTGATAGAGTGACCTGGCGAATCGACGTTGCGCTGGCATGATGCCCCGTGACGAGCTCCGGACTCGAGCAAAAAGGACTTGAACGTCGCAGCTGTGGACAAACCCCCTCGCCTTGCCCGTCATCCGCAACCTTTTTGAGAGCTGCCAGATGCTGCGTGATAAGTGGAGTGCTATTTCTTCATGCACAGGCTTAGGGAGGTCGGCGGGATGGGCGCCGCGGCCAACGCTGGCGATGAAAGCGCCGCCGCTCAGCAACGTAACGACGACGACGCGCGTCCGGCGATGAAAGTTCTGTTGACCTTCTTACTGCTCGCAGCGGCAGCGGTCGCCATCCTATGGGCAGGCCTCGAAAATTACACGTCGCGCAGCTCACCTTCCTGCCGCATGAGCTACATGCGGCCTGCCTACCGAGCGGTGACCGGGCTGCGCGGCGACGACGATTTACGCTGGCCGCTCTCGAAGTACAGTTTATTACTTTATGGCGACGGACGACACTGGATTCATGGTACTCGCCGTCTCCCCATTCCGACTCGACACACCCCCACGACGAGTCGAACCCCCTTTTACTGCCATTTCTAACTCTGTGTTCGCACGGCCGTGGTCCAGTTTCATCGACTGCCTGGCGTGTGCTCTTTCTTCCCGGAAGTGGCGGCAGCTACAAACAGGCACGTCATAGCGAATCGCGAAACTTTCATTGCGTGTGGTTGTGTGTGTACTGGGTATGTCATGAGACAGCTCTATATGGTGGCCCTCCCCCTAGGTTCGGTCTCTTGCTTCTGAGACGGCACGACAGTACAGGCAAGCGGGGTCAGGTCGTGACGGAACACGGGCGTTGCTGTTTTATACCATTGATTTCAGAGAGGAGCACAGCGGATTGGATGGTGCGCTGTTGGTGAGGCCATGTGCTCGCTCACCTCGCAGCAAGCCACTCCATAAAAACGCACATAGTGATCAGGGAGGAGGTGAGGCGGGTGTCAAACACGTCCCCTATCCGGATGACCATGAAGCTGAGGCATTTCGGTGTGCGTGACTTGGCTGTAGGCGCATCAGGTCGACTTTGCGATGATGTGCATTGAATATCTCCAAAAAGAGGTGTGACGTCTATTTCATTGTTATATCCACGCGCTCGAACTCCACGCACACGGTTGGGCGTGTACCTTTGCCTGGTTAGGGCGGTAGTGAAGCGCGCTGTGCCGTCCCTTTCTTTGCCAACAGGCCAAAGACACGCTCATCATTGTGGCGCACTCAATGGGCGGACTCGTGGCACGTAGCGCCCTTGCAAAGGTCAGTTGTCAGTTCCCCCCCCCCCCCCCTCAACCCGTTTTTAACCCCTCTGTAGCACACACACACACACACACACACACACACACACACACACATATACCTCCCCTCTTCCCCAAACACGCGCTTGCTCACACACGAACACTCACGTACCCACACCCCCCCTACGCCCACTCTCATACAAAAAATGTACACGCTTACACATACCCCCCCCCTCCTCGCTACACACACTTACTTAGACACACAAACAAACACCCAAACACAGACACGCACACAAACTGAAACACATACACACGAACACACACACATCTACCGCCCTTCTAGCCCCCACACACTAATACATCGACACACACAAACACAATCACACGTATAAACACACATATTGATACACACACGCACACATGTACACACAAGTCCAGACTTTCCCTCTTACGCGCACTGTTACACACACACTCACACCACACTCGCGAAGGAGTACAACTACCCCCCCCCCCCCCAAAAAAAACACACACACACGCACTTTCACATACACATACGCACGCATTCACCCGCTCCACCCCTCTCATCCACTCACCCATATTCACACACACACACACACACACACACACACACACACACACACATTCTTACCCGCCCGTCTTCTGTCACCCACCAACCCCCACCAACAATCACGCGTACACACAAACACAGACACACACACACACACACACACACACACACACACACACACACACACACCTAGCCGTCACATACGTACATGCACAGACATACATATTGACGCGGACACACCCACCCCCAAGCCCACATTAACACACACACACACATACACACACACACGCACACACACACACACACACACACACTCTCTCTCTCTCTCGCTCTCACTCATGAGCACCAGTATCCATCTTCTAGACCAGCGAGTATTTGTGCTCGTAGACTTTTACCCACACAACGTCACGTATCTGCTTTGTAACGAGCACTTTCAGAAACATGCATAAGCACAGATTCATAAGCGCACATAGAACATAAACTCGCATACCCTTTGAAGCATATCTACATTTGCTCACTCACTCAGTCACAGACACACACGCGCACAAGCATGCACACAGCGCTGCGAATGACTAGAAAGGGTACTGACAGATGGTGCGTCTTCTTCATCTCCATGTGTGATTCCTCCCTGGGCCCGCGCAATGGAAGATGCCAGGGCAGCCCGCTGTGGCGCTGGTCACCCTTGCCACCCCCCACGTCCGACCCGTTCTCCCTTTCAGCCTCCCCCTCCTTGGCTTCTATGCCAACGTGGAGACCGCCGAGGTGAGGGCGTTTGTCACCTGTTGTCACTGCTTGGCCACTAGTGATGTTACATCTATTGATCGGCGTGGTCATTGCAACACATATAGCTGCCCATCCATCACGTCTTTTGCTTGCCCCTCGCCTTTGGAGGTGGCTTCATCGCTGCCCATACTCTCGATGTCCGCTGGGCCATGGGACTGGATGGTGCCTGCGGCTCTGACGCGAATCGGGCTGTCGCTGGAGATGCCGCTCATGAGAGGTGGACATACCAAGCAACGCGCCAGCCTCGTCCTCCTCAGCATTCAAACACACTCACTCGTCTCCTCCTTCTCATTCTCATCCTCTTGAACACACACACACACACACACACACACACACACATATACCTACACATATACACACACGCACGCGCACTCAGTCGCTCTTTCTCTGTTTGCCCCCTTCTTTCTCTATCTCGCTCACGCGTACGCAGCCAAAGATATACTAAATCATTCCGTACTGCAAACCATTGTAAAATGTTAAATGCACACAAATTTGCTCACATATCCCTCTGCAAATAAAGAGCACAGAATCCATGTCACATTCACATCACATTCAAGTCAGCAGCAGCCCAAAACATCCAAAATGCTAAAGCACACTGAATTACTCGCCGTATTCGTGCACTCGCAGCTGCGCCAATACGCCCTTGGACATTGTCCCTCCCTGTCCCATAACATTGACAGTTGCCTGCCTCGGCCATCTTTGCTTAACCGCATGGACCGCTTTCGTTTGTATTCGCAAATCTTGCGATTTGCGTGTGTATTTCGGGTGCCCTTGAATTGAGATCGCAAAAGGTGCAGCATAGACTCTGATGTGTGTGTGTGTGTGTGTGTGTGTGTGAAATTGGGCCCGCATTAGCTGCGGTATACTGCATATGTATGTATGCGCGCGTGTGTTTATATGTGTGTGTGTGCGTGTGTGGATGTTTGTGTGTGTATCCCAGTGCATGTGTGTTTGTGTGTGCGTGTTTATGTTTGTGCGTGTGTGTGCGTGTGTGTGCATGTGCGTTTGTGTTTGTATGTGTGTGTTTATGTGTGCATGTCTGTGCGTATGTGCGTGTGCGTGTGTATCCCTATGCCTGTGTATTTGTGTGTGTGGGGGGGGGGGGGGGGGGGGGGCGTGTTTATGAGTGCGTGTGTGTGCGTAAGTGCGTTTAGTTGTGTCTCTCTATAGCCGTGCTTAAACGTGCTTGTGTGTCATTTAAGGGGTGTGGGCGACGGTGGAGCATCAGGGCATCACTTGGTGTAACCAACTGATGGAGCAGCTCGCGGCGTTGCTGTTACAAGTGACAACACTACGCGACCCGCGCCACGAGATTGTCCCCCTCGCGGAGGGCTTCCTGCAGCGTGGCATGCACCTGCCGTCGGTGCACAGCAGCGATGAGCGAGGGGGAGGAGGAGGTGAGCCGCCCTTAATCTCTTGTCTGTCGGTCGCCATTTCATTTGGGTTTCTTCCAGTTGTCGCCGTTCACATTATACATTTCACTTTGTGTAAACGGCGACTTAGTTGTAATTCTTATGAGCTCCTTTTTAAAGTGGACAAATATTGGCTCGCAGTTGAAATGACAATAAAATGGCATTTGAAAGGTGGAATTGGTGTTCGTTTCAGAAGTCCAATTGGCAACTGTTTAATTGGTATTTTTTTTTCGTCGTCCAGCTTAAACTGATTTATATGAATTGCAGTGCGTTACTTTCAGACTACCATCCTACACTGAGAATGTGCCTTTGTAATGATATTCTGATAGGTCGCAGGAGTAGTATTGGTGTGCCACTGGGAGAAGATTAAAACGACAGCTATTTCAAGTGTTTGATTGTTCACACCTGAATTTTCTTGCTTACATGCGCATCTCAACATATAAAAAGGGTTCGATTTCTCCACAGGGCTGCGCTGTGATGCCACACCAAAACTGATTCTGTTCTTATTGCGACTGTCCAGTGGAAAAAAAAAATGTTCGCGCATGTGCATACCGCCATGTTTATTATTGTGTGCTCTTTTGATGTTTGAATAAGCATTTGTATCTAATACATTTACGGTACGTTCTTCAAAAAATGGCGTTTTCGTCATATTTGCAGACATCGATTATATGGTTTGTGAATATTTTATATGGGATCGAAACGGTTTACGCCAAACGTGCGTTCGCATATCACATGTTTATTTTCCTTTCTGGCTCCATTTTTCAGATAGGAATCCAGCATGGCATCCCTTTCAGCGCCGCGGAACATAGTTTGGGCTTTGATTTATGTCGATATTTGAGCGTACCTATTGAGCTTATTACCCTTTTTAGCGGAAAGCTTAATCTGCAGAGGGGGTTACTTTTTTTTTATCCAAATGCAATCCGCGAATAGCCAAGTCGTTATTTGCTCGAAAACTTTAGTTAATACCGTTTTTGTGCGTATATTTTCCGAGTTAATACCACTTAGTAATTGCGTGCTTAATACATTTTTCGTATGGAATATATTTCTTCATGGTACATTTTATTTGATGGTAGTTTCTATGCTAGTTATTTGGTAACAAAATGAAATGATTCTTATGTGGGGCGTGATTTTGAAGCCTAATTACATTTCAAATATATTTTTTGCTGTGAGTGGGCGACAGTCACTCTGTAAAGCAGCGTTGCAATGTTGGCTTTTCAGGAATTGCGTGGGAGCGTTCATGCCATACTGTGTTTAAAACAAACTCGCCCGCCGACTCAAGTTTGAAGTGTAGGCTTACAAGTCAAAGGCAAACACAATCCCAATATTAGATATGCTGAAATTGTGTGTAATGAACGTATTTTCCAACTGATAATAGAACCCGATTTCCAAGTTTCGCTGATTCTCGCTGATTCGGTTGCAAAGCCCATATTCCTCTGCTTTTGTGCATTTCATTTTGCAATGTATAATGCTGCGCGGCGTTGATTTTGTATTTTGATGAAGCATATGTTTTCGATTTAGCGTACACTATAGCAGTGGCACTTTTGCTTGTCCCCTCCGATGCGTACCAAAGGCGCGCAATGCAGTGGCTCAGCTGAAACCGCTAAAATCGTAAATCAACATCAGATGGTGTAATGCTCAGATAGAATAATAATTCGAAGTACACATGCACCGCCAAAGGGACCGGCGTTAGAAAGTATGTATGAGCTCTTGCACTTATCAATTAAAATGGTCGGGGCATGTTAATGGAGATCGCGACTTGTGGCGTTGCAGGCGTGCCAACATGTGCAAGTATCAACACGGTCGCCCAACAGCGCGCTGAGCCGCGGCGGGCGACCGACACACTGTTTACGGTGTCCGCAGCCGATGTGACGGTAAGTTGTTTGGTGCCCGATCCGCGACACTAGCAGCGATTCTAATTTACGAAACCATATGCTCCTTCAATTGCAAAACTATATTTCAAGCGGTTACGCTCCGTTTCACAATCAGTATTTGCTCTTTGATCCGTTACACGCCTTTCCACGTTCATCATTGCTTCGTGTGTTTCGTTTTTACTTCGGTATCGTAAGCATGGTAAAGGGGGGGAGCGGTGTGTGAAACTGGAGATTGGCCGGTTAAAAGGGTAGTTCATCGATATAGGTCGGTTTCTAAACTTTTGTGGAAATAGGAGCTCAGCTTGGGCCGTGGTTCGCCTATGTAACGAAATGACGCCCCACGCGGGTCTCGAACTCGGGCCTTCGGCACACTCGGCCACAAGCTTTACCGACGCATCGGAAAAGAAGGAATGTCGCTCAGTGGCCTTTTTGGCCATGGAGCACCAATTCACTACACTTCGCTATAATGATATCGTGTGCATTCTTTGTATCTTCAATCAACACCGTACCCATACACACCAATTGTTTGTATTCATGGCATGGATAATGTCGACATTTGTTGAATAGTTTTGATTCAATGTGCTTTCCCTAATTGGTGTCGTCTTTCTGTGCGTATGTGTCCATCATCCCGACACTATATCCATGCATATTATCGACAGGAGAAGGGGGCCATCTACTGGTGGCCCTTGCTCGAGAAGGAGGAGGCGCGGCAAGTGACGTTGCGGATCTCGGGTACGGAACCATGTTCGGGATTCCGTCTCTGGGTGACGGCGGGTGCTGCTGGCCGTGACGGAAGCGAGGGTGATGCGGGGCTGCAACTAATGGGCCGAATCAATTCCGGCAAGGGCGTGGAGGTGAGCGGCTCGGTTGAGCTAATGCCGCGGGCGCTGAGGCACCGGGTTCCGCGCTCGGCGACGGAGTACGCCGGGACGGATGTGACGCCGGGATGGTTTCTCAACACCGACGAAGTCGACGCCGTACAACGCGTCGTGCTGCAGGCGAGGCGGGGTAATAATGGGGACGACGCGTCGCCGGCGTTGTTGCTGTGGCTTGCGCCACCGAAAAACAAGGTGAAGCTCTCAGAACGTTGTTTCGTTTTTCCTACTTTCCTGAATAGACCGATTATATGAATTTCGTGGGACTGAACTTAAGGGCTGACGGAGCTAGACGGACATGCAGGCAACGCACATGGTTCTTGGCCGCGCCGACTCGCGCTCATCTAATGTGCCAGCTCATAGTGCTTAGTTTACCTGGCAACGCCATTAGCTTTTCTTGGAATGTGAAATAGGCCTGGGCGGGGAAAGGAAACGCGGCCGTTTTCCTACTCTATCAATTTACTAAAATCTTCCTCTCTTCAGCAGTCTGCGTGTCACTCATTTCGTGTCTGTCTGTCTGCCTGTCTGTCTGCCTGTCTGTCTGTCTGTCTGTCTGTCTGTCTGTCTGTCTGTCTGTCTGTCTGTCTATTCTTTGTGTATTGTGAGTTCGATTGGATTGTATCCAACAAATGAAAAGTAATGGTTTAGAAATAAATGCAGACGAATGCAGTATTATCAACTTTTTTGGTTTAGGGTTAGCATCGACATACATAGACTATAATAACCAAGACCAATTCCCCCACACACACCATCCTCCCTGCGCTCGCCTCCTATCAATATGCAGGGCTCCCTTCAGCGTAGAGAGGGTCGTCCTCTTATGTAGGAAACACAGCTTCCATCTCGTTGTCGCTCGGACCATCCGACCGTGATCTGTCGACTCGCGACCCGTTTCGAGGCCTCCGCTGAAGCACCGTGCTGATCGGCGGCGCCCCTTCCGTTCCCGGACCCAAGGCGTCGTTTCGTATTACAGACTGCGCCCGGAGCAAGAGCGCAAAAAATGGCCAGCTGAAACAAAATGCCCTATTTGTTCCCAATTGAAATGCATTAACTACTAAGCAGCGCCTCGTCCGTGTGTTTGTTTGCTCGTCGTGCCACAGTCTTCCACGGAGACGATACTGGCAGCCAGTAGCTCCGTAAGTCGTGTGCATGACGGCGTTGAGACCTCGTCGGAAATTGTAGATATGGCATTGTGGGGACGCCTGACGGTCGGCGTGTCGTCCGACGGCGATAAAATGAAGGCTGTCGTCCGTTTCCGCAGCGCTACGCAAAGATGGATACCGACTCGGCTCTTTATTTCCGGAGTAGACGACACCGCGGTGTGCTGGATTCCCGTACTGCGGATCCCCGGCGGCAACGTCGTGCCTGTATCAGGCGCGGGTGTGAGGCTCACTGTCGCGCGACGAAATGGTGGTCATCGCTTCGACCCGCCCCTGTGGGAGCTCTACACTGACCCACGCTGCAGCTACCAGGTGGGTCGAATTTATCTAGTTACGGAAAGCGAATGATTATTAGACTGAAGAATCCGTAGAATGCGATGCCCGCTTGCTGGGGCTTTTTGTTTGACGTTAAATACGCTACCAAACGATTGACTGCTATATTAATTATGTACAATGTGTCTTTCTTATTCAAAGTATTCCAAGTAACTACTATCGCTCGCGGAGTTAGGGAGAGTGATGTGTGCCATATTCCGCTCCTACGAATTGCGCATTTCATCTCATCACTTCAAGATATGGCAGCACCGTTTGTTTTTGCTCGTCCGTCGCGACTGAAGCACTTCTCCGCAAAGTGTCAACATTTCAAAATTCGACATGTTTATTTTCAAACTTGTTTCCCAGCCTATAAATCTGCAGTTCCATTACACATTGTGAAACAAAAAAGCGCAATAAAACATTTCGAAAGATTTTGTCGCACATGTGATTGTCTTCCTTCCTGAATTCTGCGTTGCTGACAAAGGCAGTGCGATTTTGGCCTCATGTGGATTTGTAAACCCGATACAATAAACTGTGCAAACCAAATCGAATGTGTATTCTTCAATATCCTATCGAAATTAATGTTTTTCTCTGAATTTCTTTCCTCTATTTTATCAAATCCCTTTTATCATTTTCACGTTTGACACTATCGGGGCATATAAAGTAGCACTGTCCCAATCTGAATGAATTACAGGACACTGTGCTAACCTATGCGTGTCAATTTCTATTAATATGTGTACTCCCATTTCGCGGTGTTAAAAGTAGGTGTGCATAATATAATGATTTCACTTTGTCCGTGTCGAATGTCTCGCATAGTGTTCTAATCTCCCAATATATACACAATTAACAGTGAAACTCGCCCATCGCATTATTATTGGGGCGTGTTCGTTTACAAGTTATCAGTTTCGCCTCTCAATCCCAATCTGGCCCTCTAATTGACAGCTGAGTAGCAGTGGTAAACAGTGTTTGTTATATCGGCCAATACGTAGTAAACAAAATTTCTTACAAGAAAAAGCAGTGGAGGCCACCAAGGAAGAAAGGAGGAAAAAAATATATCTAAGCCCGAGGAACAGGAAGGCAATACGTAGTCATAGAAAATGAAAAATTATCTTTTGCCATGTTCATTTTATCCATTCCAACAAAATGTAGTGCGTTATCAAGGTGCAGCCACATGGCCCCACCCCGTCTCCTTTCGCTTTCGTGCCTCCATTCAAGACAAGGCGCTGTCGTTTGCGGATTGACTCGTCGACGGGACGACGGCAGGCTGGTCGCCCGTGATGAAATAACACCGCTGTACCCGCGTCGCAGGTTTATTTGAGGACGGCTGTCACGGAGGAGATGGCGGAGGTGGTCCACGAGAAGCTGCCGCTACACGGCGCTGCGCTATCGGCGGTCCAGCTGCTCGCTGCGCTCATCGCCGTCGCGAACGACCGTTCGTCCTCGCTATCCCGTGCCCTGCAACGAGCCCTCACCTCGCCGACTCTCGTCGCCCTCCACGCCGCGCTTTTTATTTTCGTCCATACGGCAACGAATATAGCGCTGCACGGCCTTGACTCGGACGGAACCGGCCGAGTGGTACTCGTCAGTTTCCTCGTCGCTCCGCTAATATGGCTCGTTGTCGGTTTACTGACGATGACTTTGGTAGCGACGACCCACGGGTTGGCGTGTCTGTGGGCAGCCGCGCTCCGTCGTTGGCTGACGGCCACCCCGACTCGCCCTTTCCCTCGCTCGTCTCCCTCGCGGGCGATTATCGGCCGCTACGCTGCGCGCATCGGGTGTGCAGTCTGGCTGACTTCCGCCTGCGTGCTGCATCCGTTCCTCCTTTATGCTTCGGCTACGATTAGTACGCCCCTCGACCCATCTTACATGCACTACGTCATCCACTGCAGGTGCTCTATCACACCCGTCCTGGATTGTAGTACTAACTTTGTTTCGTACTGACATGTGTGTGCGCACAGTCCACGTGGTTGCGACGGGCCATCACACGAGAGATACGACGAAAAGGGACAGCGCCGCTTCGGTAAGAGGCCTCCACTCCTGTTCATACTCTATTTATCTCAGGTCTGAATAACCCGAGCAATGTGTTCGTCATTTTCTAAAAAGTAAATTCAGCTCGGCAATTCCATCCTGTCTAATCGCAAAATTGAAAAACACGGCATTTTTATCAGTGATGTCTCCACAATCATAGCTCACCTTTCCTTAATTTTCAAGTCATTTTCGTTGTTTAAACCTTTGCGCACATATGTGTGTATGTGTGAGTGAGTGTGTTTGCATGTATATGTGTATGTGTGCTTGCATGTATATATGCGCATGCGTATGTATGTGTGTGCCCGCTATTGTGTTTGTATGTGTGAATGCGTGTGCATTGAGATTTGTATGTGCGCGTGCGTGAATGTATGTGTGCGTGCCTGCATGTGCAAATGTAAAAGTGCGCGTGTGTGTGAATGTATCTGTGAAACAGGGTGTGTGTGTGTGTGTGTGTGTGTTTGTGTGTGTGCGCGCATGTGTGTGTACGTGTGTTTATGTGTATATATGTGTGTGTGTGTGTGTCCGTCACAGGGAGAGAGATAAAGGGTATTTTAGGTTGATGTAAACCACAAGATTGTAAAGTAAGAGCAGCAGAAAGAGTTCATGTCAAGTCGAGCATGGAGCATTATGGTGCCAAAAGCCCCCCCCCCCCCCCCCCCCCCCCCCCCCCAAATCTCCTCTGTCTAACCCTTAACGGGCTTCCTTTCGAGCAGGCCGTACCTGGATCGGCTCTGGTGGGTGCGCTGACGGCTCTGGTGACTCTCATGACTGTCCCGTCCTTCGCTGCCTGGATTATGGTGCCCGCGACCGACCGTCATTCCCCGCAAGCACTGGAGGTCGCCCTTGCCCTGCCCATGGTGGCCCACGCCCTGCTCACCGCCATCGTCTCTGCTCCTACCACCGTCACAGCTACAAATGGCGCAGCGAACAGTGACGGCTCCTTTGATGAAACGGCGGGCGGCAGTGAGGCGTTGATGGATGCAGCATTAGGGTTTGGTGTGCGCCTCTCTGAACAGGTACGCCGGACCGCCTGCAACTTCTGCACCGCCCATGACAACGCTCGCGATACATATTTGTCACAGTTTCGGACAAGGCGTGACGAAAAGTTGAAAGTGTGTGACCAAGTTGGTCTTCTCCCCCGCCTACAAAGCACACACGTACACTCTCTTACACACTTTGTATGCGTCCATGATTAGATTCGACCCTCTCTTCTGCCTGACCTCGCGTGCTTGGCCTGCTTGCTGGCTTATGGACTGGGCAAGACTCACTGGTGCGCTACGCCGCCCCTCTCCCCCCCCCCCCCCAAAAAAAAAAAATTCTCTCTCTCTCTCTCGCTCTCGCTCTCGCTCTCTCGCTCGCTCTCTCTCTCCCTCCCACTCTCTCCCTCTCCCTCCCTCTCTCTCTCTCTCTCTCTCTCTCTCTCTCTCTCTCTCTCCTCTCCCTCTCCCTCCCTCTCTCTCTCTCTCTCTCTCTCTCTCTCTCTCTCTCTCTCTCTCTCTCTCCCTCTCTCTCTCTCTCTCTCTCTCTCCCTCTCCCTCCCTCTCCCTCTCTCTCTCTCTCTCTCCCTCCCTCTCCCTCCTTCCCTCTCTCTCTCTCTCCCTCCCTCCCTCTCTCTCTCTCTCTCACACACACGTCCACCTGCTTTTTTTCCCCTCTTTGTCACTTTCCCAACCATACACACACTCGCTCACTTTCGCACACATCCACACGCTCACGCATTGTCTCTTTCTTCCTCACCCACACATACACCTCAGCTCTCTGTCACTCCCTTTTTCTCACCCTTTTCCATGTTATTAGCTACACGCCCACCCTCCCCCCCCTACCCTCCACACACACACACACACGCACGTGGGTTCCTCATTCATTCTAAGTAACTTGTGTTGTAATCCTGTATGGGCTGTAGGACTTAGCATGGTTGTAGCTATTCTTCAATTTCTTCGTGTTCTGATGTTCAACGACGACTTGGCCTCTGCCCCGTCTGTCGTTCACACTGTTCCCTGTTTGCTCAGCTCCACCCGTGATGGGCGTTTTGCCTGCTGCGCACTCCGCAGGCTGTGGGCCATCCTCTCCGCCCTGACCGCATCCTCCTCTCTTGCGATGGCCTCTCATGTGCGCCGTCAGTATGTGCGAAGACGCGCCAACGATGCTGCCAAGCAGGAGTGAGCCTATCGTAGCGTCACGCTCACCGCCATCATCGCACGAGAGAAGGATGCATGTCCTACGAGAGGGGGAAGCGGGAGGAGGCGCGTGTCCGATTACCTTGTCCACTGCGCATTTCGAGGCTGAGCAAGCAACTCCATTCCGCCTGCCCCAGTATGTACTGTGTCGTCCTGCGCGGTTCGTCGGTCGCCCATGGATGAGGCTGCCATGCTCATGGTATTCTGTGGTAAATCGCTGCTCCTGAGTCGTCCAGGAATATGGCTGCCCTGGTGCCACACTCGTTCGCAAAACGATGTCGCTGCCTTGTTTTCAAAATAGTTTTGATTGGGATGGAATGCTGAGCAGATTGCCGTGTGTTCTCCCACAACGCACTTATTTTGTGTCCTCACTTCGTATGATGTCACTTCAGCGCCCAGCCTCTTTGTGGGATGTCAGATGCTCTGTCGTTCTCAACTTCACCGCGACCCATCCCCAGCATTTTTTTCTATGAATATGCTGAATAAGAAAGATTACTATACTCACATTTGACGCCGTAGTCATCATTTTCTTGCAGATACGCGCACACGTACTCGAAACGAATGGCAGTGAGTTGTATCGACTCTTTTGTGACTGAGTTCATTCTGCGCTTGTGTCCAAGCGGAAGAGCACCACACCGCAAGGTGTGCTATGCATTTACAGCCTATGCTGCTTACATTGCCCCGATTTTTTGTCAAGTCTGTGAAAACACACACACACACACACACACACACAAATACAAACAAAAAACATTAGCACAAAAACACACGGCCACAAACACATAAAGATACACAGACATACACCCACACGCACAAAATGGAAACACACATATATATAAACGCACACACAAAAACACAGATTAACGCAAATGAACACAAGCACATGCCCGCACTTGGGGTTCTCGCGGATGTAATAGTGTATTCGGAGATCGATGAAATGGAATTGGCTGGCTCTCTAGTACATGTGTTGACCTCATCAAAAGTCGGAGTGGACACAAGACCCACCGCTTTGCGATAATTGCCTGCCATTCAATTGGCCCAACATCTTCCCATGATAGCATCCGGCCAGTTCCCCTCACCGCCTTTCCCCTCCCATGCCATGTCTAGTTTCTTGTCAGTGCACTTGGATAAAAAGCACTGCCGCGCCTACCGCACGAAGGGCCACTGACATACTCCCAAGAGTGCAATACCAAACCTCCGACCCTTGTTTTTGACGATGAAAAGAGCCGAGCACCTCCCTACCCCGCACTTGGAAACCAACGAGAGGCACGCGCTCGGCTGCGCCGTCAAACGTATTGCGGCGTATTCATTGGCGGGACGCGAGCTCGCCGTGGTGGCTCACAATGGCGGGGTTTTGGGGCCGTGCACATTTGAGAGGCGAGGACAATCCTGTCAAGTCCAAAGTTGACTCCCGTTCCGTCAGACAACAGGACAGCCGCTGCCAGGGAAACAAATAATCACGTGTCAAAGATTTAATATCGAACCAGACTAACCACGACAGCGTGTGAGCAACACACTTCGCAGCTCCAACCCACGGCAAAACCTAAATACATTGAGCTCCAAACGGATGCAAAGATTCCGGAATATAATTTGCGGTTGCATTCAACAGATAGTAGCTCCCTCCCGAGCCAC
This sequence comes from Tetraselmis chui, assembly GCA_026401115.1. Taxonomy (NCBI): domain Eukaryota; kingdom Viridiplantae; phylum Chlorophyta; class Chlorodendrophyceae; order Chlorodendrales; family Chlorodendraceae; genus Tetraselmis; species Tetraselmis chui. The sequence continues at coordinate 63,085 of JAPMLY010000285.1, forward strand.
GCCACCCCCCCAGAGCGGCTGAGCAGGAAGAGGCTGCGGAGAGTCCCGAGTTGACTCCCGCTCCGCCAGTCAGCCCCACCGTATGGCGACCCTCAACAGTGGCAGCGCAAGATGGGGAGAGGTCAGGGCGCGGACGATTATCAGAGTCACCTTTGAGAGCTGAAGTGTACCGTTTCCCATGAGAGCGCTGAAGATTCTCAGTTTGAAGCGCTCACCTCGCCAACGCGCCATATTCAAGGGTCATACCTGGCTTCACGAGTGAGAGTGGTGCCTACGGTCCATCCCGTGGCAGAGTGAACCACGACCCCACGCGCGCTGATTGTCTACTGCCTGTCACAGGTAAACCGTCCAGCAAGGCAACCACCGCGCATGCACTATTTATAGCCGTGTCATGTTAGGCAACGGTAGCCAGCATTGGAGAGTGGGTCTCTGCTATGAACGTGATGGCACTGTTTTGGACAATTGACCCCCTCCCCCCCCGACACATATATACACAATACCTGTGCGCTCGTTGGACTTCCTGTGCCCTCGCAGGGTCACTCGATGGACTTGCTGCGCAGACAATACCACCTCCCACCTGCCCACCAGGTCCCGCGGGGTGCCTGCGCTTTGCCCCAACACAACACCGATAACTTCGATGGTGCACCCCTGTCGTGTGCTCCTCACCACGCCCAACATCACAACCCAAACGCGCGCCCCAGTCATATAATCATGCGCAATGCGTGCCAGTGAAGTGTAGGGGATCCGTGACACCCTGTTAGGAGCACCTTCCGCAGCACTTGTCCATTTCAGCTTAGCACACTGACTCCCTGACGAGGTCAGCGTCAACGCATGCATGGGCATCGATTATCCTCACAATTATGGGCACCCCTTTCACAATGATCATTCCTTTTTGTGACCTCATGGTGGGGGCATGCCAATGAGGGTGGGGTGGGCGCATCTGCCTCTTCGTCACTCACGGTGGTACCTTACACTCTACATCACTCACTGTGATGGTACCTAACACAAAACACTGACTCAAATTATTCTTTATTATGGATCGGATGCAGCAACATCTTTCAAAAGGGGGCGAGACACAACGACGCCTATCTCATTCGAGGATTCGAAGATTGGGGTTGGCGGGGGGGGGGGAGGGGTGCAGATATAGACAGCACAAACACACACACATACTTCACTTCTTGGCGATGACGATGCCCAGCACTGCCGCAAGCGCTGCCGCAGCCGCACCACCGCGGACAAGTTTGTTCTTGGCCGCCACCTTCGGATCCTGCAGCCTCCGGATGATCAGAGTGTAGGTGGCATGCGCATTCCTCTCCGGGTCCTCTGTGGCCACTTCGATGGTCACTTTGGTGGCTTTCCCCCTGGGCAGCGCCACCACTCCATTTCCACTGCTCACCACCAGCCTCACTGACAACCCCTCCTCGTCCTCCGTCCGCCCCGCGGCAGCTGAGATTTCCACCGCCTCCACAGTGTGGCCCACCTCCATCTGCACCATCGCACAAAGCCCCGTCATTCTCCCTGTCTTTCTCGCTTTAAAACTGCTGCAAACTTCCCTCAAGTCCCCGCTGCGAATTCAGCATCCTGGTGTACCATTTATCTACAGGGTATATCAAAGTAAAAATGTGAGATAAACCCCTAAGATCCTTGATATCGATGTGAAACATTTATTGACAAACGTCAATATATCGACCGCTTGTACCCGACGAACGACCGATGTGGGGCTGCGCGCGACAGCACCCGTCCGTCGAGACTCTCAGGAGACGGGGCTGGGCCACCGCTGGCACGCACAACGGCAGGTAGTGACAATAGCTGTTGTGCTGACGGGCAGGCAAGCGTCTTTTCGAGTTTCGACCAAGCTTTAGTGACATTCGCTGCGTGAATTCTTTGTGGAATAGTGCATGACAAGTCAGCAACGCGACAGCTGGCGCTCGTTAATGGACTTCTTGGGCAGCCGCTTCGGGACAGATCACCCCACCCCAGATCAGAGCGAGAGCCCAGGCTGACCCAGCGCAGGCGGAAGCGTCCACCGTGGACGTAATAATCCGTCATATCACGAAACATAAGAGGCCGTTACAGAAATAGTCCCAAGGACAGTAAATGCGTTGGTAAATATGTCGTGTGCTGCCAGGGCTAGCAATACTGCCGTATTTCGTTCACCGATAAGGCAGTCGCTATGTAAAGGCGGTGCGTCTCCGTACCGTGTACTTGAACACGTCGGGCGAGAATTCCGGCTTGACCTCCAGCACGGCCGCGCGGCGAGAGGGGGCGTCAGGTGACGCGGCGGCGGTCACCAGCAGCGTTTTCAGCCGAGCCTGAACCATCTTCAATACAGCCGTACGATGAGCAGGTGCGTCTTGTGCGACCGACTATACCTGCTGACCTGAGCTTGTTGCGGTTGTTTGACAGACGAGAAGGAATATATCGCTATGTCTGTCGTGGGCGCGGTGTCTGCGCGGTTGATATGGTGCGTCGTCAAATGGGCTCCGCAATTGTCACCCATTTTGGCGGACAATACAGCGCTGTGTTGCGTGGACGATACATTTTCTGGGAAATACGTATTCTCATGTATGGGTGCCGATACATTGAATAGATCATTAGTTTTATTTGAGATGCCGACAACCTATGTCCATAAAGACTTTAGATTTGAAGATTACATCATATCTGACACTGTGCCCGAGCGGTTAAGGGGATTGACTAGAAATCAATTGGGTTCGCCCGCGCGAGTTCGAGTCTCGTCGGTGTCGATTTCTCTATTTGTTATGGAAAATGACCCGTCTAGAGCTCTTTTACTTCGCCAAGAATAAATTCATCAGGTTTTTAGCAACGCATGCAACAATCATGGAATCCCCACCCCGCAAAGCTGTGTTGTCCGCGTGTGCCAACACTCCCACATGCACGAGGAGGGAGATTTTCCCGCGCCACGATCGAGACCAAGCATTCCAATAACTTGGCTTTCGTGCCTCTTTTATTTTCTTTTCTCCTCATCGCTTTTCTTTTCTTTTCACTTATTTACTTGTGGATTAGTACTATGCTTTCTTTGTAAGGCCCTTGTCATACATTACTTGAGTTGAACTTGCCTGTACCGGGAACTCAAGTGTACGGGAGCCGTTGAACTAAAGTCAGGCGTACCGCGCTATTTAGTTGTCGGATAATGAGTTGACTTTGGTCCATTTTTTTATTTTTTTGAAATCGTGGCCCTCCCAAACAACTCCATTGTGCTCCCCGCCATCACCGTCGTGCCCTCCCTAAGGAACTCCGCTGCGCTCCCCACCATCACCGTCGTACCGTCGCTCCCCACCATCACCGTCGTGCCCTCCCTAGCGCCGCTATTCGATTATAATTAATGGTGAAACAACGGCAGTACCTCACGATCGCGGCCGCGTACGCAGCGGCCACGCTACTATTAAGTGCAGCCGCCAGCGCCTCGCAGAAGGCCCACGGCCGTCAGTCCGTGGGCCGCCGCCGCCGCATTGGCCGCAAACGGAGGCCTCGGTACGGGACCCATGAAGAGCATCAACGGTTGTTTGGGGGACAACGTTTCACCGGTGAAGCGAGGTGGTCGCGGGACTACCGGCACAACTACTAGTGGACGGACTACGTCCAACACCCCGGCGTTAACGATGTCGGCAGCTTTCTATACGACGAGTCCCGCGCGACCTTTAGGATCCCCAAGCCCATGTTTGACGACATTTTAAGACGGATGTGGGACTCAGGGGTTTTTGAGAACAACCCGTAGGGGCAAGGCCGTCCAACTCACCGTTGAGCCTCAAGCTGATGGCGGTGTTGTGGTTGCTGGCCATTGGGTGCCATGTTGGCGCAGTAGCCGGCATGTGCGGCATTGGTTGTACCACCATTCAAGAGCTCTTCCCCGTGTAAGTATGGGGGATGTCTATGGTTCTTGTTATTAGTGCTTTAGTAGTGGATTGTGCTTTGCCGGAAAGTCTTATTATGATGTGCACGTATGTGTTGCCTTCCCCCCCACATGTTTGCGCGGATGTGTAGACTAGTTCTTGAAGGAGTACAATGATGCTTGGGTCCGACCACCGGACACCCTGATGGAGCTGCATGCCATGGAGACCATCTTCAATAGATGCGGGCTGCCAGGCTGCGTTGCATCTATGGATGGTGTGTATGTGGAGTTGGGCTATGCGCCAGCCCGGGACAAGCATTTGTATGTGGGTAAGGAATGTTACCCAACGATTGCTTTCAATGTCTATGTGGGCCACGAGTTGTATATATAAAGATGCAGCCAAGCCCATTACGGCGCAAGGAACGACAGAACGATGGCGACTATGGACAAGTATCTGAAAATGGTGAGTACCATGTCCGTCTGTCCCATTGCATACTACAACACCTGCACGTTCATATTTTTTTAATGGATATTGTTGTCTGCTAATCCATGCAGGTGAAAAATGACCCCATGCATACGGACTACACATTCGACTTGCAGCGGGAGGATGGCAACGGTTTTGAGGCAATAGGCGTTTGGGTGCGCTGCGATACGGGTTATCACAAATGGAGGTAAACCATTTGTGGTTTCAAGCGCACATAGGAGCCGAAGCGGAGGGCTTTTGCAAAGCGGTGTGAGGCCGTTATGAAAGATGTAGAATGGATATTCGGTATCATAAAAAAGAGACACGTTCTAGTGGATTCCCCCGTTCTCCTGAGGGGTGTGCGGGACGTGGAGCGGGAGTTCAAGATGTGTGTGGTACTGCATAACATGCTTCTGCGGTATGATGGGATGGACACGACTGGCTAGTACGAGGACGACTGGAAGAGAATCGACCGCCAGCTGGGGATGACTCAAACCCCCAACGGTCATGGTGTGGTTTTGGGTAATTGTTGTGTGAGTGAGTGAGTGAGTGATGTGATGTGATGTGATGTGATGTGATGTGATGTGATGTGATGGTTGGTTGGTTCGTGTGAATTACTGACTGTTTGTGTGTGTGTGTGTGTGTGTGTGTGCGCGCGCGCGCGCGCGGTTAGGCTCAATGGCATATGATGACGTAGAGGCGGAGATAGATGCATATTTTGACAAGTTTAGAAATCAATGAAATGAAATTGTTTACAATAATACCATAATTAACCGGTTGTAGTCTCGTCTGGGCCCCTCCGTGCTATGCCAAATTTTGGACTTACAAGCTCGGGCTAGACCGTGAACCACTAATCCCAACCTCTCCAATGGCAGTAGCGATACCGTCTAAACATACACGTAAACAAGTATTGTCTGCGTACAAGTGTGAAATATAAAATGTCGCTATTCTCCACGATACGCGGCCTGTTCTAGCCGCTGCGGGGACGCTAATCAACAAAGCTGGTCAACTTGAGCTGATCGAGGCGAACTTGCCTGACCTCGGCTCTTGTGCGACTCCAGTCGTGCAGGAGCTAGGGGGGAAAGGCAAGTGAAAAACCCCCTCGCTCAGGTCGTCGTCGGTCCCGTATGGATCCGTGCTGATCCCCGCCCGAGGTAGTAGTTGCTCCTCCCGACGCAGCTCGCCACCTAGCCGAATCTTCCATCCTCCTTCGGGGGCTGGGAAGAGAAAATAACTAGGCTGCAAACGGTGTCCGGCTGGCTCTCATGCCACCGTGCCATATATTCTCATGCCCCATCTCCTTGTTCCGTATGTTTCCAACACCTATATAATCGCGTTGTGGCCGTCCGTACCCTTTCCCGGTGGTTCACGTTGTTAGGGGGCCGCCTTTATGAGTTGTGTGCCGTTACGATAACCCTAGGCACACTGCTTGAGGCAGCGTGTCGATAACCGGGTACCGACTAGGGGAGGGGTTGGATGGACACAAGGATCGAGTCGCCGCGCCACAAAAGATGTTGGGTACGGGCATATTTTCCCAAATAAAACCCCCCGTACCGGGTTTTTCCGGCGGCGGTCGATCCTAAGGATCGCCGCCGCCAGACCGTGCCGCTCCTCCGGATACGACTCTCCTCCAGCCTGCGTAGCTTCGAGCCTCGCCCCCAAGGGAGACATAAAACTCACATGGCTGGCGACGGCCAGCGAGCGCCGTGCCCTAGCGTTGCTTCCCGGTTGTCCGCCGCCTGCTCCAACACCCTCGTCCCACCGTTGATCCGTCCGTACCCTTATTCGCCAAAAAATAATCCGCAAACATCGTTCCCGTCATGACAGGAGAGTATGTGTGAGTATTTAGTCGCTGAAAAAACATATCGGACTGGCCGATCGGGGGATCCATGTGTTGGTGTACGGATATTATGCTTTTCCAAAACACTCCGTACAAGGCTTCCCGACAGCTCCTGATCCTGCGGATCGCAACTTTCGGTATCTCGTTCAGCCCCCTACCGTGCCAAGCCTAGCACGGCTACGAGGTTACCAGCGTCCACCGCGTGGAGGTAGAGGTAGGTGCTGACGGGCATGCGAGCGCACCCCCTCTGGGGCCGCCGCCGTTGCGCCGCCGGCGGGCGCCGTAGAAATCAACTTGTTTCACACCTAGCTTACAAATGGCAGGCACGTGAGGTAGAATGGTTAGAGCCCGCAGATGTATGCCACCGCTTCAACTCAACGTTAATGTGTAAACATGTTTCAACCGGCTTTCCATGTATAACGCATTTCATAGACATTCTTGGTGTCAGTGGCATAATGGATGGGAATCTACTTTGCCACACATAGTCAATTCAATGGCATCTCAATGAAAGAGGCCGCGGAATTGTTCCGCTGATCGGCATTGTTCTACATTCAGTTTCGGCAAGAACGATAAGGAAACAACTGAGGGAACAAAAATAAAATGAAGCGCCATGAGTGTGTGTGTGTGGGTGTGTGATCCCCGTGTAAGTAAGTGTGTGCGGGTGCGTTGTCACTATATATGTGTGTGTGTAGTTGGCGGATAGTTACGTTGTTTATGCTTCTCTTACGATGAGTGCCCTCCTCGTCCTATGGATGTCGACACCTACTCCAAGTGGAAGCTCGAGACCTCAAACAGCTTGATGATGAACACCGACGACCACACCCCGTTTGACCTCGACTCCCTACCCGTCATCCAACTGTCCTCCATCCACCCAAACCCTCCCCCACCCTACCTCATACCCTAAAACCCTCCCGGAAACGCCGCTCCACGTCCCCGGAGCCCTCCGCCGCCCACCCTACCACCGCCACCCCCTCCTCCTCCTCCCCCGAACCTAGCCCCAATACCATCAACTCACCCCCCTCCCTACCATCACCGAAGACTCTGCCGGCCCCATGGACTCCTCCACCAGCCCTCTCACTTACACCACATTCAAACCCCCCCACAAACGAACCTCCCCCGCCCCCACCAATCCACCCCTCTCACAAGTAACCACCTCCACCACTTCAACACCACCCCTCCCCCACCCAACCCCGTCCGACTCCACCCCCCTCTAGTACGACCCCATGGACACCTCAAACATCCCCCGTCCCCCTACCGACTCCGCCATCAAGCCTCCCCCCCCGCTCGGCGTCACCAAACCCACCCGCCTAAACAACAAAAAGAAACTCCTCTCTCCGCCCCACCGCAAATCCCCGCGCACCACCAAACAATCCCATCCCATGCCCTTGTTTATTTCGTGAGCATTTTCTCCCTCTTTTCCTCTCATTTTTTGCCCCTCGTTTATATTTCCCGTTCGCGTGTTTATGGTATACTTCATGTATTTAGAGTCTCATCATTCGCGGTGGTTTGTTTGAGGCGCTATCATGTGGCGCGGGTCCCCCCCTACCATGGGAATTAAAGGTTGGAGTTTAAGTCGAAACCGTAAACATAAACCATGTCGCGCGCGTTATGTGCGTGTGAAACGTGCACATTTGCCGGATGCTCAGCTACCGGGCCGGCAAGTGACAAGTGGCGATTACCGTTGCCCGTCGAAAAGCGTGTCGGTGTTTCACAGTGCTTAAAAAAATACGCAATAGCTGACTTCCATCCGTTTATAAAGGTTATTTCCATCCGATAGAGTGGCACTTCATTCAGCGATGTCATGGCACGCCCATCCCTTTAAAAGGGTTTTTTACGTGCTAAAGTCGAAATTCGTCGTAAGCTTACAAGTGCATCAATACCGATGAAGCGTTACCGGCTTTGTACGACTCACGAGGCCTCGTTTCGAAGATACTTGAGGCGCTATGTCGCTCACTGTGGCATGCAGTAACGGACCAATGTTGACGATAGCTTACAAACTTATCTAATCAATTTGTGCATTATCATGGGGAGCCGCTGGGCTGTGCTCGGTGAGAACGACGAACAGATGTTCCACGAAACCCCAACGCGCATGTCAGCGCAACTGTCATTTTGTATTTTTTTACCTCAGCGATAAACTCATATATGTCAGAGCTCTGCAGTACCCGTTTATAAAGTGGTATATATTTTGTGACTTTAGTACTTTACGACGAGTCAAAATCAATTTTGCCAATACTCATCCGATAAATATCTCATTCAGAATGGGCAGTGTTGTACTGGTACGTGTACGTTTCGTTTGTTCTGGTCCCGCGCCGTAGTGCGCGCATCCTACGAAACCCGCTTCAACCACCTCTGCCGCCTTCCATCGAACACTCGCACCTAACTTCCCCCGCAGTCGCAGAAAACGTCGAGCTACGAAAGACGATAGTCGGTTCAGACTCAGTATATTTTTATTTTCTTTTGCGTAAGCGACCGGTACTGTTTAGTTTTTTTCGGGGCAAGAGCCGAGCACCGGCAGCAGCTGCATATACGCAACGGCGCTCCAAGCCTTCAACAAGAGACAGCGAAGCTCTACTTCCGGAGTTGCGAAGTGCCTTAACCCACTCAATTTCCTACCCTGTCAGGGAGACTTAGTTAACACATATTCTGTAGACAGGCGTACTTCACCCCTGTCGTCGATATACCTGAAAAACAACACCGTACGTAGTCGCATAAAGAGCTACGGCGCATCTATCTCTAGTCTCAACGACGACCGCGGCACGCCGAATACGAGCTCTATCTTCGCTTTCACTATAGAATGGGCTACTACTTCGGATGCAGCACGGGGGCGAACCGTTGTGCCTGGTTCTGGTATATTCTCATTGTGGCAGCAGGCATCGCGTCCCTCTCATTTTGGGGCTATCAAAACACGGGCTGCATCAACGACAGCATGACGTGTGCTGAAAACGCCGGCCTCGCGAACGACTTGACTGTCAACAACGCGCACTTTGTCCAGATGAACTCGCCGGAGCAGTTTTGCAGCGACCTGTTCGGCGGAAGGAATAGCACAGCCGTGATGAGTGCATGCCTAACCTGCGCAAATCAGTGGGTCGACTGTTGGCAACCAACGGTGCCGCTGCTGTATGCCGGCGTGATTCTCTTGATCGCCAGCCTGTTTCCCTGTTTCTACTGCTGCTGCTGTTCAAGTGCGCCAAGCTCAGAAAAGTACTACTAATAATTAGCACTGAACTCCATGTAAACCGTGTTATCTTGTAAGGCTGCGTGCGTCCTATTGCACGCTGGACGTGGCTTCGAAGTTGCTCACGTACTTCCATATCTGGGATCAGACAGTCGGACAGACATAGGTAAATCATCTTAATTTCAACACACAGGAATACACATGAAGTGGCGGGCCTGTTCGACATTTCGGGTTTGATAATTTGAAGCTTTTGTCAGGAAAACGAAGCAACAACGAGTATCCGTTTGCTATTACTGCTTTCCTTACAGCGCGTTTTCTACAGAGGTCCGGTCGAGGAGGCTTCCCAGAGTCCCACGGTATCGGGTATCTTTCTGTTTTTACCATGTCGCACTCTACGTCTAACGCGGCCATTTCAGATACCGGAGGTATTCTTCTACTTCACCCTATCCCTGCCCCCCCCCTCCCCCTCCCCCTAATTTCACTATTTTCCCTGTCTGCGTGTATATGGTCTTTCTCGTAATCATAACCAATAGGTAGTCGAGGGGGGGCATGTTTCCTGTCGACAACCATCTTTCTTAAATGATATCATACATTATCCGGTCGGAGCGACGCACGGGCATGCACTACTCCTCCACAAAAGTCCGGACATGCATTATGTTAAGCATAAGCTAGTCAAGAACACGCTCCCTTCACATCACGTCAAGCACGACGATACCCGACTACCACCCAATTGGAGGAGAGCCGAGAAGCAAGCAGTAAGCCGTCATCCGGGGTGGCTAGACCTCAACTTAAAGCGGGTGTTGTCGGTGAAGTTTGTCGAGTGATGTTTTGGAAAGCAAGCGAGCAAAAACGCACATGACGAAGGTTTGGATAAACACTGCACGTTGTAAACATACGAGGGCGATTGGCTTAGGGGAGGGGCGAGGTCCAACTTGGCCGTTAGGGACGCATCACGTTGACGGTGGTGTTTGGAATGCTTGGGTATGAGCTTGTGCCAACCACACCCGCCCCACGCGTGGCACGCGTCGGGAATTAGGCTCGGAAGTCAATAGGAATGAAGAATTGGTAAACATATATCGACAAACCCCGCACATATTGCCTCATGAGGTGAGCCGAGTTCGAGTGGTGTTGCTTGGCACCGCGGCTCAGCTTTGCCGGAATAACATGTAAATTAAAATAATTCATAACAAATCGATTTGTGGATTTTTGAACGTCGGAGTAAATGCGTTCGACGCGCATTGATAAGACGCATCGAACGGTACCTGTTACAAAATGTTTTGACCATATATTGGTAAGCTATGATCGCTTGAACATTGTGGCCGAAAGCAGCTTGCCCTTGGGTTGTGCGCATATCGGTGGTAAGTCTACATACGCGATTTCGTGCGTTTCCCCCACAGCGGCATGCCCAACACCTCCTCCCTCCGTCGCCTATGCATGAAATTGAAATTGAAATTGTTTACAACATGTACCGTATGCGCCGGTTCTACACCAAAAGCCGTATGCGCCGGCTGCTGTCTCTAGGCCCTCCCAACTATGCCATACAGGGAACTTACAAGTCAGGGCTAGACCGTTAACCACTTTAATCCAACCTCTCCAGTGATGCTCGGGGGTTTTACTCCCCCACGGGGAGTTGTGCAAGACGAGGCGAGGGCGGCGTGTATTTAGGGGCGTGCGAAGGGGCAATGTGCAGAGGCGCGGCAGGAGGTCGTGCGGGATTTGATGCGGTATATGAGTAGGAGAGGATGTAGCCATTGGACAGAATGCGTGTGGAGTTGTGCAAGTACGCGAGACGTGTCGAGGCGTGCTTTGGAGATGAGTTTGTCAAGAGGGTCTGTGCGGGCGGTGAGTAGGGAGGTAAGACTCGTGATGGTGGTGGAGTGCGGTGTACCTGTGCGACTCATCACAATGGGAAGGATGTCTACCGTTGTGCATGGCTAGTGGCTGCGGATGGCGTTTGCAAGGGGAGTGTATTTGGCACGTATGAGGTGAGCTGTTTGTGTTAGCACTAGCATCCCGTTGCATAGTACTTATGTACAAGGTAGCTATTTGTCATTCTAGTACTTAGTGTTATGCTATTAGCGGTACTCTATTCCCTATTAGTGGCGGTCGGCCGGCCTTGCCGGTGCCTTCGCCGGCCGCCATCTCTCTCCACACACTTCTCTAGTCACCACAGCCGGCCCCCCTTGTGGGGCCGGCACGACCTCCGTGTAACTATCCGTTCCCAACTCTAACAGGTTATGGGCCCTCCACCAAGTTACACTAGAGAAGAGCGTGTGTAAAGCGCTCGGCGCCACGCTAGTCCTATCTACTCCCACGTAAAAAAGAGTAGAGCGTGTGTAAAGCGCTCGGCGCCACGCTAGTAATTCATCGTCCCACCGACCCCACGCTTCGCCTTCGAGCTGGTTGTCCGCGACTGTCCTACCATCTCCCACGTAAAAAGGAGTAGAGCGTGTGTAAAGCGCCCGGCGCCACGTTCGCCCCACCCAACTTTCAGTCTCACCTAGCCTTTCAGTACTTTAATTAGTACTGTTATTGTTTTTTCCCGAGGCAATGCCGCAACGCTCACCTTACTTAGCGAGGAGCTTAACTTTCCCACGGCGAGAAAGGGGGAGTCAACACGAGCGCCCGTCTATGTTTTTTGCGTGCCTACACGCTCCTAACGGCCTTGTTGGCTGTGCTTCTTCCCCGCCGGTCGCTCTCATGCGTCGGCTAATTCTCCCGTGGACAGTTTTTCCCGCTACATGTCAGAATAGTACATTACACAGTTCATTCGGAACTGCTTCATATCGGCAACTCGCCGGTAGCGGCACGTTCTTGTGAGCGCATGTCGCTACACCTACCCGGCCGGAGACACACGCTAAAAGCACTACACCTTCTACCAAGATGACACCTTCCTCAAAACAAGCTAGGACGACGTCAAGACCTCGGCTACCTTGAGGGGGGGTGTTAGCACTAGCATCCCGTTGCATAGTACTTATGTACAAGGTAGCTATTTGTCATTCTAGTACTTAGTGTTATGCTATTAGCGGTACTCTATTCCCTATTAGTGGCGGTCGGCCGGCCTTGCCGGTGCCTTTGCCGGCCGTCATCTCTCTCCACACACTTCTCTAGTCACCACAGCCGGCCCCCCTTGTGGGGCCGGCACGACCTCCGTGTAACTATCCGTTCCCAACTCTAACAGTTTGGGAGATGTTATTGTCCGTGCAATACTTCCATTCTCCTATCTGAATCTTTTTTATGGATGCGTAACGGCGGCGACCGTTTGTGTGACCGACAAAACGAGGTTCAAGGAGGCGGATAAAGTCGGGTTTGTGTGCGGGGGGTCGTAGCGCGGGGGGGGGTATCTCAGGGGGGAGGACGGCGGGACATGAGGTTAGGGAGTCGGGAGAGAGACCCTCGCCAACAGCAACAAGGCGGGTGGGCATGTAGGTGGGGTGACGTGGGTGACAGTCATGCGGAGTGTGGGCAGGAGTGGGGGAAGCAAATGATTTGATGGGTCTGTTACCGACGTCCGCAGTGATGGTTTCCCAGCGTCCTCCGTTGTGGCGTTCCAAGAGGGAGAGTAGGAGTTGCATCGCGCTATTGTGTCGGTCATGTCTAAGGCCAGACATGGTGGGGCATTTACCGGCCATGTGGCCGTTGCTAGTGAATTGGCCACATAGGGGGCAGCGCAGGGTGGGGTTATGAGTAAGAAGGCGAGTGTTGTGGACCCCCCACATGAATTCTTGCTTGTGGGTGAACAGGGTATTTGTGAGTGTTGAGTGTTTTTTGTGGAAAGAGAAATCGGCGCCGTCCTCCGCGGCGCGGGCGAGGAGGGCACCGTGTTTGGTTGTTTGGGAGAGGGGTGTGTGTGTGTGTGTTTGGTGTTGTAGGTGTGTGCGTCAGCTTTGAGGTTGGTGTACCTGCAGGGTATGGGTCCCCCTAGGGTTTGTGGAATGAGGGTGATATGGCCAGGTCGAGTGGCCTATCGTGACCTCTGAACATGTGGTGTATGTAGTGTCGTGTGGGTGACCATCCGCGACTTGGTTGGCGAGGGTGTCTGCGAGGTCGTTACCTAGGGAGTGGTTGTGTGCTTTAATTTTGCCGAGGTGTGTGCGGATGCCTGCGTCGCAGCGGGTTTTAAGGGTGTGTGTGATGGAGTGGAGCGTGTCGCGGTAGATGTTGTGTCTGTAAGCGGAAGGGCAGTTTAAGTATCCATGTATGAGGCGGAGGGAGCACGCACTGTCTGTAAGGAGGTGGGTGCGGCCAAGTTGGATGCCTAGGTCTATGCCAGCTAATTCAGCGCGATTTATTGTGTGCGAGGGAGGGGTAGAGGTCACCAGAATTTTGAGTTTGGTGTCCGAGGCGGGGTGGGTGGTTGCTGCTCCGAGAGGGGACGAGCCTCCTTTTTTCGAGCCGTCTGTGTAGACAAAGTCATGCCAGTTCCAAGCAAGAGTACCTCTAGTGGGGGGTATGTTAGTTGCAGTCGTTCCGGGAGGGGGTATGTGATGGGGTGAGTTGGGTTTGGGGGGAGGTGGTATATGCCTGCTGAGTGGGGTTAGTAGGTGTCGAAGAGGTGGGGAGGAGGGGTGGTGATGCCGGGGTTGGGGAGGTGAGTGTCGTAGATAGATTCGAGAGTGTTGTGAAGTGCGGTCATGGCTGTGGGTGACGGGAGGGTGGATAGTGCGAGGGGGTTGGCGACGAGGTATATGTCGACCATCCATCGTGTGCCGAATGGGGTGGGGGTGGGGTTGCCGGTGTGTTGGTCGGGGGGTAAGAAGGTGTTTGCGTCATTGGGGAGGGTGTAGAGGTGGTGGGTGTATGGGGAGTTGATGTATTTGGAGTGGCGGTAGGGTGTGTGTTCCCATCGGGGGAGGATGAGGATGGTTGCGCTGGGTGTGTGAGAGGCTGTGAGGTGTGCGCTAGTGATTGCGTGTTCCATGGCGCGGAGCATGCATTCGTGGTCGTATTCGGGGTTGGCGATGTTGGTGCCTTGCCATGTGTGTGGGGCATTGCTGCCACTAGATGAGAAGACTACGTCTTCTGGGTAGAGGGAGTGGTATGTGTAAGAGTGAAGGGATTCATTGAGGGGGTCGGAGTAGAGTTCTGTTTGGATGCGGAATATGTGGCGGAGAGCTGTGAGGAGGTCCTCTCTAGTGGCCCATATGTTACGGGTGGTGGTGGCGGGTGTGGGTGAATGGATTTCTGAGCGGGAACCTAGGCGAGTGAGGAGGTGGTAGACCTCCTCTTCGAACGTATGCTGCGAGAGGTCGGGGCGGAAGAGTTGAAAGAGGTGGCGGACGCGGGGGCCGTTGAGGGTGGTGACCGCGCGGCCGTCGGGAGTGCAGAGTACGGTGGTATCGTGGAGTGATGGGTGTGCGTGGATGGCGAATTTATCGGTAGGGAGCATGTCGAGGTCGGGGTTGATGGGGTCGTCGTTGAATGTGATTAGAGGGTGTGACCATGGAGGGGGTCCGGGTTCTGGCAGAATGGGTGTGGTGGAGTGGACAAAGCCGGAGTTAAATGCGGTGAGGGAGGTGGGGCCGGAGGGGGTCTCACTGATGGTGTCGTGTAGTTGTAGGCATGAGGCCATGTTAATCCATATACACACGGAATGGCATGAATGGGGTTAGAACCGCCGCTTCCCGGAACGGAGTTGTACGCCTTATCCAAGTACCGCCAAAAGTCGGTACCCGATAGGAACATATTGTGTATATAACCCATCGCGTCGCATCGCGACTGAGCGGCGAACACCTATAGCGAACACATATAGGCGGAGGGCCAAGACTCCCCCGGAGTCTAGCGTACACATTTGTCCATTAGTAGTCCTACGGAGGGATATGTAAACAGGCCCACTGGACTTCGTGGAGGCGGGTGAGGTCGTGTTGCTGGCCGCGAGCACACCACTCGCACTGCCATGTGGCAGGTCCTTGAGCTGGGCGGAAAAGCAATGGGAATGGACGGCAAAGTGCGGGCATGTGCAGCAGGTGGAGGCGGGTTCTAGGTGCAGTGGATCGTGACAAATGGAGCAGTCGGCGGGGGAGGGGGTGGGGAGGCATACCGATGTGGGGGTGGAGGAGATGAGGCGGAAGCCGTCGTTGAGTTGTAACTGAATGTCCCATTCCGTGAGGTGTTCCGGGGCCCATTCAACCATGTATTGCGTTTGGCCGTATTCTGTGTCCTTGTGTTTGGAAATGATGCGCGTTACGTCGCAGGGGGGGTAGTGGTGGTCTGAGGGGGTGAGGTATTCAGTGTCTAAGTGTGCGGTGGGTGCGGCGGGGGTGGGGTGATTGGTGCGTGAGGTGTGGATGCCGGACGAGAGGGTGGGTGGTGAGCGAGGGAGGTGTGGGGAGAGGAGGGGTATCCATGAGGGGTGGACAGTAGTGGAGGGGGATGCTTGCATGGGGGTGAGTTGTGTGATGGGGAGGCGGTTGTGGATAGTGCTGGAGGGTTCGGTGAGGATTGCGGCGAGAAGGCGGATGGGGACTGAGAGTGGGGTGGTGGACCCCGTGAGTTTGGAGATGGATTTGCAGGATTTGAGGATGAAGGAGGATGAGGTGGCTCTGAGGAGGACTTGTGGCCACGTGGTGATGCTATTTTTCCAGAGGGGGGTGAGGCGGGGGAGGAGGGAGGCGTGTGTTTTGCGGGGAGAGAAGTCGCAGTAGGCTTGCTTATATGTGTGAGGGTCGGTGATGTGTGTGGCTTTGTCCCGGAGTGAGGCGAGGAGGGCGTTGTCTTGGGTGGTGAAGTGGGCGCGGAGTGTGGAGGCGATGGGGTTGGTGAGGGAGAGTGGGGGGATGTTGTGGAATAGGGTGCCCGCATCGCGCTGAGCTCTGACTAAGCATTTGAGTGTGGGTGGGGTGTAACAGGTTGACATGATGGATTCTGAGGGCCAGTTTGAGTATGTGGTGGATAAGGTGCGGATGTGTGCGCGGGCCATGTGGCCTCGATATCCTGAGTTGTTCATGATTTTATGTAGGTGGCAGACTGTGAGTTGTGCGGCGTGGGCTTTGAGGGAGGGGAGGCCGTAGCCGAGGTCGGAGGGAGGGCGATGGAGGGCGGTGCGGGGAATGTTACGTACCGAGGAGACGGCGAAGCGGAGTGCGCGGCAGATTTGTCCTTCGAGGGTGTCGAGTTGGGAGTCGGTGAAGAGGCCGAGCTGGAGGGTGAAGTGTTTGCCGATGAGGAGTCCACGGATGACCCTGATTCTGCGGGATTGTGTTAGTGGGGAGGTGGAAAGGGTGGTGATGAGGGATGCAATGGTACGTTTTAGTTCGTGCCAGTGTTTGGTGAAGGTGAGGGAGGTGTTAAGGTCTACCCCGAGGACGCGGTATGTGTCCGAGGGGCCAATGGAGGGGATGGGGGCCGGGGTGGAGTTGAGGGTGATGAACTGAGTTTGCAGGCGGGATGCGAGGAGGGTAGTGTTGGCGAGGGTGAGGGCGTTGCCTGTGCGCCAGAGGGCGCCGGTGATGCAGCATTTGCAGATGTTGACGGTCATGCCCGTGTAGGCGCTGAAGAGGGAGAGTTTCCTGAGCTGGATGGTCATGTTGGGGGTCGAGCCCGTGGCGAGGCTGAGGTCGTCAGCGAAGCCGTGTCCTGGGTATGTGGCTGCGGGTTCTATGGGGTCGACGTTAGTGGCGGGGGGGCCTGGGCGGTAGCCCCGGCTTCCCACCGTGAGCCGGCGAAGGAAGGGTTCAAGGAAGAGGGTGAATAGAAAGGGGGAGAGGGTGTCTCCTTGGAAGGTTCCGCGATTAATGTCGATGGAAGGGGTGGGGCCATGTGGTGTAATATAATCTGTGGTTGAGACCCCGTAGAGGTGTGCGCATGTGTCGACAAAGGTGGGGGGCATACCGAGTTTACGCATGTGTTTGAACATGATGCGGTGGTCCGCGGCGTTGAAGGCGCCTTTGAAATCCGCGTACATGACGTAGATGTCTTGGTTGTGGAGTTTCGCGTCCTCCATCGTCATAATGTGGGAGGAGAGGGCGTCGTGGATGCTGCGGTGTTGTCGGAATCCGTCTTTGAAATTTGAAATTTGAAATTAAACACTCCAATACCAGTATAAACCGGTTGGAGTCTCTGGGCCCCCCCTTTTGCTATGCCATACAGGACTTAGTAGACTGAGGTAGACCGTGAACCACTAATCCCAACCTCTCCAATGGCAGTAACGATACCGTCTAAAACATACTCATAAACAAGTACTGTCTGCATACAGGTATGAAATATAAAATGTCGCTAGTCTCCACGATACGCGGCCTGCTCCAGCCGCTGCGGGGTCGCTGATCAGCAGAGCTGTCCAGCTTGAGCTGGTCGAGGCGAACCTGCCTGACCTCGGCTCCTGTGCGACTCCGGTCGTGCCGGAGCTTGGGGGGAAAGGCAGGTAAAAAACCCCCCTCGCATAGGTCGTCGTCGGTTCCGCCTCGATCCGTGCTCAACCCCGCCCGAGGTATTAGCCGCTCCTCTCGACGCAGCTCGCCACCTAGCCGAGTCTTCTCTCCGCCTTCGGGGGCTGAGAAGAGAAAAGAACTAGGCTGCAGACGGTGTCCGGCTGGCTCTCCTGCCCCCGAGCCAGATTTTCTCCTGTCCCCTGTCCTTTTCCCGTCTGTCTCCAACACCTATCTGATCGCGTTGTGGCCGTCCTTGCCCTCCCCCAGTGGTTTACGTTGTTAGGGGGCCGCCTTTACGAGCAGTGTGCCGTTACGATAACCCTAGGCACACTGCCTGAGGCAGCCTATCGATAATTGGGTACCGACTAGGGAATGGGTAGGAAGAACACAAGGATCGAGTCGCCGGTCCTCAAAAGATGGTGGGTACGGGAATTTTTCCAAAAACCCCCCGTACCGGGCTTTTCCGGCGGCGGGTGATCCTAAGGACCGCCACCGCCAGACCGTGCCGCTCCTCCGGCTGCGACCAACCACCGTCCTGCGTAGCCTCAGGCCTCGCCCCCAGGGGAGATCCGAGGCGCTCGCAGGGCTGGCGACTGCTAGCGAGCGCCGTCCCTAGCGCTGCTTCCCAGCTGTCCGCCGCCAGCTCCAACACCTTCGTCCCTCCGCTGATCCGTCCGTACCCCTCTTCGCCAAAAAATATTTCGCAAACGCCGCCCCCGCCCCATCGTCGGAAGAGTATCTGCGAGTATTTAGTCGCGGAAAGACATATCGGACTGGCCGAGCGGGAGATCCCTGTGTTGGTGTACGGATATTATGTTTTTCCAAAACCCTCCGTACAGGGCTTTCCGACAGCTGCTGATCCCGCGGATCGCAGCTGCCGGTACCTCGTTCAGCCCCCTACCGTGCCAGGCCTGGCACGGCTATGGGGTTACCAGCGCCCACCGCGTGGAGGTAAAGGTAGGTGCCGACGGGCCTGCGAGCGCACCCCCCTCCGGGGCCGCCGCCGCTGCGCCGCCGGCGGGCGCCGGAATCCGTCTTGTTGGTCGCTGAGAATGCCGTGGGTTTCGGCGTATTTCGAGCCTGCATCTTTGATTAGTGTTGTCCAAAGTTTAAGGAGGTTATGCATAAGGGCGATAGGGCGGTAGTTATCGAGGAGGGAGGGGTCGCCCTTTTTGTGTAGCAGGCAGGTTGTGTTGTGGCACCAATCAAGAGGGGTGTAGGAGTTGTGGGCGAGGAGGGAGAGGAGAGAGAAGAGGGCGGAGCGGGTCGCCGGTGGTAGGAATTTGAGTATTTCATTGGGGATACCGTCGGGGCCGGGGGCTTTGCCGGTGCCCAGGGAGTTAAGGGTTGTATCGAAAGTGTCGCGGGTAATCATGTCGGCAAGGGTGAGAGAGGGGTCTCCGCGGGGTTCGATGGTAAAGTTGTCGGGGTTGTCGGGGAGTTCCCACGGGGGGGTGGGCAGTTCGTGTGGGTTGGCGCGGCCGAGTTCGGTGGCGAAGTGAGAGTGTACCGCGTCAATGACGGCGGAGGGGGAGGTTGCGGTAGTTTTATCGAGTTTGGTAATGCGGTGGAGGGTCGAGGTGGCGCTGGCGGGGGGTAGGAGGCCGCTTTTAATTTTCAAGCGGCGGTGGGAGAGTTTGGGGCAGGTGTCGTAGGCTGTCTTGGCATGAGTTTTTATTTTCTTCAGCTTATCTGTGGTGGTGGCGTGTAGGAGTTGGCGTATGCGTGCTTGGCACTGTCGTTTGATGGCGTCAGGGGAGAGATGTTCAGTTGTATTTAAGAGGGCTTGGGCGAGGGGGAGGGGGCCGTTGTTCTTGCTGGAGTTGCGGAGTTTGAGTATGTGAGTGCGTGGTTTTTTTAAAGCCAAGTACGGTCGAGGGACGCTTGGGGTGGGCGGGTTTTTTTGGCGGGGAGGAGAGGCCAAATTGTGGCGGCGTGGTCCATGTGTTGGGAGGGGAGTCAAGTGAATTGTAAGGCGAGGGTGTCGAGGGTGTCGGGGGAGGCCGAGGTATTTGGGGTGTTGAGAATTTCTGCGTGGAGGGCGGTCGTTTGGTTGTTGAGGTCAGGTGTGCTTGTTTGATATGTTTGTATGTGGGCGGGTGTGAGGGGAAGTCGAAAGTTTGCGCGTCGTGTGATGTGTGTGGGGGTGGGTATGGGGAGGGGGGGGATGTGCCATGAGGGAGAGGGGGGCGGGGATGACGAGGTGGATTGCATACTGGTCAGTGAAGTGGGAGGGGGAGGGGAATATCGAGCATGAGGACGGTGGGAGGGTGAGAGGTGAAGGGGGCGTGGTGAGCCAGTGGTCAAGGCAGCCTCCGCTGCGGGGGAAGGTAGGGATGGGGTTGTGGACGGGTTGGAGGTGGGATTTTAGTAGGGAGGTGAGGGCAGGGTGGCCTGTACTTGTGGTGGTGGTCGTTTGGAAGTCTCCGCCCCATAGGGTGCGGTGTTGCGGGTGGTCTTCTGCCAAGCGGAGGCCCCATGTTGCAACTTCGGCATATAAGCGAGTCAGTTGGGGGGTGTGGAGCTGGGGCATGTAAGCGCCTATGAGGAGGTAGGGTGTGCATGAGTGAGGGACGATTTTTAGTCCGGCGATATAGGGGATGAGGTGGGGGGGCGGGGTTAGTACAGTGGCAGACTTGAATGAGGCTCTGCGGACCGCGAAGAGAATGCCTGCGTTGGGTAGGGGCACATGTGAGTAGTAGGGTCGGGAGCTTTTGAGGTGGTATTGGGGGAGGGCGATACGCCGGCGGGATTTGTGGGTGGCATGGTTGGTTTCGGTGAGGATGAGAACGTCCGGGCGGTGCGAGGTGGAGAGGTGTTCAACATCCATAATGGATGTGTGGAGGCCGCGGGTTTTGAGGGTGAGGAGATGGAGTGGTTGGGGTGTGTGGTGTGGTAGGATGGGGGAGGGGAGGGGAGGGGCGGTGCTGGGAGGGTCGTCGGGGGGGGTAGTCGATGGGGGCGGGGGTTGGAAGGGAGAGGGGAGGAGAGGGGAGGATGGGGGGAGGGGGAGAGAAGGGGTGGGGAGCTGAGGGGGGGAGGGTGAGATGGTGAGGTGGAGGGCGGCAAGGAGGTGGGGGCGTCCCTTTGGGAGGGGAGCGGAGCGGAAGGTGTGGTTCCATAGGAGGGTGTGGAGGGAGTATACCGAGGTACGAGGGTCGAACGAGGGGGGGTTATATTGTTGGTCCGGGGGGGCTGTGGTGATGAAGTAGGTGTGGAGGAGTGCGTGGGTTCCGCACAACGAGGCTCCGTCGGAGTCGTTTTGTCGAGGCGGGTTGAGTGAGCGGAGGTCACCGACGGGTGGGGGGGGGGAGGAGTTCCAGTCGGAGAGAAGATTTAGAGAGCGGGCGAGGAGGTCGGGCGGAGGGGGGTGGTGTAGAGAGTCAATCCATGTAGCGGAGGTGTGAGTTAGGTGGAGGAGGCCGAAGTGAGAGTGTTGCCATGTGAGGACGAGGAGAGAGTGGTTAAGCGTACCCGGGCGGGGGGGGAGCCTCGGTTGGATAGGTTAGTCCATTGGCAGGGGTATTGGGAATTGTGGTGGTGATTGTCGACTTCGTTGTTAGTGATAACAATATAGGAGGCGGCGGGAGTGGAGTGGAGTTTTGTCAATGTTGTAGCAAGACAATAGAGGTTGGAGAGGTCCTGGTAGCGTCCCCATTGGAAGGAGAGAACCGCAGCGGAATCGGGGTAGTTGATGGGTGTAGGGAGGCCGTATTCAAGGTTTAGGTCGAATAGGTAATTATGTAGAGCTATGCAGCAGGTGCGGGGGGTAAAGTGGGCCGGGAGAGTTGAACGTAGCGTGGTGCTTAAAGTGTGTTTGCGGATATCGGGCTGTAGGGCGTGGGGTGATGTGTGGGGTCTAACCTCGGGGTTGTCCAGTGGGGGACTAATGATGACATTGGGCCGTGTCGGCCGGGGGTGACCTGTGTGGGCTGTTTGGGCCGTGGGAGGGGGGTATCGGCTGGGAGGTTGCGGGTCTCCTCTAGGTCTTCCTCCAGCATGTCATCGTAGTCGTCGAGGGTGAAGTCGTCTCTGTTAGGTGAGGAGGGGGGGTAGGGGGAGGAGGGTGGGGTCGAGGGAGGGATGAGAGTCCGGTGTTGAAGCCGGTTGGGGGAACGGCGCGGGGGTATGAGGGGGGGCAGTGTGGTTTCGCTTGTGGGTGAGGGAGGGGTGTGGGGGGGCGCGGGGGGGAGGGGATGGGGAGGATTTTTTGCGGGAGGGGCGGGAGTGCTTGGCGATGCCGGCTTGGGGTGTGGGTTTGAATGAGGGGTCGGTGGGGGGACGGGGGTTGGGGGGGGATTCCGCATGGTCGGTCGGGGGGGAGGAGGGAGGGAGCGTGGGGGATAGTAGATGTGGATGAGGAGGGGAGAGGGCGGGTGTGGGGGCTGGGGGGGTGGTGGAGGGGGGGGGTTGTGTGTGGTTGTGGGGAGGGGTAGGGGAGGAAGAGGAGTCCATGGGTTCGGAAGAGTCCTCGGTGATGATGGCAAGGGGGGGAGGAGTAGAAGCGGGTAGTGGGATGATGGGGGGGGGGGCGGAGGGGTGGGGGAGATGTTGGCGTGGAAGGAGGAGGTGGAGGCGGGGTGGGAGGTGAGGGAGGTGTGGGGTGTCCATTGGTGGGAAGGAGTAGGGGCCGGGGTGGTGGAAGATATCTGTATTTCAGGGAGGGAGGAGAGGTCGAGGGGAAGGTCATCGTCGTCTTGCATGTGGAAGTCGGAGGGCTCTAGGAGCCACTGGTCGGAGACGTGGTTGTCCGTAGGTTGGCGGGTCCATTGGAGAAGGAGGGGGGGGGGGGGGGTTGCGGTAGAGGGTGTAATGTTTTGTGATTGTGAGGGGAGGTGGAGAGGGGGTGGTGGTGAAGATAGGGTCCGTTAGACGGGGCCTACCAATGGTGGAGTAATGGTGGGGGGTGATGCTGAAGGTGCAAGTAGACTGTGTGTGTGCTCCTCTGTGGGTGTATGTGTGGGTGAGGGGAATGGTGCCTGTGCCGTTGGTGGAGATGAGGATGCAGTACATGTCTGTGCTGAGGGATATCTGTATGCTGGTGGTGATGGTGGGGGAGGTGGAGGGGTGTGAGCCATCAAGAGCCATCAGGAAATTTCCGCAGGGTTGTGTAGGGAGAGAGGCTGAGGGGGTGTTGGGGAGGGGGGTGGATGTGGGGGTGTGATGGGTGATGTATTCGTTGGCTGTTTGGGAAAGAAGGGTGTAAAACCAGTGTGTGGGTGGAACAGAGCCGTCTGTGTTGATACAAGGGAGGGAGAGTGATTGGCGGGACTGGATGAGGACAGTGATGAGGCATGTGTCTGCCCATGAGGTGCCAGGAACATGCCCTGAGACGGGGGGGGTGTCATGGTGATGGTGTGAAGGTGGTGGTTGGGGGGTACAGTTTCGTGAAGTGAATATGAAAATATGTGTAGGGATACAGGGCCAGATTGTGAATGAATGGGGTTATTGGGCAAGTGGAGGATATTCACCCAGAGGGAGGAGGGGTCGTCCTCGATCGGGGCGGGAGTGTCCACTGGTTGGAGGGCGTCCGCGAATTGGAAGATGAACTGGGCCGGCTCGGGGAGGTCCTCAATTCTGCACTGGGGGTGGGTCGTGGGGGCTGATCCGGCAGAGGTGAGTGCGATCGCTTTGCTGGAGGTGAGGAGGTCCTGTAGGAGAGTGACTGTTTCTTGGCCGGTGATATCGGTGAACAGGGGGAAGCGGATCTTCACCCTTCGGCCTGAAACCGCAGGGGCTGAGGCGTCGCGTAGGAAGTGAATTTTCTGCTGTCTTAGTTTCGCCATGAGTGAGGGGGAGGAGGCTGCTGAGGGGGACGCCGGACCGGCCGAACGGAGTTCACGCTGGCGTGAAGCGAGTTGGTACAAGAGGCCGACCGCTACGCATGAGGTGGGGAGAACGAGGCGAATTTCTTGAAATCTCGTATGAAGTTCGACAGGCAGGGGTGTGGTATCGTCGCATTTCGGGGCTGTGGGGTGGTGGGTGCGGGTGGGGTTCGCAGTCCATCGTGTGTGTTGGGCGAGTTCCCGGCCGATTATATTTTTGATGCGGTTGGGGAGGTCGGTGAGGCCGTTGAGGCTCTCGAAAAGCCATCGGCGGGCCACCGAGCAGGCCGACGTGATCGGGTCCGAGGGGTGGGTCGGATCCGGCAAGAAGACGCCGTGAATCCGGAATCGAACAAGGTGGGAGGGTGTGGTGGAGTACTGGCATGTGAGGAGGTACGAGTCGACCATGCGAGTGGAGAAGTCGTCGGCCTGTCCAAGGTCCTTGGTTGACCGGGGGGCAGCCAGGACCAGGGGGGTCCGGAGTCCGCGACGGATAGGGAGGGGGTCCATAGTTGTGCCCATGTTCTGTTGGGGGTGGGTCAGTTGGGAGACAGTGAGGAACGGGGTCAGCGGGTGGCCCGCGAGTTGGTTCCTGGGATTGCAGAGGTCCGTGTATCGCCCGTGGTCCGGGAAGAAGATCCCGTAGAAGCGCGCCTGCCTGTAGGTGGGGGGGGGGGGGGTAGGGGTCGAAGACATAGCGATCGAGCTTGATTCCGAGTAGGGGAGATAACCGAGGGGGTTAGTTGAGGGTTTTCGAGTAGGTGTTTGAGTGTATTGCGCGTGTTGGCTACACGCGACCAGGCCCGATGCGACCTGGGTTTGGTGGATGTCGGCGGCGGACAGGGATGTCCGGACGCTCGGAGGGGCGCGATGTGGCGCGCCGCTTCCCGGGGGGGGAGCCTTTTGTAAACGATGGGTGTGTTTGTTATGTCGCAGTACTATGTCTGGTACATGTGCGGAATTCGAAGTGGGTGGCGCGATAGCTGTCGGGGAGATGAAATTCAAATCTCCGAAAGCTGTGCCTTTGAGTGTGTACCGTCTGGTGTCGCTACGGATCCACTGACCTTGGTGAGCTAGGCTCGGGTGGGGAGAGGTGGATGGTGCCAATAATTCTACGGCCCTGTCCACCAGTCTGTCGCTCAATGGGAGGCCAAGCCCATAGCGAAGACGATCGGCGTTGCTCATTCGAGCTACCGACCCATCCCCGTTATGTGGTTCAATAGTACTTTAGTAATACTTTGGATCTTTTTACTGTCTTTAGTGACGGTAGGATACGCTTTTTAATCCTTCCCGGCACTAACCAAGAATTCGCCTATGCATTATATTTGCGCGACCGTCGCATCAGCCTTCATATTGCGGCGTTGTGCGCCCGTTACTCTTTTCATGTAACCAGCACGGCGATTGTTTGAAAGAGCTTGCCGCACGGGTGCGGGCGCGACAACCCCAAGTACACAAAGCCCGGCAGTGCTCGAATTCGCCCCTCGTAGTTGTCGGCACATTCCATTTTGCGCGCAAAAGCATTGCCTAGGATTTCAGGAGATTTGTCAATAAAATCGACGCATGGTTACATTTTTTACTTGCGAAGGTGCGAAGTCTCGTCCGGACTCTTGTGGAGGAGTGTATATTATCATGAATAATATTTTCATCATCTTGTAATCCCTTTCTCTTTTTCTTTTTTGCCCCCCTCCCCCCCCTTCCGCCCGGGATGTGGGACTGGCACGCAAACCCTCATCATTGGCACCTTCAATGGGCCGCGACTTGCAAACACAAGTGGGATTCTGTTCAGATTAAAACAAGCCTTAACCTCATCATAATATGTCATGCTCCCAATTTTTTTCCCGCTCGCTAGGCGACGCTAGTGTGGGTGCACAACGTACAATTGTACGAGATAGAACCGTACCGTAGTAATATGCTAACCCCGCTTGGAGGCCAACTTTAGGAGTTTCACCAACTAAAAACCTTCCAATAATATACAAACACGATGAAGGAATGCAATCACAACACATACCATGAAAGGTCCGCCCTACCCTACATGTCCGGGCGTCGGCGCATTCCACTAAGTGCGAGAAGGAGCAAGACCCATCACACGGAGCAAAACATTTCGGGAGTGCGATACATGAATTTAAAAGAAAGTAATATGAGGGAGGGTTTGGCGCCATAACTGGAAAAACTCCCAGTCCCAATAAAATGAAGGCGCCATGACGGGGGGACACCGTAAACAAGCAATATAGTTATATCTTCAAGGGAGGTAGCGAAGTGACGTAATTGTAATTTTAATTGTATTACAAAAAGTTTCGGCAAACTTAGCGGCGGCGGCCCCGGAGGGGGGTGCGCTCGCAGGCCCGTCGGCACCTACCTCTACCTCCACGCGGTGGGCGCTGGTAACCCCATAGCCGTGCCAGGCCTGGCACGGTAGGGGGCTGAACGAGGTACCGACAGCTGCGATCCGCGGGATCAACAGCTGTCGGGAAGCCATGTACGGAGGGTTTTGGAAAACATAATATCCGTACACCGGCACAGGGATCTCCCGCTCGGCCTGTCCGATATGTTTTTTCCGCGATTAAATACTCACAGATACTCTCCCGACGATGGGGCGGGGGCGGCGTTTGCGAAATATTTTTTGGCGAAGAGGGGTACGGACGGATCAGCGGTGGGGCGAGGGTGTTGGAGCTGGCGGCGGACAGCTGGGAAGCAGCGCTAGGGCACGGCGCTCGCTAGCAGCCACCAGCCCTGCGAAACCTTCTGGTTTCCCTTGGGGGAGAGGCCCGAAGACACGCAGGACGGAGGCGAGTCGCAGCCGGAGGAGCGGCACGGTCTGGAGGCGGAGGTCGGGAGGATCATCCGCCGCCGGAAAAACCCGGTACGGGGGGTTTTTGGTTAAATATTCCCGTACCCACCATCTTTTGAGGATAGCCGATCCCTGGGCATTATCCGTTCCCCCTCCCCTAGTCGGTACCCGGTTATCGACAGGCTGCCTCAGGCAGTGTGCCCCGGGTTATCGCAACGGCACACTGCTCGTATAGGCGGTCCCTTAACAACGTAAATCACCGGGGGAGACAAGTGCGGCCAGCACAGCGCGATAAGATGGGTGGTGGAACCAGACGGCAAACGGACAGGGGACAGGAGACATCTAACTCGGAGGCAGGAGAGCCAGCCCAACACCGTCTGCAGCCTCGCTTTTTCTCCTCCCAGCCCCCGCGGGGGGGGAGAAGGCTAGACTAGGTGGAGGGTCGCGCCGAGAAGAGCGACCACTATCTCCGATATCTCGGACGGGGTCGAGCAAGGATCGAGACGAGTCCGACGACGACCTGCGCGAGGGGGGTTTTCCACCTGCCTTTCCCCCTACCTCCGGCACGACCGGAGTCGCACAGGAGCCGAGGTCGGGCAGGTTCGACTCGACCAGCTCAAGCTGACCAGCCTTGCTGATCGGCAACCCCGCCGCGGCTGGAGCAGGCCGCGTATCGTGGAGAATAGCGACATTTTTTATTTCATACTGTATCCAGGAAAAAAAAATTAGTATAGGTCATAAAATAGTAAATACTTGGATACTGGTACGGGTATGTTTTAGACGATATCGTTACTGCCATTGGAGAGGTTGGGATTAGTGGTTCACGGTCTACCTCACGCTACTAAGTCCTGTATGGCATGGCAAAAGGGGGGGCCCAGAGACTCCAGCCGGTTTACCGGTATTGGAGTAAAATATTTCAATTTCAATTTCAATATCGGCAAACTTTACCGACTGCTATTTAACGACCATCAATACTCTGTCATCTAGGACACTTAGGAGAGCGATTGGGCCGGGTACTCCTCGACCACGAACACCTATCGACACACCTACACTCCTCCACAAAAGTCCGGACAAGATTTCGCACCTGCGCAAGTAGAAAATGTAATCATGCGTCGGTTTTATTGACAAATGTCCTGAAATCCCAGGCAATGCTTTTGCGCGCAAAATGGAATGCACCGACAACTGCGAGGGGCGAGTTCGAACACTGCCGGGCATGTTTACTTGGGGTTATCGCGCCCGCACCCGTGCGGCACGCTCTTTCAAACAGTCGCCGTGCTTGGTAGACGAAAAGAGTAACGGGCGCACAACGCCGCAATATGAACGCTGATGCGACGGTCGCGCAAATATTATGCACAGGCGACGGAGGGAGGAGGTGTTGGGCAGGCCGCTGTGGGGGAAACGCAAGAAATCGCGTATGTAGACTTACCACCGATATGCGCACAACCCAAGGGCAAGCCGCTTTCGGCAACAATGTTCAAGCGATCACAACTTCCTAATATATGGTCAAAACATTTTATAACAGGTACCGTTGGACGCGTCTTTTCAATGCGCGTCGAACGCACCTACTCCGGAGTTCAAACTCTCACAAATCGATTTGTTATGAATTATTTTTATTTACAAACTATTCCGGCACCGCTGAGCCGCAGTGCCAAGCAACACCCATCGAAGTCGGCTCACCTCCTGAGACGATTTGTGCGGGGTTTGTCGATATATGTCTACCAATTCTTCATTCCTATTGACCTCCGAGCCCAATTCCCGACGCGTGCCACGCGTGGGGCGGGTGTGGTTGGCACAAGCACATACCCAAGCATTCCAAACACCACCGTCAACGTGATGCGTCCCTAACGGCCAAGTTGGACCTCGCCCCTCCCCTAAGCCAATCGCCCTCGCATGTTTACAGCGTGCAGTGTTTATCCAAACCTGCGTCATGTGCGTTTTTGCTCGCCTGCTTTCCAAAAAATCACCCGTGCCAGCGGCGTGAACCTCCGTGCTCTATTCATACACCCGCAAACCAAACCTCGCGCATTGAACACGGCACCCACGCCTCCAAACCCCCTCCAAAAACCCCCCAAAAATACGGTTATGTGGAACACAGAGAAGTATGCAGCTTGGTATGAGCGCTTGAGCAATGCCCAAGCGTGACGCTCAGAATGACGTGTGCAGTTCAGACAATTTCTCGGGAGTTTATGGGCTTAATTCGACAAACTCCACCGACAGCACCCGCTTTAAGCTGAGGTCTAACCACCCCGGATGGCGGCTTACTGCTTGCTTCTCGGCTCTCCTACAATTGGGTGGTACTCGGGTATCGTCGTGCTTGACGTGGTGAGAGGGGAGCGTGTTCTTGACTAGCTTATGCTTAACATAATGCATGTCCGGACTTTTGTGGAGGAGTGTACTTGCAATGTGTGCCGACGTTCCTCGGAGGTTAAAACATTAATCAGCCGTAGTAATTGCCATAGTCCCCACCCCTAAGCACTACTTACAGAGATAATTGAAATCAGGAAAAATAGATCTTAGAATACATCCACTTGTCAAGAAATGCAAAACTAAACTGCTACTCGACCTTTAGGATGCACGGCCCGCTCCCACCGAACCAAGGTGCCGACCGGCCTAGGCCGATCGGCGTTCGAGAGGGTCGACGGGCCAGCCTAATCTAGCTCCCGCGTGACTTTGGTCTTGCCGGAGAAAGGAGGGGGAAGGCCGGCAAAAAAGAACCTCCTCACGCGGTTGCTCATCGATTCCGCCGTCGCGGCGCCCGCTGGCGGCGCAGCGGCGGCGGCCCCGGAGAGGGGTGCGCTCGCAGGCCCGTCGGCACCTACCTCTACCTCCACGCGGTGGGCGCTGGTAACCCCATAGCCGTGCCAGGCCTGGCACGGTAGGGGGCTGAACGAGGTACCGGCAGCTGCGATCCGCGGGATTAGCAGCTGTCGGGAAGCCATGTACGGAGGGTTTTGGACAAACATAATATCCGTACACCGGCACAGGGATCTCCAGCTCGGCCAGTCCGATATGTCTTTTTCGCGACTAAATACTCGCAGATACTCTCCCGACGATGGGGCGGGGGCGGCGTTTGCAAAATATTTTTTGGCGAAAAGGGGTACGGACGGATCAGCGGAGGGACGAGGGTGTTGGAGCTGGCGGCGGACAGCTGGGAAGCAACGCTAGGGACAGCGCTCGCTAGCAGTCGCCATCCTTACGAGAGCCTTAGGTCTCCCCTGGGGGCGAGGCCTGATACTACGCAGGACGGAGGCTGGTCGCAGCCGGAGGCGCGGCACGGTCTGGCGGCGGCGGTCCTTAGGATCGCCCGCCGCCGGAAAAAGCCCGGTACGGGGGTTTTTGGAAAAATTCCCGTACCCACCATCTTTTGAGGACCGGCGACTCGATCCATGTGTTCTTCCAACCCCTTCCCTAGTCGGTACCCGGTTATCGATAGGCTGCCTCATGCAGTGTGCCTAGGGTTATCGTAACGGCACACTGCTCGTAAAGGCGGCCCCCTAACAAAGTAAACCACCGGGGGAGGGTACGGACGGCCACAACGCGATCAGATAGGTGTTGGAAACATACGGGAAAAGGACAGGGGACAGGAGAAAATCTGGCTCGGGGGCAGGAGAGCCAGCCGGATACCGTCTGCAGCCTAGTTCTTTTCTCTTCTCAGCCCCCGAAGGAGGAGAGAAGACTCGGCTAGGTGGCGGGCTGCGTCGGGAGGAGCGGCTAATACCTCGGGCGGGGTTGAGCACGGATCGAGGCGGGACCGACGACGACCTATGCGAGGGGGGTTTTTCACCTGCCTTTCCCCCCAAGCTCCGGCACGACCGGAGTCGCACGGGAGCCGAGGTCAGGCAAGTTCGCCTCGAACAGCTCAAGCCGGACAGCCTTGCTGATCAGCGACCCCGCAGCGGCCGGAGCAGGCCGCGTAACGTGGAGACTAGCGACATTTTATTTTTCATACTGTATCCAAAAAAACAAACGTATAGATCAGAAAATTATAAATACCTGGATACGGGTATTTTTTAGACGGTATCGTTACTGCCCTTGGAGAGGTTGGGATTAGTGGTTCACGGTCTACCTCACGCTTTGAAGTCCAACAACAAGTTGAGCATAGCAAAAGGGGGGGCCCAGCGACAGCAGCCGGTTTTACTGGTATTGTTGTAAAAATTTCAATTTCAATTTCCGCCGTCGCATCTAATAAGTTCCGCCCCAAGGTCGTAGTCGCTCCTCCCGTCGCAACTTTTCCTCCTAGTCGAGTTCCCCCGTCACCTCGAGGGCAGGTGGGGGGGGACCGAGATGGCATGACAGGAAAAGCTAGCGCTCCTGCCGCCGCGCTGAAGAGTTTTCCCAGCCATTTCCCCGGCTTTTTTGTGTTGGTACCCGAGTACATGTCTGGAAGATCAGCTAGCGATCGTACCCTCCACCCACCGTTTCCGCGTTGATCGAGCACATTTGTTTCGAGTGCGAGCCTCCGCGCTTATCCGGGCTCGCACTCTCTAATATTAGAAGTGTATAATGATAGTGGGTAGCGGTGGGGTACGAAGTGACGTACGAAGTCCATAAACTCTCGGGCGAGTAGTGTCCCAAAACTGCGACGGTGACATTCCCAACGTCATCAGTCAAGTTTGATACGCTCAATAGATTCAAGCACATCCCCGCCGCATGGAGGATGATGATGATGCAGAAAGCGTTCAAGCATGGCATGAATGTTGGCAAGACGATCGGCAATGGAAAATACACGCGTGCGAAAGTGAATTATAATGTGCAACTTGCTTACAACCCCTGCAGAATTGCCCATGCCGTACAATAGAAATAGGTTTCACCACTCCTCCACAAAAGTCCGGACAAGATTTCGCACCTTCGCAAATAAAAAATGTAACCATGCGTTGGTTTTATTGACCAATCTCCTGAAATCCTAGGCAATCTTCGAGCTTGTGTCGCTCCACAGTAAGGGCATGTTCCGCATGGAGAATCTTCTACTCATACGCAATGCCTTCGTTAACAAGTGGGTCTTCAAGGTAAAGGCCGATCCGGATGGTCATGTCGACCGTTTCAAGGCACGGGTAGTTGCTCAAGGACTCAGACAACACGCAAGAGTCGACTACTCATAGACATTCTCTCTAGTTGTCAAGCTCGGCACCTTGCGGACGATTTTAGCCATAGCTGCCAAGCGAAACATGCACATGCATTCGGCAGACATCGAAACAGCGTTTCTCAATGATGACCTCTAAAAAATGATATACTTGCGCCAACCCATAGGGGAAGAGAATGGAACGCCTCGGGAAATGCGTCCGCTCAAGAGCATATAATATGGCTTGAAGCAAGCCTCACGTGAGTGGTACAATTTGTTCCACAAGACTCTTTCCTCACTTGGCATAAAGAGAGCAACGTATGACACCAGCCTCTAGACCATGAACCACCCGGTACATGGGATATGCATTGTACTAGGGTATGCGGACGACACTCTCATCGTTTCGGATTGATATTGTATTTGTAATCAGAGTGATTAGCATACGACATATTGTCCCTATGCAGCTGCACATGAAGCAACTCAAGCGCTTGCTACGCTATTGCAATGGCACAAATTGAAATTGAAAATGTTTACAACATGTACCGTATGCGCCGGTTTACCAAAATTACCGTATGCGCCGGTTGCTGTCTCTGGGCCCTCCCAACTGTGCCATATAGGAAACTCAGAAGTCATGGCTAGACCGTTAACCACATAAATCCAACCTCTCCAAAGGTGTCCGGGGGTTTTACTCCCCCCCGGGGAGTGTGCGGTGCGGGGTGATGGCTGCGTGCAATTAGGGGCAAGCGAAGGTGCATTGTGTAGAGGCGCGGCGAGAGGTCGTGCGGGATTTGATGCGGTATACAAGTAGGAGATGGTGTAGCCATTGGACAATGTGTGTGTGGAGTTGTGCAAGGATGCGAGACGTGTCGAGTCGTGCTTTGAAGATGAGTTTGTCCGGAGGGTCTGTGCGGAGTGTGAGGAGAGAGGTGAGACTTACGATGGTGGATGTGTGCGGTGTACCCGTGCGGCTCATGAAGATGGGGAGGATGTCTACTTCAGTACCCGGCCAATGGCTGCGGATGGCATTTGCCAGGGGTGTGTATTTGGCACGAATCAAGTGGGTCGTTTGGGGGAGGTTGTGGTCCGTGCAGTATTTCCACTCTCCTATTTGAATCTTTTTAATGGATTAGTATCGACGGCGACCGTTTGTGTGACCGACGAATCGAAGTTCGAGGAGGCGGATAAAGTCGGGTTTATGCGCGGGGGGACGTAGCGCGCGGGGGGGGGGGAATCTCGGGGGGGAGGATGACGGGGCACGAGGTAAGGGAGTCGGGCGAGAGACCTTCATCCACAACAACAAGGCGGGTGGGCATGTGGGTGGGGTGAGGCGGATGACAGTCAAGGGAGGTGTAGGTGGGCGTGGGGGGGGGGTGAAGGACTTGATAGGTTTGTTACCGAAGTCTGCGGTGATGGTCTCCCAACGACCTCCGTTGTGGCGTTCCAAGAGGGAGAGTAGGAGTTGTAGCGCGCTGTTGTGGCGGTCGTGTCTTAGCCTAGACATGGTGGGGCAGTTACCGGCCATGTGGTCGTTGCTAGTGATTTGGCCACACATGGGGCAGCGCAGGGTGGGGTTGTGTGTGAGGAGGCGGGTGTTGTGGACTCCCCACATGAATTCTTGCTTGTGGGTGAATTGGATGTTGGTGAGTGTTGTGTGTTTTTTGTGGAAAGTGAAGTAGGCGCCGTCCTCCGCGGCGTGGGCGAGGAGGGCGCCGTGTTTGGATGTTTGTGAGAGGGGTGTGTGAGTGTGTTTGGTGCTGTGGGTGTGAGCGTCAGTTTTGAGGTTTGTGTATCTGTAGGGTACGGGTTCCCCTAGGGTTTGTGGAATGAGGGTGTATGGCCATGTCCAATAGCCTATCGATACGTCTTAACATGTGGTATATGTTGTGTCGGTCAATGGCACAATATCAATGGGCATCACCGATTGGAGGCCGTCACATGACAATGCAATCGACATCAAAGTGTTCTCAAAACTATGATTGGGTAACTGACATGACAACCGAACGATCTCGGTCGGGGGAAGTAGTCATGCTAAATGGTGGGGCAGTCAGCTCAACCTTCAAGCAATATATTGTCATAAATATGCACGTCCTGTAAGCCTACTCGGTATTCATACTATTTACATCACAAATAATTTCTTACAAGAAAAAGCAGTGGAGGGCAGTAGGCCACGAAGCAAAAAGAAGAAAAACAGGAAAAAACCTAAGCCCGAGGAAAAGGAAAGCATGCCACAACGTCAGCATTGCCCTCCTGAAAAGCGTCGCGGAGTTAGGAACCCATAGTGCCATGAAGAGCAACAGAAAAATAAAAAACGTTGCATGACTTCACGTCGCACATCCCCCCAAAAACGCCGAAAAGGAACATAAGTAGATCGACGAACGAAATGCTGCATACGGACATAACTGTCAGAGCGCAAGGAGCGAGAGCCAGCAGCACCCATGCCAGGGAAGCGACGAACGACCACCAAAATAGCCAGGCGATTCATACTATTTGTTGACATCTATATTGGTTTCTACTTATATATTGTACTTCTATACTGTTCCTTTTCGGCGTTTTTTGGGGGAGTGATGTGCGACGTGAAGTCATGCAACGTTTTCCTGCTGCTCTTCATGGCACTCTGGGTTCCTATTTCCGCGACGCTTTTCAGGAGGGCAATACTGACGCTGTGGCATGCCTTCCTGCTCCTCGGGCTTAGGTTTTTTCCTCTTTTCTTCTTTTTGCTTGGTGGCCTCCACTGCTTGTTCTTGTAAGACATTTCTTTATGTTTATTTGGGAAACACTACGGGTACATGAACTACTCAGGTACCTGTAGCAACCGCTATACAGGTACTCACTACGATTATGCTGCTGCTGATGGAAGAAATTCATTTGCCGCTACGGGTACTTATACTAACATTCAAATGTTTTCAGTCCTCATGCAGAGTTCCTTTGCGGTTCCCCTACATTTGGTTACAAGAAAAACTAGATGAGCACGGACAGGGAAAGTGGGAGGGGAACTTTGCGGTTCCCCTCCCATTTTCCGTGCTCATCTTGTTCTTCTTGTAACCATGTTTTAGCACTTGCACCTGCCCACCCGCAGGGCATATTGACGTATTCACGCTCGCTCTGACCGTCGTTGCCCTCGGCAGATAGGTTTCGAGGGCATACTGCAATCATCTCCTCCCTCTTGACTAAACGGTAATAAACGGTCCTCGGTATTTCGCCCTGGGAGCTGATCAGAGGTGCGCTCGCAATTTTGCATTGCGCTCATGTTCCCCGTCGATTCACTCGCTATCTGTAAATTGCAGTCAAACCGCCGCGCACGTCGGCAGACGGCAGGGAAAGTGACGTGTGTTAAGTGACTGCAAATTTGCTCTCAGCCGATGCGCATGCCCGCCTCTCGTCAGCCGTGGCTCTTCGTCGATCTCTCCCTGTATTTCCTTACCATGGAATAAACGATGATGCTAAACATGGCATTTACTTACACATTCCTCGATTCCTAGAATGTCTACACCGTACTCTGTGATTACGCCTAGTCGGTTGGTCACTGCGCTTGTATATAGGTCAGCACAGCAAGGGCTCGTCCCTTCGCTTGGCTACCAGGTACCGAGGTGCTTCTTCACTCTTGCTCATCTGCACCAGCAATTCTGTTGCGGTAGCGGCGACACCATACAGCGCTGGCCGTTCCGTCTGTGTTCCGATATGCCCAGCTAGCAATGCCTTCGTGAACGGGTTTAGTCTATCCGCTGATAACGTTTTGGGATTCCGGTATGCAGCGTTGCATGCATGCACTTGGAGCGGCGCTGTCAGTGTCTCTTATGAGCTTGAGGTGTTAGTCTTACACATTCTGATTATTGACTTATTGTGCCATTGTTTGATTGTTGCATGTGTGCTGCATGCGCGCTCTGATTCTGAATTCTTCAGCTCCGTGGTGTTTGTGCGGGGCAAATGATGTTGCGTGGACATGTGCATGGACCCTCCTCTGCGTTGTGAGTGGTCTGATGGGAATGGCAGCGACTTCTTATTGGGGGGCGGTTGAGATATGTCGCGAGAAGCAATACAGAATGCACCCTGACTACCTTATTAGCTTACATGTACAAATACATGTTCATACCATATACTGCTATGGGTGATGTAGCACTAATACATAGACGTCGTGATCAGACTTGCCACCAAGCGCCACTAGTGCAGTCCAGTAGGAATACCCCAGTTTGACTTATGTCACGGGTGGTATTGTAATTATGTTCTAAGACAACATGCACCAGTCATGCGTGTTCGAGGGAGAGAGACAGAGGGAGAGCAACTATGTGTGTGTGAGTGTGTGTGTGTATGTGTGCGTGTGAGTGTGTGTGTGTGTGTGTGTGTGTGTGTGTGTGTGTGTGTGTGTGTATGTGCTGTGTGTGTGCGTGTGTGTATGCGTGCGTGCGTGTGTATGTGCTGCGTGTGTGAGAGTGAGCTTGTGTGTGTGTATATATGTGTGTGTGTGTGTGTGTGTGAGAGAGCTTGTTTTGTATGTGCGCGTGTATTTGTGTGTAATGTGAGCGCGTGTGTTTGCTTGTGTGAATGTGTGCGTGTGTGTGCGCGCGTGGTAAAGGTGCTGAAGTAGCACAGGTCATGGTGACTGATGTCTAATTTGGAATATATCTAAAGCATTCTGATCACTGAAATTTGTTTTGACGGAATGGCATGTGCGCCTTTACTGCGAATATTGAACTCAATCACGCAATTTGTTTTTCAATTTGTGTTATTGGGTGGTCTTTGGATGTTTTTTTTGCATCCGGGCAATTGCGAAGGCTGCAGATATAGATGGGATGCATTACAACTTGATACGCCGCAGCTGTCACTGCTCCAAGTTGTTGCTACTTAGAGGCGATTACCATAAAGAGTGATATACGTCGTGACATGAATCATATGAATTCTATTACATCACATTGTCGCACAAATGTTATCACATACGACTCATATGTCTGTCGCGATCTATTAAAGATTACCTCTCGCGTGACTTGGTTGCAAATAAACTGATACACACAAACTTCATTGCTTCGGCCATCCATCGGTATGCTTGACAGGCCGCCAACGCTGCAGAAGGGGATCAGTGTTTGAACACAACATATTAACAGCAGATCCTGCACCGGCGCGCGCCTCGGTGTTTTTGCAACCCTTCCCCAGCCATTGCAGGGAATGGCTGTTCTTCATGGAAATACGACTGTTGCAGCCAGAAAGGAAGCACAACCTGCCCATCTAAGACGTCTTGCTACTTCGCTGGGTGCTGCAAGCGCGTCACCGATGCGTCGACCTGATAGCGGCATCGTTGTTCAGCCGCCGATTTTGTCTCATCTTTGTCAGCGAAAAGTTGGCATCCACTGGCGTGCGGAGTCGCGAACTTCACGCATTGCAGCAAGCCCGCGTAAAAGTGCGGATCCCGCTGGATGGGCTCACTCGGCCGAGCGCGTTGAGGCGAAGTATGCCGTCTTCCTGCGCGACGAGAACATACGCAGCCGCCGGGAGTGGGCTTCCTCCGTGGAAAAGGATTGGCGCCCGCACTGCCCGTATCTGGCGAGCGAGGCTGACCACTCTGTTGTTCGAAGGTGGTTATTCGCGAAGGGCCGAGAAGATGCTGCTGGTGGAGATGATCACTGGGTTGCTGTCGAGACGGAGCAGCTGCTGGCACGGTACGGATACATCCCCGAAATAGCGCCGTGGTGGTCACTATTGGTGACCCCCCCGCCGGGGATGGACGCCCTTCACGACACCGCTGATGACAGCGAGCATGCAAGTAGCAACAATGACGAGGGCGACTCGGAAAGTATACGCCAAGACGGAAACTCTATATTCAGGGGTTGCTCGACGGCAGTTGAGGCAATCGACGTCCTGAATCGTTTTACCGACCTTCTGGCCTGCCGGCGCAGCGAAGCACTGAAGCTTTTAAGGTGAGTCATGCCACCGAAATCTGTGTTATTGGCGAGAAAACAATCTGCGTCGCAGCGGTCTCTTGATTGGTGTTGATAGCAAGTTGCTAGATTCCGGAATATCAACGCCACAGCTGTCGAACAAGCTACCTGCCGCCTGCTAGTTAACCGGCATCAAGTTTCGTCGG
Source organism: Tetraselmis chui (assembly GCA_026401115.1). Classification (NCBI taxonomy): domain Eukaryota; kingdom Viridiplantae; phylum Chlorophyta; class Chlorodendrophyceae; order Chlorodendrales; family Chlorodendraceae; genus Tetraselmis; species Tetraselmis chui. The sequence goes on from JAPMLY010000285.1 coordinate 100,524, forward strand.
ATAGCGCTCATTGATATCAAAAAAATTAGGCGATAGGGAAGATGCCATGATCATGTTCGTGTTAATGCTCATTAATGCTTTCGAACTCGGCGGTGACCTACTGAAACACGGGTCCATGCAGTATCCCAGGCATTCCTCGGCTGGGGTGGACGGAACTGGCTCGTAGAATTGTGTCCATCAAAACAGCACTCCCGCGAACTGACATCGGACAGCTTGTCTCCACGGACCTCAGCCTCCTGCAGATCCAGGTACGTAGTACTCACAAGGAGTCACGTGGCGACGTCGCATCTTTGCCTTATAATATAAATACATAATTGGTGTATATATGACTCCTGGTAATACGGTGACGCTTGAACAGGTTATAGGCTGTGTCATTTTTGCAGAGATCGTGCTATATTAATTTACTAAAATGTGTGTGTGTGTGTGTGTGTGTGTGTGTGTGTGTGAGTGTGTGTGTGTGTGTGTGTGTGAGAGAGAGAGAGAGATTGTGTGTGTGTGTGTGTGTGTGTGTGTGTGTGTTTAACAGAAAATCAAAATACACAATGTGTGTGTGTGTGTGTGTGTGTGTGTGTGTGTGTGTGTGTGTGAGAGAGGGAGAGGGAGAGAGAGAGAGAGAGGGAGAGAGAGAGAGAAAGTATGTGTGTGTGTGTGTGTGCGTGTGTGTGTGTGTGTGTGTGTGCGTGTGTATGTTTAAAGTCAACAGAAAGGCATCATGAGAAGGGACAATTATGGGCTACTCGTCTGATGTTTACAACTTTATTTCTCGGTTGGCTGAACTTGTTTGGGCATTTTCTTTGGGCTCTCACGTATTCATTTGCCCTCCTCTACCAGGACATCGACGAGGTGTTGGGGCCCGCTGTTGCGCGGCTACAACAGCAATTCCCCGACGACCAGCGGCACCAGATTGACGACAAAATTCACGACCCGTGCAGTGGAGTGTTTTGGGCATTTGTTGGGATGTACGAAGCGGAGAAGATCCGTTTAGGTCAACGGACGGAACTCGACTTAGGAGGTACGACAAATGCGCGCCGTCGCGCTCCTCACTCTCCAACCACTTCCCTCGGCTTGCGGCTTCTATATTTTATCATGGCCACGATAAAGTGCTTCTTTTCTCGAGTACTCCTACGCCCTGTACCGTAACCATGAGGTTGGTCTTATGCTGGTGCTTTGCAGGGGCTGTGCGAATGCCGGAAATTGGAGTGGTTGCGATTGCCGAGGCGATGCAGGCCGTCAGTGGGAAGGATGGCGTATGGCGACACGAAGCCAACCTGCAACGGCTGGGGCTCAACGGTGACGAGCCTGTGGCGGTCGATATTGTAGGATGTGAGGTGTTGAGGGGGTCGTCACATTATTGATGTATCGGTCTGCCCGCCGTCAGTTGTTTCATTTACACATATAGCGATGATATACTAACTCGTCGCCAGTTCCGCTCGTCTATCCCTCGTTTCCAAATTACACCACGCTCACTTTCCTTTGCTTTTATCCAGTACTTTTCGAGAATAGTCTGCAGCGGAGCTGGCACACATATGAACTTCATGATAGTTTTCTCCAACCAAATAATTCCGTCCACGGGCTCTGTATATCACAGGTATTCAGTTTGGTGTTGAGGGTGCAGAGGCTATCGCGGATGCCATTCAGCCGCGGCAAAACGCAGATGGGCAGTGGGTTCACAACAGCACGCTGACGGTGTTGGACCTCGGAGGTACGAATAGCATCCCTATATCATCACTGTATGCGCTGTCATGTGTGCGCATATGTGTGTCTGCGTGTGCGCGCGCGTGTGTTTGTGTGTGTGTGTGTGTGTGAGAGTGTGTGTGTGTGTGCGTGTGTGTGTGTTTATGTTCCTCAAAATTTGCGTATGTATGTGTTTTTCAATGCGCGCGCGCGCGCGCGTGTGTGTGTGTGTGTGTGTGTGTGTGTGTGTGTGTGTGCCTTTTCTGAGGAGTGCGGGTGTATTAGTGCTACAGTAATCTTGCAGTTGCTGTTGTTGGTATCGATTTCCATGCTCTACGATGTCCGTGGTGTTATCACTAGTTCAGTGCTGTCGTTACCGGTACTGAACCGCCGATGGCTGTTTTCATCGTCAATGATAAATCGAACGTTTGTAGTGCTTGCAGCTCGTAGTATACCATTTGCTAGTTGTAGGACGTCCTCCGAGATGATGTCTACACCTCTGGCCTATCAATCTGTGGCACCATTGTGTGGCTGTGTGCTTATATTATCTTCAGTTGTGCGTTGATATGTTATTTCAACAATACAAGGATGACGGAAACACTTTTGTGTGTGTATGTGACATGTGTAGCCGAAATGAGACGACATACAATATACATAAATACATGCAGCATGTAGCTGTATCTCAATACATGTCTGCTGATTTTGCATTAGTTATTGATTATTCCTGTATGTATTTGTTTTGCGAATAGATCTTTGAAATAGTGTGACTGTTCCCTAAACGAGGAAATTAATGATACTTCATGCAGTCACCTGCATTTCACAAACCAAGGTGTCGCATGCGTTGTATGCAATCAAATAGAGCTAATGACACATGACACACGCACGCACTCACCCACGCACACACAAGCACACTCTCCCACTCTCTCTCACACACACACTCCCCCCCCCCCCCCCCCCACACACACATACACACACACATATACACACACACATACACACACAGTCTCTCTCTCTCTCTCTCTCTTTCACACACACACATACTATCACACACACACACACACACACACACACACACACACACACACACACACATTAGATAATTGGTACAATGGGCCGTTGGAATGATCTTCTTTTTTTATTCAGCACGGGGTGCTCCAGCGATATCACGTGTATTTGTATTTTGTTAATTTGATATCGGGTCTCAATTGGTAGATTCATCACCCTTCTGGTACCGAGGGGACTGTTGGTGTGTGCGATCGACTGCAGGTGCGGACATCGGCGACGAGGGCTGCGTCCACATCGCGCGGATTTTGATGCCGAGGCAAAACACGGACGGGAGCTGGGCTTTCAACACAACGCTGGAGGACTTGCAGCTCGAATGTGCGCAGTTCCCCCTCACCATCACCCCGCTCGACTGCTCCCCGCCAACCCACCGATGTGAAACTACACTGGCCATAATGATTGCATCCTGTTTCCGTCCACACTTCTGACGTGAAGCTTGAAGAGAGCTTTCCTCGGTATTGGGTTCCTCGAAAGCTGTAGTAGTAGCCCCGAATATCGGGCTATGTACGCATAACAACAGTACGAATGAAACGCCACGGGTGGGAGAATCACGAGACAATATGCACACGTCACCACCGTCCGCAGTCAGTACGGTATGCGTTGTTGTGAATAATCACTGTCTTTTTCACATTGTGGCGCCGTGGCGTCGCCCATCTCCCTCCCAGGTAACTCGATTGGCGACGCGGGAGCGAGCGCGCTGGCGTCTGCCCTCTCCCCGCAGCATAACGGCGACGGCACGTGGGCGCATGGCTCTCGTTTGAGAACCCTGAGCCTATGGGGTGAGGGCAACCCAGACGCAACCATCAGCACCATCGCCCAGTGGGCCTCCATGAACGACATGTGCACTAGTTAATATATCCACTTCCACTCCCCGCACTTGTTGGGAAATTGTTTCACTGCTTTCATTAGAACGATTGCATGACTGTACCCACGGGAGGTTTAAGAAAAGTAAACGTGTGTTGCACCTTTATTGGCCAGGAAATCAAGTGGGCCAACCCGGCGTTAAATCTCTCGCTCACGCCCTCAAGCCGGCTTTCAACCCGGATGGCGGCCACGTTGCGAATGAGTCGCTTTGGCAGATCGACATCCAATGTGAGTTCGAGGCGCCCACACTCGCCGCCCCCTGCCGTCTTGCCTATGTTCCTCTCTGTCGGCTTCAGTGCCTCATTCCTCGCCTCCTCGCCTGATGTTAAAAAGTATCAGCAATCCTACACATGTTTATATTGACCTCCTTGTTCCTGATATTTCAGATGTTACTAATAGACGACATGATTGATATTGGGTATTCTCTTTTCATCGCAACGTGCACTGATTATTGAGTGCTTCTACTTGTGATCAAAGTAATCTCGACGCATGGTGTCGTTCAGTAAGATTGATCAGTCAGAATATCAATCCCCATTAACGACGGATAAATGGGCTTAACAAGCGAGCGCGGGTTGACGATCGATTCTTACGTGAAGGTCATTCTTCTGGCAATCGAGCATTTAAGTTGCACAAGTAAGTACAACTACTGATGCGGCCCCAAGTTAGGGGAATCGGTGCTAATATGTGAAGTGGTAAGACGCTCCTAGCGACTCTAACTTGCTGGATATCGGGGTTTGGAAAAGCGGCACAGGGGACAACTAGAGTGGTGTAATATGCATTGACCTGTTCGATGTTTGTGACGCGCTCACGCGGTGGGCTTTGTTGACTTGCTTGTGTCGTCGGTATATTCATATATTGTTAGGCAACTTAGAAGTTGATGACGAGGATGCGATGGCACAGCTTCGACGAGATCTGTGTGCCGATGCCGGCGAGATGGAAGGCACCAGCAGTGGCGCGGGGTGGGTGGGCGCCGTGCTGAACAAGTTTACGACGTCAGATTGCAGCATCAGCGGTAGGTTCTAGTCCTGCCGGTATTGCTGACAGCGGGAGGCACGCGCAACAGGTGACGGCTCAAGGAGAACGGCGGCTGATAATGATGTGTAGGGTAAGTATCAACACACGCAATGATATGTAGGGTCCCCATATCAAATATGTCGTCCATCATCCCTTCATTGCGTCGTCCCCTGGTTTCGCCCGCGACTAAGATGTTTATCGCGGTTTTGAAGCAAGACGAACGCGGCGGTAGCATCAAGAATCCGCTCTTTGCCGCCTCCCTCACTATCGTTCATCGCACCCATTCCATCGAAGTGTATGAATTAAACAACACTGCAATGATATGATGCTCAACCTACGGGCGCGGGTGCCGACGGTCAATGATGGTGGATGCCTACGGAACCTTCCACCGCAGAAGTGCCGCTTTGCTGTGTCGGATTATGCCCAGCCGAAAATATACGTTTCCAAAGTTCCATGAATTGTACGACGCCACACTGAAACTTGAGGACGACCTATCAATGTGGGATCGATGTACTTTTCATACAACACTAGCCTCAGAAACAAGGCAAGCAGTATCCGTCAACCTGGAAAGCGCGATTCTAATGAAAGGCTACCTGCCCCTATTTCCTTTGCACGGCGGTAATATATATATCCCCGCATCATGCATCATGCCGTTTTGTATTGCCAGTAGTGACCTGCCCGCCGATGTAGTCGTGGCGTTTCTCTTGCCTGCCTGCATTTCTCAAGGTGTAGGTTCGATTCGAGGGTCGCATCTTATGTGAATAGTTGTTGCACCTCGCTAGAAATTGAAATTGTTTACAACATGTACCGTATGCGCCGGTTTTACGCCAAAACCGTATGCGCCGGTTGCTGTCTCTGGGCCCTCCCAACTATGCCATACATGGAACTTACAAGTCAGGGCTAGACCGTTAACCACCTATATCCAACCTCTCCATGGGTGTTCGGGGGTTTTACTCCCCCCCGGGGAGGGTCTTAAGTGGGGTGATGGTGGTCTGCAAGTGGGGGCATGAGAAGGTGCATTGTGTGGAGGCGCGGCGAGAGGTCGTGCGGGGCTTGATGCGGTAAACAAGTAGGAGATGATGTAGCCATTGGACAATGTGCGTATGGAGTTTGGAAAGGATGCGAGACGTGTCGGGTCGTGCTTTGGATACGAGTTTGTCAGGAGGGTCGGTGCGGAGGGTGAGGAGAGAGGTAAGACTTGCGATGGTGGATGAGTGCGGTGTGCCCGTTCGACTCATAACGATGGGGAGGATGTCGACTTCGGTACCTGGCCAGTGGTTGCGTATGGCATTTGCGAGGGGTGTGTACTTGTCCCTAATCAAGTGGGCTGTTTGGGGGAGGTTGTGGTCGGTGCAGTACTTCCACTCCCCTATCTGAATTTTCTTAATAGATGAGTATCGGCGGCGGCCGTTTGTGTGACCGACATATCGAGGTTCGAGGAGGCGAATGAAATCGGGTTTGTGCGCCGGGGGTCGTAGCTCGGGGAGGAGAATCTCGGGGGGGGGATGGCGGGGCACGAGGTTAGGGAGTCGGGCGAGAGGCCTTCGTCAGTAGCTACAAGGCGGGTGGGCATGTGGGTGGGGTGAGGGGGGTGACAGTCAAGAGGGGTGCGGGTGGGAGTGGGGGGGGTGAAAGATTTGATGGGTTTGTTACCGAAGTTTGCAGTGATGGTCTCCCAGCGACCTCCGTTGTGGCGTTCTAGGGGGAGAGTAGGAGTTGTAGCGCGCTGTTGTGGCGGTCCTGTCTTGGGCCAGACATGGTTGGGCAGTTACCGGCCATGTGGCCGTTGCTAGTAAAATGGCCACACATGGGACATCGCAGGGTGGGGTTGCTTGTGAGGAGGCGGGTGTTGTGGACTCCCCACGTGAATTCTTGCTTGTGTGTGAATTGTAAGTTGGTGAGTGTTGTGTGGTTTTTGTGGAAGGTGCAGTCGGCACCATCTGCCGCTGCGCGGGCTAGGAGGGCCCCGTGTTTGGATGTTTGTCAGAGGGGTGTGTGTGTGTGTTTAATGTTGTGTGTGTGCGCGTCAGCTTTAAGGTTGGTGTATATGTAGGGTATGGGTTCCCCCATGGTTTGTGGAATGAGGGTGTATGGCCAGGTCCAAGGGCCTATCGACACGTTTGAGCCCGTGGTGTACGTTGTGTCTGGCGAGTGTCCGTCTGCAATTTGGTTAGCTAGTGCATCTGCGAGGTCGTTGCCTAGGGAGTGGTTGTGTGCTTTAATTTTGCAAAGGTGTGTGCGTATGCCTGCGTTGCAGCGGGTTTTGAGGGTGTGTTTGATGGAGAGGAGTGTGTCGCGGTGGATGTTGTGTCTATAAGCGGATGGGCAGTTTAAGTAGCCTTGTATGAGGCGGAGGGAGCACGCACTGTCTGTAAGGAGGTGGGTATGGCCCAGTTGGAGGCCTATGACACTGCCTGCTAATTCAGCTCGATTGATAGTGTGGGAGGCACCTCGCTGGAAATGGGTTGACTCTCATCGCAACGAAGCGCTGTTTTCGACCGTGCGACATGCATTATTGTGGCATGTAGCATTCCATTTGATCTCACGTGCCCGGCACTCCCTACCTTTGGGTTGCAGGCAGAAATCTATTAGACTAGCAGTACGTAACTCATCTGAACGACTAAAGGCGGAGACACTTAGAATAACTAATGACCTTCCATAAGTTTGTGTAGGTACATCCAGAAGCCGTCTTTCGTGGGCGGCGCGGATGGTGGCAAGTTTCAGTGACAAGAAGAAGCGCAGACATATGATAGTACAAGCGAGACGAGAAAAACCCTAACAACACGCAACACGCAGTTCTTGAAGGCCTCACAATCGTGAAAAATCACATTCACAATGGTACATTATTTTGGAATATTGGCTCGTGCTGTCATGCGCTGCTGTTAAGTCGCGGATTATGTAGCATTAATACAATTTATGTACGAGTTGCAAGCTTGAAAGGCGTGCGACTCGAGATAATGCTCATTAAGTTTATTGTATATTGTCCTATACACTTTTCCCTGCCCTCGTGTCCATGATGCCTTATGTACTGCTATACTGAGGTAGCGCACAATCTGGCAGCATGTGTTTGCTCCAGCCAGGCCTCAGCGACGACATGCGGCTCCGAACGCACGTCAATAGAAAGAGTACAAGACCTCCACCGCTGCTATTGACGCTAATCCGTGTGCGATCGCATCGTCGAAATAGGGCCGCTGAAATATGCAATTAAATTGGAAGACGCCGTTTCATTCAATTGAAGCGAATCAGCCAAGAGTATTCAGCATCGCCGAACACGATCAGTCGGATTCTGCCACTGTCATCTTGTAGTTTGCGGATGGTTTCTTCGAGTCGATAATGTTGTAGGTGGAAACCCAACGTGCTTAGCACCAATTACACATCTTACCATATTCGCCCCCACACTGAAGTTTGACTTGTACATAGTGTTTGAGGCAGCAGAAACACACCCCATGTGTGCGAAACTGGGTGTAGGGACACAGTTCTCGGCCCCCTACGCTCACCACATGCTCGGGCTGACTGAGCGTCCTTGGTGCACAATTCGGGTTGGCGTGTTAGCTTTGTTCTACGGCATGTCCGTACCCATGTTCATGTGGTCATGCGCCATGAGTACTGTCATGCACGTAGCGTCATTTATTCGGCATGTCGGCACAAGCGGTGGTGGTCCCCTCACCCTCATAACTCCTGCCTTCCCTAAGGCCTTAGCGCTTCGAGCATTCGGGTGTGCAATATATACGGAAGTGCGTGATGCACAGCGCAAGAAGTTGATCCGGAATCATTTTGTGGTGTGTCCGTATGATGTCCGCCTAATTCCCACGTTTCCATGATTTACAACCCTACATGGAGGCGCATCACCACATCAATGCTTGAGGTATTCCGTAAGGATGTTCAAATACCCCCCTTGTTATAGACCCTCAAAAGCGTGAGACCTGCAAACTACAGTGATGTCTTGTGTACATGTTTCCCTATACATACCAACAGACGAATAAATTTGGCGTTGATCGTCCAATACAATTTCAGAAACTATTTGATTCGATATTCATCCGTAGATTTGTAAAGAATGCAAACACGACCCCATTTAGTTTTGATGACAAGGACACCCGTATCTCGCTCGCATGGCCAGTCTTAGTACGCATCGCGGCATCTTAGTATAGATATTTTACGAAGAAAACGAAAGGACACAACGGAGTTCAGCCCGCGGCAGCATGTTGACATCGGAAACTGCAATCTAGAAAATAAATGCTTTCAATGACAAGACGCGGGACGATTGACATAGCGGCGCCATCTGGTGTTGCCGCGCGACTTGGCAAGCGCGATCGGTCCAAATTTTGAATTTATGGACATCGTTGATGACCTCGAAGTGCGCATACTGTCATTTAAAGCGCGTGCGGCCAGTCGAACCCCCGTCTCTTCATCGATCGCGTGGCATGCAGTCCCCATCCCGAAGTTCATACTTAACCCATCCTTAGTTAGTTATGAATCATTAAGGAGGCTTTGACCAAATTTGCACATTCGAATCGATGTTTGAGAGATTTTCATACATATGTCCTCAGGTGGTTGGATCGCCATTTTGCTGTTGTAGATCGTTTTGACCGGCGCGATCGGTGGAACTATCGAATTTATAGAAACCGCTAATGACCTCGAGTTTAGTATTATGTTATTTGAAGCACTTGTTGCCTATCGAACGCCGGTCTCTTCATCGATCGCGCGGCATGTAGTACCCATCCCGAAGTTGATACTTAAACCTTACGAAGTTGTGAATCATAGAGGAAGCCCTCACCAAATTTGCACATATTCAAATCGATGTTTAATACATTTTTATTTATATAATATGTCCTTATGGGGTTGGATCACCATGCGCCGCCGGTATTCAAGATGGTTGGCAGCGGGATCAGCCTCGGACGCCCAGCCCCAAGTGCGAAGAGGAATAGATTAGAATACCATAACAATAAGGAACCCAGTTATTCTACTGTTGTCGATCGCTCCATTACGTTACGTGGCGCGATTGACGTGGACGACGACTATACTATTGTTGTTGTTAGTAAGTTTTTTGAATATGACGAGCGACAACCGCGAGTCGCTAATTTAGATATTTCACTATTGCCATCGCTACATGTCTCAGCCCGCTAGCCGTTGTCGACGACGCGTCCTATGAACAAATACCTACAATACTAAGTTTGAGTTAGTTATTTAATTTTCGCCCCTCTTTCATTGTCAGGTAATTATCGCATCGGGTTGAGGAATAGTTGAAAGAATTAGTTGCACCGCAATCTATACTAAACCTGAAAAATCGATGCATTGCTTATTCAACTCTCAAATTACTTCATATCCATATGTATTACATATTTTCTTATTATGATGTATTTTATCGACCTAATTCGTCTATGTACAAATCTTGATTTGGGCTCATGGGCAGATAAAATTAAGCTCAACGCTGGGACTAGCATGGTCAGCGGCGCGCAGGGTCCAAAGGCGGATCATCTCTCTCAGCGGAGTCATGGCCAACGGAGATATGATCGACCCTAATGGACTTCCACGAGGAGCTAATGAGCAAAGTGTTCAAGTAGGACAAAGGCAACGCGTTGTGCGAATGGTCAAAGCACATATGACGCACCTTTTCCCATTGGAATCGTTTGATTGGGAGTGGCTACGAGGACGATCAGCCGTCGCGTGTCACCCATGCGGCGGAGGCGAAGAAGTTTTTTGAGATGTTAATGTCAACCGTCTTCATGCGATGCTGCCCCGCACATGTGACAATGTACATGCATATCATCATGCAATGCCACTGTCACGAGCCAAATGAGTTGCATGGCTCTCTGGACAAGTTATGCAGCCAAGGTGTATAGGCGATCCAACAAAAGACGCACCACGTCGGGTTGAAACGCAGTGACGTACATGTAGAGAAATTTGCAGAACGTGTCATGTGCAAAGTGCACACTCATCAAAATCTAGTTGCTGAGAAGGGACAACCTCAGGACTATAAGACGCCTTGTCACCTAGGAGATGTCGCAGCAAGTCATGGACTGCGAGGAATGTAACCATGATTTATGGGTGTAAGGAGTACTTCGACAACCTATCGGCAGACTACGATCAAAATCCTTCACCGAGGTTTGGTCGCGGAGAAGGCGGGGCTGCCCGAAGACGACCACGCCTCACAAGACACAGAGGCGAGGGATCCTAACAACGGCTCATTTGATTCAGTCATCAACGATGCTAAACACCCACACATGACAAAAGGACCTAGCTATGCACCATAGCCATGTCCATTGCCATTTCAGAACTGAGAGAATAATAGGGCGATTGTATTGCTGCAAATGATGAGCGCAAATCATTTCAAAACATGTCATGACCGACTTTGTAAATTACACACTTCCCTTCTAGCAGCAAAAATATTATGTTTTTGCTACAACTACATTTGTTGCATGTGCGTTTGCCACACCCAACTTCGTGCCTATGCGCTCACATCAAACCGTGCAATGCTACAGGGTACGGACGGATCGGCGGTTGGTTGATGGTGTTGGAGCTGGCGGCGTAATGCCGGGAAGCAAGACCGGGGAAGGGCACTCGATACTCCTCGACCATCATAAAGACGTCGAGTTGACCCAAGGGGGGGGGGGGGGGGGGGGAGGGTAGTACGACACCAACAATAGGAGGACTATCGCGATATGAGGAGCGGCGAGGTGTGGCGGTCCTCATGATCAACCACCGCCGGAAAACGCATTACGGAGGGTTGCGAATAATTTCCGCACCCCCGTGGCGTTATGGATCCGGCAATTGCGACCATGTACTACTCTACCGCTTTCCACTATCGCTAGGCACGCCTAATATTGAAGAGTGCGAGCCCGGGTAAGCACGGAGGCTCGCACTCTAAACAAGGATGCTCGACAGACGCGCGAACGGTGGAAGGAGGGTACGATCGATGGTTTGTTCCCAATCGGTACCCGGGTACCTGCATAGAAACTTCCGAGGAAATTGCAGGGGGGGCATTTAAGCGTAGCGGTAGGAGCGCTAGCTTTTTTTGTCTCGGGCCACCCACATGACCTTGCGGTGACGGGGGACCTCGACTAGGAGGAAAATCGCGACGGGATGAGCGGCAACGACATTGGGACGGGGCTTACGGGATGCGACGGCGGGATTGACGAGTTTCTTTCGTTAGCCTTTCTCCTCTAATCTCCGGCAAGACCAAAATTACGTGGGAGCTAGATTTGGTTGGCCCGTCGCCCCTCACGAGTGCCCATCGGCCTAGGCCGGTCGGCACCCCGCTTCCATAGAAGAGGGCCGTGCATTGTAAAATTCCAACAACATTTTCATTTTGCGTTTCGTTCTTGACAAGCGGATTTGCGTATAGATATTTTTTTGAATTACAAAAATAATCTTGTTGTTACTACTTAAGCGGGGGACTATGGTAATTACTCCGGTTGCTTGCAGTTTTCAACCTCCGAGTAACGTCGGCGCACGCCTTTTCTACCACCTCCCAGCCGACAAAAAATACCCCCCCCCCAACTAACACACATGCATTCCTACACCCACCCCCTTCGGTACTAAATGAGTAGGTATATATCTCGTGTGCAACACTCATGCCCTACCATGCCTTCCTTGTCTTGAGACACTCTACACACTACATCGTACTATCGAGCACATACATGACACACCCCTCTCCTTCCCACCTACCACATGCACGCGCCCCACCCCCATCTGAATACGTCCTCCACAAGGCCGGCATATACCACTCCCCACCACCCAACGTACACCCGCTCACCTACGCACTCCCCGCCGCACGCAGTACCACTGCCTTCCACTTCCATGCGACCCTGGCCACGATTGGACAACGTTTGTTTACACATACGGCTCTAAAAAAGGTGGCTCTGCCCCCCAAGGGACCGCAGCCACTCACCCTTCCACACACACCTCTCTCAAAATCCGAGTCGCCTCTACACCACCAACCCATGCCATTAATGGGGCCGAACTTGCAGCCATAGACCTCGGAGACAGACTAGGACATCATGCCCCCCCATCGGACAGCGCTTTCTCCCTCCGCCTTATTTATTAGTACATCCGTAGCCCTACGCTATCCAACAACACCTCCATAGAGAAATACTCTCATCTATCCTATCAACACTCCAAACCCGCACCACGGCCGGTCTGACGACACATCTCGTTAAGGTTAAATAAAAGCACACAACTACTCTAAGAGCAATGACATTGCTGATCACTTAGCAAACACAGTCGCAGACGGCTAACTCCGTGATGCAATATACTTCAGAGGCGCCCACACACATCTAGGACAATGGACGTGGCCGTACACCACCCAACATGACGAGCCAAACCCTCCTACAACCCTAGTATACACCAACCTCAAAATAGATGCAGGAAAATACAGTCGCAACTCCACAACCACTCCCCTTCACTACTCCACCAAACTTGGCGACCTCCTCGCCGCAGCCAAAAGGAATGCTGCAGATGTTACCTACCATGGTCGACACCCATCCATCACATCCACTCAATTCACTTACAATATGGAATTTTTGTGGGGACTTCACAGCACCCGCCTCCTTCCTTTTGGCTGCGGCCAATTCATTAGTAACGGCCACATGGCGGGCAACTGCCCCTCGCTGTTGGGCCTCCGGGAAGACAGCCACAATAGTGGCTCCAACCCCTACTCACACTACTAGAACAATCAAACAGGGGGCGATGGGAAACCATAACCGCCGACTTCGGTATAGACCTATTAAATCATTCACATCCCACACATTCAGCGAACCACTCCCTCACCTTGACGTACCCTACTTTCATCACAGTGAAATGAATACTCGTAGAGTGGACGCCGACGAAGGCCTCGATCATTCTTCCTTAACCCGCTGCCCCGCAGCCTTGCTAGAGGATATTCTGCCCACCCGACTCAGACCCCCGGCACATAAACCCGAATTTATTAGACTCCTAGAACCCCGCCTCGTCGGCCATACTTCCTCTCAACGCAAATATTCCAGTATTCGTAAAATTCAGATATGAGAATGGAATTAGTGCACATATGATAACCTTAATGAAAGGCACCCACCATATCATAGAAAAATACACCCCCCTCGCAAATGCACTCCGCTCACACTGGCCAGGCACACAAATGGACATCTTACCAATAGTTACGAGCCGCACCGGCGCGCCCCACTCCCTTACACACACCAGAATCACTACCCTAATCAACCCTAGAACTGACCCACCAAACAAACCCTCCAATACCCCAACCCGAGACATTACCCACATATATCCTTTCCCGCCTACACATCCACTCTGTCCAATGGCTCCACCATCTACTCCACATCTACCGGTACCGTATCAAATCCTTTTACGATTTCAAACAACTTATTCAACAACATTTCTAACCCTCCCCACACATCTAATGCCACACCCTAACCTACCCTGCCAAGGTCCTCCTAGGGGGGAGTAAAGCCTCACAAGACCTTCGGAGAGGATGGACAAGGAGACCCCTTGTCTAAATTTTTGTATTCTGAGTCCTAGATGACATGTGCAAGAAGGCCCTTAGACAGCAACCATAATGTGCCCGGTAATTGTTGTAATTCAATTTCCTTTTCATTGTCGAGTAATGTCGTATGGCCAAGTTCAGCAGCTCATGCGCCAGACGCGCCGGAGCATGGGACGTAAAGCTGAATTTGAAGTAATTTGCGTCACACGAGCTGCGGAACAACCGCCTGAGTTTCACATTGGAGTGGAACTTAATGCAAACCAACGTCAACATTTTCGGACGCTACTCTATGATGACTACCCGGAGTTACTGCAACTATTGGATTCGCCGCATGTAAGCTGACATTGGGATCACCCCATTGATACAATTGGCCCGATGAAACGTCACTGTCTTAACACGTTGTCACTTGCCGAGCGCGTCGAGCTTAAACGACAGCTCAAAGACGCAGGGTAGGCTGGTTTCATTCGTCCGAGTCACAATGTGTTCGGCTCGCCAATTATTCTTGTGCGTGAAGTTGAGTTCGACTCTGCAATGACGACCGTGGCCTAGATGAGGTTACGCGTAAGGACGCTTATCCACTTCCGCGTGTGGACGACACCCTCGATGAGCTGAAGGACGCGAAGTTTTACCTACAAATCCACCTAGCGTATGGCTTTTGGCAAGTTCAAGTGCGTGAGGAGGTGGTTCGCAAGACAGCGTTTCATACATTGAAACGATGGACTGATGGAGTGGGTCGCCATGCCATTCGGACTGTGCAATGCGTTAGCTACGTTTCATCGAATGATGAAGGACATCCTGCGGGGCTTTTTACACAAGTTTGTTACGGTCTACACAATTGACGTATGTGTCTACAATCACACATTCAAGGAGCACTTCGAGCACCTACGCCTTGTGCTTCAACGTTTTAAGGAGGAGGGCTTTAAGTGGCATCTCAAGAAATGTTTATTCGGTCTTCAAGGTATGAAGTACTTGGGCTACACTTTATCCGATGGTACAATTTCGGTTTCGACAAAGAGAGTCGACGCCGTTGCAAACACGCCAGTGCCTACGACGCAAAAAGAGGCTCGCATAATTTCATAAGTTCATTCATCACTTAAGCGATCTTTCGGCTCCGTTAACGGAAATTTGAATTTAAACACTCCAATACCAGTAAAAACCGGCTGGAGTCTATACCCCCCCCTTATGCTATGCCTAGCTGGACTTAGAAGCGTGAGGTAGACCGTGAACCACTAATCCCAACCTCTCCAATGGCAGTAACGATACCGTCTAAAACATACCCGTGTCCATGTATTTATTATTTTCTGATCGTGATTTTTTTGGATACAATATGAAATATAAAATGTCGCTAGTCTCCACGATACGCGGCCTACTCCAGCCGCTGCGGGGTCGCTGATCAGCAAGGCTGTTCAGCTTGAGCTGGTCGAGGCGAACCTGCCTGACCTCAACTCATGTGCGACTTCGGTCGTGCCGGAGCTTGGGGGGAAAGGCAGGTGAAAACCCCCCCTCGCATAGGTCGTCGTCGGTCCCGCCTCGATCCGTGCTCAACCCCGCCCGAGGTATTAGCCGCTCCTCCCGGCGCAACTCGCCACCTAGCCGAGTCTTCTCTCCTCCTTCGGGGTCTGAGAAGAGAAAACAACTAGGCTGCAAACGGTGTCCGGCTGGCTCTCCTGCCCCCTAGCCAGATTTTCTCCCGTCCCCTGTCCTTTTCCCGTATGTTTCCAACACCTATCTGATCGCGTTGTGGCCGTCCGTGCTTTCCCCCGGTGGTTTACGTTGTTAGGGGGCCGCCTTTACGAGCAGTGTGCCGTTACGATAACCCCAGGCACACTACCTGAGGCAGCCTATCGATAACCGGGTACCGACTAGGGAAGGGGTTGGAAGAACACAGAGATCGAGTCGCATGTCCTCAAAAGATGGTGGGTACGGGTATTTTCCAAAAACCCCCGGTACCGGGCTTTTCCGGCGGCGGGCGATCCTAATGACCGCCGCCGCCAGACCGTGCCGCTCCTCCGGCTGCGACCAACCTCCGTCCTGTGTAGCATCATGCCTCGCCCCCAGGGGAGACCTAAGGCTCTCGCAGGGCTGGCGACTGCTAGCGAGCGCCGTCCCTAGCGCTGCTTCCCAGCTGTCCGCCGCCAGCTCCAACACCCTCGTCCCTCCGCTGATCCGTCCGTACCCCTTTTCGCCAAAACATAGTTCGCAAACGCCGCCCCCGCCCCATCGTCGGGAGAGTATCTGCGAGTATTTAGTCGCGGAAAAGACATATCGGACTGGCCGAGCGGGAGATCCCTGTGCCGGTGTACGGATATTCTCCAAAACCCTCCGTACATGGCTTCCCGACAGCTGCTGATCCCGCGGATCGCAGCTATCGGTACCTCGTTCAGCCCCCTACCGTGCAAGGCCTGGCACGGCTATGGGGTTACCAGCGCCCACCGCGTGGAGGTAGAGGTAGGTGCCGACGGGCCTGCGAGCGTACCCCTCTCCGGGGCCACCGCCGCTGCGCCGCCGGCGGGCGCCCCCTTAACGGACTTATTGTGGAAGTATTAGACATAAAAGCTTACGCTCACGACTGCCTATTTGGAAGCCTTCGAGACTCTCAAGTAACGGCTCATTTGCGCGCCATGTATGATCCTTCCGGAGGTCAGCTCGGACGCGATGTTCACAGTGGCTACATATGCTTCGACATTGGGAATTGTAGCACCTCTATCGGCACGCTCCGATTATTGTACTGGGCACACACGTTGGATTTGCGGCCGAGTTTTTGCAGGCCGAAATTTGTGCATGTGCAGGTTATGCACGCCTCTATGCGTGGCTCGGTACACGTAGTGTCGCGACAAGCCGGGAGACTACTCGACATTGGGCTCTCAGCATGTTTGCACAATTGCACGAGTATCCGCCGAGTGTATTGCGCTCGGACGCGATGTTCACAGTGGCTACATATGCTTCGACATTGGGAATTGTAGCAATCTTGTTGCAAGATGAAGGAGGTGGACTTTAACCATTCTTGGCGCTTAAACTGAATCTACCTGAGCGCGGCAACGCCTACTCTGCGTACGATTTGGAGGCTTTGCCCCGTATGTGAGGCGGTACAACATTGGAGGTATTACCTTGAAGGTTGCTCTAAGTTCCTCGTCGTAACATACCACGACACACTGCGACATATGCTTAGGCAGCCAAACTACAGGCTGGACAAGCGGCAAGCTCGTTACTTGCGGGACTTGCAGCCGTTTGTGGGCACGATGACACTTGCGTACCTTAAGGGAGCCTTGAACGAAGCAGACCCGCAAAGCCGGAGACCAAATTCGTACTTCAGACCACAGTACCGCTATTTTGGGATGGCGAGATTCCGTCATATGCAGATTTACGACGGAAGTCCTAGCCGTTGTCAAACGACGCGCATGTAAACTCAATGACTGTCAACGCATTGCGGCTGAGCCATGAGTTCGCTGATCTCATTCGCGAGGTGTACTCGCAAGACTCGTTTTATTGGGACGAGGGCGAGTAGACGAAAGACAGCCGGATTGAAGCTAGAGACGGGTGTTGTTGGCGTCTTGGGCGCCTTTTTGTCCCGCGGAAATCTGAGCTTTGACTGAGATTGATCTCTGAACTGCACGATTATCAATCAGCTTGTCACGGAGGAGTTGCTTGCTTTCTTGCTAAAGCGCTCGACAAATTCCGATGGAAAAGAACTCGCCAAGATGTGAATGGTTCTTGTGAGCGTTGTGTTGTTTGTCGACGAGTTAAGATTCAACTACTGGTGGCTGCAACTCTTTACCCTTTGTGTGTTCCACCCAAACCGTGGCACACATTGGGGCTTGACTACTTGACACACTTCCGAGTGAGCAATGACTTTGACAATGTGCTTATTGTGGTCGACCATCGAACTTGAATGCTTCATTTATGCCGTGTACTAGAGCGTAGAATCAGAAGAAATCCTTTTTTGCATGGATTCTACCGAGTGTTGGTCGGTGACCGCGAACCGAAGTTCGCCAGCGGCTTCTCGCAAACGCTTTGGAGGCGCCTTGACACGCGACTCAACATGTCTTCCAGTCGACACCCGGAGACTGACGGACTAACGGAGCACGTCAATAGCACGTTTTAGCAACGTCTGCGTTGTTTCTGCTGCTACGATGGTTGATATTGGACATGCACGTGGTCTCAAGCGGAATTTGCGTACAACGCCACTCGTGCGCTCGGAATTGTGCACACTCCCTTCGACGCTAACTTTGGCTTTTCACATGAGGAGCCACATGACTTGCTGCTCAGCATGCGACCTTCAATTCCGGTATCGTAAGACGCGAAAGAGCGGTTGAAATTGTTACATGAGTTACACGCTATGATACGTACGGTGTTACAATTACACACGTTTGTTCAAAACCGTCGACAACTCCGCACTTCGTACGAGGAGGCAAGGCGACAGTCGCGACTAAGAATCTTTTCCTACGAGGATAGCCCAACCAGAAACTGCTTGTCGACAACTGAGACCTTGTACAATCGAATAGCAGATTGGAAAATATTGTAACAGATTAAAGTTACCAACGATAGTTCGCTTACATCCGGTGTCTCACGTCAACAATCTAAGGCCCTGATGTACATCGTCTCTTTGGCATGTTGTCCCACTGATGACCCTATTAGGTGATGATGACGAGTTTGAAGTCTCTCATATATCTTATGTGTTACCTTGACGACAAGGAAAATATTTGCTCTTCATGACGCACTGCAACGATGACGACATTCCACCGGCATGGCACCAGTTAAACGAGGTACACCGTACTAAGGGGCTACGAATATTCTTGGAGGCGCCCCCTTGGCACGCATTTGCCGAGACTCAAGCGTACACCAACTTCATGCACGTACATTGTACACATACTCATTACTAAATTTATTCGTGCTTTTCCATCGGAAGGACGTACTACGTGGTTACGTCGCTACTGCAAATTAGCGAGGGTACCGTTATGTAATGTACTACCAATACCTCTAGGTACGTACATGTACGCACATTTAATCCAACCAGCTACGTGACGCGCTTGTTTAGTTTTCCGAGACAGAGTAGCCGAGTCGCAAGTCTGTTTAGACCGTTGCGAGAGTCCTAGCAAATGGCACGAGGACCATGCAGGAGCATGTAATGCTAGCTAGGTTGGAGCTATTTAAGCCTAGTGCAACGGAGGGAGTTGGCAAAACCTTTAACCAATCCTTTGTTTAATTGTCTAATGTTAAACATTCTAACTATCAAACATCTTCCATCTCTCTCAACGTGCAATAGCAACAACAACCAAGAACATATTTGTGTCAGCAGGTAGCTATGAGAAGGCAAACTGCCACAACCTAGCCAACGAGTACCCGGCCCATTTTTGGCTCTTAAGTGTCCTATATGGTTGATGAGCAACTGATGGCCGTTCGACAACAACCGGTCTAGGTTGTTGGTGTTTTTGTAAGTCACTTTCATTGTCATTTATGCAACATAAGGTCGATTCCAAGCTCTTTCTTGGCACGTGGAGCCATCTATGGCACAATCCATATGTGAGGTCGGGTGCTACTTATTAGCGAAAGCAGCATGGGAAGCCATCCACCTCACCACCTGCGCCATCTCCTTACCGAGAATATGGATGTCTTTGTTAGCGAGACCACGACCATGTGAGAGGACAACTAGAGCACCATCCCGTATTCTCATACTGTGCTTGTCAATTAGAATGTTGTAATATTGATCTAAATCTTCACTTCGTCAAAGATCATGTGGAGCGGGGAAAAATCAGACTCCGGTTCTTACCCACTGACCAAATGGTGGCGGACAAGCCCACCGAGCCACTCTTTGATCCATCGTTGTCCAAACACACTTCCGCGAGGATGAGGGCGATTGGACTCGTGAACCGTCACATATATCCCTTTGCTATCTTCAAGGGGTTGTTGCTAAGCAACTCCAAAGCTCTAACTAGATTCACACGTCTAGGATTGTGATAACATCTTTGCATTTTACACCGTACGATGGACATGCCAATGGTGTCCACTGACTGGAAGAAGGATCACCACCGGCATGGCAACTAGTGAGACTAACGCCTCGAGCTATAAACTCACTTACTTTCTCCTAACACTAGCCCCCTTGCCAGGCTAATGGTGGTCTACATGTAACCGCGACATACCTTGCTTCCATTATATGATCTATACGTATGGTTAGATAAGCACAAGAATCGCAAGCCGGTCGAGAGTATTATAAGCTCCCTTGCCCACACAAAAGCATAACTACCCTCATCAACCCTAGTTCCTCGGGGATATGTGTATGACATGATTTATCATACATCCACCTATATGATTACGCGTTTTCATAACTTGTACCTTTCCTGCTAAATATCACTATCACTAGATACAATTAGTGACTAATCTGAGTAGCGGGAGATTCGCCTAAGCTCACTTCCGCATGCACCACCAACATTGGCGACGGACTGAGCTACCGTGCCCATCGTAAGGTATGATACAATACGCCCGCCTAACATTGGGGAAAGAGATGGTTGTAGATTGTGGAGGCGTGGCAGTGGGGCGCGGGTTTACCGTACGGACCCACTTCAGATTACCAAGTGATAGGAGGTCGAGTCTCATGTGGTGCTCGCAGTTATCGCGGTCGTGCCGCCTGCCGAGCATACAATGCAGAATTCCATGTTTTGCAGACTGAACGGACGTCAAGTGCAAGACGCCCTCGTCGAGATAGCACCGAAAGTAGCGGGATTGCTTGGTGTGAAGGTTTTCAGAGCGGCCACTAGTGTTTGGGATGTCGATGCCCTCTTCTAGGGAGAGATCTTTCGGTTCGGCTTCATGTCGGTACATATAGTAAGCTTACCCGACTTTTGGGCTGACACGGCGTGGTCTTGTAACCAGGTGTAGACCAATGACAACTTGCGTATAATCTGAACGAAGTCCCAGATAGTTAGGGCCAAGCAGGGGTGGGATGTGTGAACGTAGAACTTTTAAATTCTATATAAAACAGTAGGCGACGCCTATGTTGTGCAAAGTAGTCGAGAACAAACAGACGAGCTTCGTCGCGAGAGTCGATTTGTTTGGTTGTGTATCCGCGGAATCGTTTCGAAATATTTAGACAAAATATGGGGGCGACTTATAGCGTTCATATCGATGCTCCTATTGGCGTCCCCCAAAAGTGAAAAGTAAGGGCAACGCGTGGCCTCCCGCGCTTATGTTTCAGATAAGGATAAAAACCTACATTATGCTCATTGCACGTGCGTCTTGTTGTCACAAATTTTATAACAATCATTGTAGTGCTAAAGTGTGTTGTGCTCTATACTCTTGCCGTAGATTCTTAATGGAAGGCCTTGAGGAAGAGGTTGTCCCGCTGTGCGCACCTCACAATTTCGGTGAAGTGGGATTTTTTTGCTAAGAGCCTCAACGTAGGTTGTGCAACATTAAGGCAAGACCAACATTGACACACAAGAAACTATTGAAGCTTACTGATGCTACCTGTTATTTTTCAATTTATTTTCCTTAAACGCGCCCGAACAAAGCATCCCGCACCATACTCGGGTGTTTGTCTTTGTCATCATTCGCCATTCGTTGCACACACCCGATAGGCACACCATGTTCAATGGCATGCCGTTATACGGGCATGGCATGCTTACCCATTGAGATACATAGTGAAATGTGCAGCTATTCAGTGACATATATCCCCAAGGCCTATTATTTGCGGTAAATATAAATGATGTTAAATTGATTATGTTGAGCATACAAGTCGGTGTACATGTTCTCGGCGTAAAGATGGAGATACCGCTTCAAGATGGCTGCTCGCCCGTTAGTCACTGGCAGGCATACTCCCTTCATTGTCACCGCCTCCGCCCCATCCCACCCCCCTTTCTTCCCCCAACATTAGAGCAGCACGCATTCGAAAGGGTCATGATTTGCACCGTCGTCATGATATTTGCATCGCAAATACAATTGGATCGCGTACTTTAATGGTGATGTCAAGCACAAGTGGAAGCTTCTCTATGTCAGGGACTCAGTGACGTCTCGGGGTTCCGTTGTTTATGTTTTTGGAAAGCTTGGTCGTCCTAGTCACCGGACTAGTAGTAGTCACCCTCCATATCAAGAGCATCGCTGGAGCGGGCGGGAGTATCTTCTCTGCTTATAGACATCAATATTAGGGAAGAGATGGTGTTAGCGAAAGAGTTCCACACCATATGGTTGTTCAGTAGTGTGAGCTCGAGAGTCCGCTTACCGGTATCACTCACTACCGATCTTGTTATAATTTGTACGACTAACGCATTATCCGTAAATACACATTAAATTTGCATGGCTAGTCGAGGAGGTTAAAAAGGCATTTGCAATGCAACGCGTGTTGCGTCGGTGACATGTGTGTTAAAGTTTAGTTAACTGTTGAAATTGTATGAAACACCGTCACAGGCTCGTGCGGGATCTTTTTGAGCGGGATGCCGACCCACGCGACCACCAAACATCTAAGAGACAGATACGCCGACTGTCCCACAGGTTTGCTCTTGTTGTTGCGGCCATGTAACATCTTTCATATGTTAAAAGGTGGCTATGCGGACAGAGAAATACGCCTTTCGCGTTCTTGTCTTTCTCGTCGTGGTGGTGCTTGTATGCCGACAAGCGACCTTACCAAATTGACCATTAGACCCGCTTCCGCTCCGTCCTAGGTTATGAGTCAACGGAGTCAAGCTCATGACACTTCGGGGTACACGTTCCCAAAGTTTGACAACGTACTAAATTTTCCTCGAGTGGGACTGACCCCTTTCTGACGTGACCCAGATGTGTGATTTCCTATACAAATGTGGTACTTATCATACACATATCCCCTGGGCACTACCCACCACACAACTGGGTCGTGTGGTAACCCACTGGACAAACCTTCCCAAACCCCACCCGCGACAATACCCGTATTATCTCCCGCCCACATATACACTTTGTCTAATGTTTACACTACATGCTCTGCGTCTATCGTATCAAATCCTTCACCACTTACAAGCAACTTTTCCATCAACATTTCCAACCCTACCCACCCAACCAATCCCACACTTCAACCCTATTTTGCCAACAACCTCCCACGGGGGAGTAAAACCCCACCACACCTTCGGAAAGGATGCACAAGGATACCCCCCGGTCTATATTTGTATACTAAGTCCTAGATGGCATACGCAAGACTGCAGCCACAATGTGCTTGGTAATAATAGCTGTAAAACATTTTCATTATCATAAGCTCACCCGCGGGAGGGGCCAAGCGCCCCCCATCATTCTCTACAGAGGAGTTTTTCGAATTTCATTTAGTATTGTTCATTGAAACATTCTCGCGACTGTTTTCAGTCCGGATGGACAGCACGCGAACCTTGCCAGCATCCGCGAATGAAGACGAGTGTTGGTTGTAGTAGCGTAGAGGAGGAGGAGGGCAGTGCTGATGCTTTGGCATGCCTTCGTGTTCCTCGGGCTTAGGTTTTTTCCTCCTTTCCTCTTTTTGCTTGGTGGTATGAACTAAAATGGGTATCTCGACGTGTCAAACGGCACCACTTCTATCTCTGCACAATGGTATAGTTGCGAAAGATAGATATCGCAAGCGATATTAACGATTCCTCAACACGTAAAGTTGTGCGTTTCCGCTTGTTCACGTACTAAGCCGCCGAATGGTTGCGTCGAAGATGTTTTAATACCTGTAAAAGAAGATCCCCAGGCAACTCATCGGCCGCGGCGGTGTTTGGCTCGAGATGAACTGAGATAGTGATGATACGCATACAGGCATGTAGCGCATCATCTGGCATCATGTTACTGTACTGGTAGCAGGATTATTCGCTAGAATAGTCGAGTAAGTGCACCAGCGACGAGCTGCAACCCCAGCTGTAAAGCAAGATTAGCAGTAGACCTCCGACCGATTTCTGATAGCAAGGTAGACAAGCCCGACACATTTCGTAGTTGTGGAGCCGCTGATATGCATACCACTACTATTTCATTGTTATCCATCATCAGCTGAAGCGAACTAGCCAGGAGTACTCAACATCGCCGAATAGGACCTTTCGGATTCTGTTACCAGCATCTTCTAACTCGTGGATGGTTTCGCTGAGTTGGGGACAGAAGCCGCCACCCTGCCACTTCATATCCTGCCAGACAATGAACCACTGACCTGCCAAGCCCATAGTGACGTCACGGATAGGAGTACTAGTGCTGTGGATCAGATTGGCCAGCTCCCTGGGGATGTCGGGGTGCCACGTCGCGCTTCCGTCAGTATACAGTATGAACCAGTACTGCGAGTAGAAGCAGTAGTCTTCATCATCAGTGTCGTCATAATCTTCACCAGTGTTGTTTCCGAAGGCTACCTTGTCGACAGTCTTGTGAGGGTGATTGACTGCCGCGTCGAAGGCCTCGTCGAAGCTTAGCCAACGCTGAGATGAATTGTTTGCGAACCTTACATAGTACCTGTCATCTGAAATAGAAACGTACTCTGCAGGTGGCAGGCTCTTCTGACGGCCATTGAGAATATTGTAAAGACTTGTGGGCAACCCGTGCCAGGTCGGCCCTTCGCCCTGTCTCAAAGTACAGTATCCTTTCCCTAAGGCGATGCAGCTCGCACTGACCACAACGTCCATATCCAAGCTATCATGGTACGGGTGTTGCAACACCCAAGTCGCAGCCTTGCCGCGAAGACTCGCCTCCCTGAGCACTGCCTGCCGCTCCCGCTCCTCAGCTTTCGCCCGCTGCTCTGCAGCAGCCGCTTCCCTCTGGGCTTCTGCAGCTCTGGCCACCCTGGCAGCCGCTTCTAACGCCTCCCGATGTTTCTCTTCCACCCCGTCCCGAAGCAGATCCAACACCGTCGCGCGTTTTTTCATTAAGTGCGCCACCTCATCATCTAGCTGTGCCAGCTCCAGACGCAGTGTCGCCTCCAAGGGCAGCGCACCTTCGCCACCCGGCCCCGTTCCACAGGGCAGAATCTCCTCTGCCCTCCGTCGCTTGTGGTAGCCCCTCTGTGTGTGCACTCGAGGGTTGGCCATGATTTCTTCCAGCACGGCAAGCGTGCAGCCGCGGCGGAACAGCTGCGTTTTCCCCAACCGAGGGTGCTCCAGGCAAGTGCCAACGGTGCCGGTGCTGTAATATACGTTCAGCCGCCACTGGCTCCCGTCACCCAGCTGGCAGCTAAAACTCACCACTCGGCTTGCCTCGTTCACCATTATCTCATTCAGCCGGTGCTTGGCAGCCAGCTGTCGAACCTTAACAACAGGTAACACAGCAGGCGTTGACTTAATTTCAATCTGCGACGACGGCGAGACAAGCGGAGCAGAAACTACGGCGGCCGTGGAATCGACGGGCGTCATAGTCTGCTGTCCGTTCCGCCGAGTGAACAACCAACCCTCGGTGCCTTGAACACGCAAAAAAATCGCATCTCCCGACTTAACCATCCTGTCTCCCCAAACTATAGACTCTCGAGGGAAGATCTGCTCTAGAACCAGGTCGCCCCGGGTGCTGGGATGCCTCCGCAGCTGCAAGCCGACAGGGTTGTCGACGCGGTAGGACCACAACCCGCTCTCGACTGGGATGTTCGTCATGCAGCGCACGCCCTGCTTGTTTTCAAACAGCCATCCGTCCGCATCCGCCAGGCGCAGGAACCAATCTTTGGATTCATCACTGCCTCGACCCGCACGCCGCAAATCAACAGCTACGAGGTCCCCCTCCTCAAACTGGAGCTCCACTTTGTACTGATCGCCTGTGTCGGGGCGGTTTCTGACCGCGACGCGTACACACGCTCGGTATACGAAGAGCCCTGCTTCCCCGTCCATTCTGGAGAAGATACACACGACCACGTCTTCAGGGGGAGCGATGGAATTCTCGACACTTTTTAGTATCGTGCGATTGTCGACTCTAGTGCGTCAGAAAACGGAGGAGCGTGCCGCGTATGTCCGCGTTGTTGCGTCCCCGTGCCCTGCGGATCGGGTGTTTGCATTTTTCGTGCGTTTATCGGCTTTCCTTGCGACTTCTCAACTTATAGTCCGAATATATCCCGAAATGTCACCGCTGAAGGATAGCCCAGCAATAAGAATATCCGACTCTTGGTCTTCCCTACCTGTACGGTTGGCTGAGCGCGAAAGCAGAGAGTGCCTAGGCTCGTGGCTAGCTACGGCTTATAAGGCACGGGCTAGCTAGAGCTGACCGTTGGGGAAGTCGTTGGTCGTTGGCTGCGTCTAACTGTTCGGGCAAGGTGGTTGCCCTGCAGGCGAGACGCGCCGATATTAACGGTACCAGTAACCGCTAGAGTTACTGTCCCGTACACATGATATTGGATATGCAAACCTCTAGATTCAAATCAATCTGACCATTTACCCTAGGGCACGTTTTGCCAGTAACCTAAAGCCAAAGGCTTGCACAGCCAGAATTAGTGTTGCGGGGGGGACGGAGTGAGCCAGCCGAAGAACCGCCAAGCAGCAGGTGATGGGGTCATGGTTGGGTCAATATATTTGCCTTCGGTCACAGAGCTGTTCTTGGCCCAGCCACCCATAAATTTGATTACGGGGAGGGGCGCGCCGATGCAGCTGGCAGCGGACGCCGCGCCTTTGCGTAGGCTGTGCGACGTCCATTTAAAGCCGGCGGGCGCGGACGAGTGGACTGTGAGGAGGGCGAGGGAGAGCCAGGCGGAGATGGTGGACGCGGCGCCCCACTCGGTGGAAGGTTCGGAAGGTGAGCAGCTCCAAAAGGCGAGTGGGGGTGGCGTGTTGTAGAATTTGTTGCAGAAGGTCGCGCGCTGCTCCGTGTAGTAGACGAGCAGGTCTGCCAAGACGGGGTTAGCTGCTACAGGGATAGCGATGACAGGTTTTTCGGCCGCGTCGCGGCGCTGGTCCCCTTTAGATTTGCGCACGAATAGGCAGATTTGTTGAGAGGGCCTGTCGACCACTAGGTCGCCGGTCTGGCAGCGGGCGCCGGTTTCGGCGCGGCAGAAAAACATGTAATTGACACACACCGCTAAACAGGCTCTGAAGCGCTGCATCTGAGGGAGGGAAGCAGGGGTCCACGCGAAAGTTCCGTGTAGGGTGTTGGCGGCGTGTAGGATGTCCAGAGCGACTTGTGCGGGTAGCGGGAGGCGAGCGGTGGTGGGCAGCAGGCGGTGCTGTAGCATTTCGAGTCCACGGCGGGCGTCCGCCAGGAGTTCGCCCACGGCGATAGGTTGGCGCCGGTGGTCGCGGAAGAACTTGTTAATTGCGGAGAAGTAAGGCTGCAGCGAGCTGGCAGCGACCGTTCCCGAGAGGGCTAGCCAGGCGGTGTAGCGGACCATCGTGGCCGGCGTGGCCTGTAGCGGGGCGATATTTTCCTCTGCACAAAAAATAAAAAACTGTCGGATTGCGCTCTGGTAGCTCGAGTACGTAGAGGGCGCTAGCGAGTTGCTGAGTAGGGCAACCGCTGTAACCCCGAGCTTATCTGAACCTAGGAGGTCTTGAAAAGTTTCAGCCAGTTCGGAGGACCAGGGCGACTGTGCTGCTCCGCGGCGTAATCCGTAGCGCGGCGGTCCTGTACGCAGAGGGAGGACGTGCTGTACAGGAGTATTTAATCGGTCCGGGCGTATCGCCCGGCCAATCGCACCGCGTCGCGTGTAGAGCCAAGAGGGGGTGCTAGTCGAAAAGCCACGATGCTCCAAGCGGGAGGTCCGACCCCTTCTCGCTTGCCTAGCCTGCCGGGGAAGAACAGGTTGCGGGACGCTGGGAAGTGTACGGTCTCGGTGGCCAAGCGGGCGAACGCGTGGTACCACGTTTTGTTCCGCCAGTAGGGGGCGATGACAGTCGCCGCGGCTTGAGCTTGTTCGAGTTTCGCGGCGAGTGCGGGTAGGGCAGACCAAGGGGGGTTGCAGTAGTTGTTCTCGCGTTTCCACGCCGCGTCGGGGAGGTGTAGGCAGTCGATGTCCTCGCACAAGGGGTCGCGCCAGCGGGCGTTGAAGCGTGGCAGTTGCGTGTTGAGCATAGAAGCGAACCGGTCGATTGTATGCGGGCCCCACCGGAGCTGAAGGTGGTTGAAGAGTTGAGGGTTTAGCTGCCAGTCTTCGGAGTCCAGCTCGCGGCTGAGTGTGTCGGCCCAGACGTTGGCGGCTGACCGGATGTAGCGTGGGCGGATGTGGATGTCGTTGGTGTCGAGTAAGAACCACAAACGCCGCAGCTCCGTCATCATGACGGGTGACCGGGACGTTAGCTTGGTTAGGACGGCGACCACGGCAGTGTTGTCCTCGTGGAGGAGGACTTGTCGTCCTCGGAGTTGCGGTAGAAAGGATTCGACCGCGTGCCTGACTGCTCGAAGTTCCTTCCACGTAATGTGTTGGAGGCGGTCGGGGGCGCTCCAAAACCCGCGGGCTTGGTAATTGGCGTCCTCGTTGAGGACGGCTCCCCACCCGTAGTCGCTCGAGTCGGCGTGTAAGTAGGCGGTCTCGACGGGCTTGTAGATCGACCGGCCGTTGTGTTGGGAGGGTACCGTGCGCCACCACTCGAGGTCGCGTCGGAGTTGGTGGGTGAGGCGCACGCGTCCCCCCCAACCGGTACGGGTAGCCAAGACGTTGTGGAGCTCGCGCAAAAAGAATCGGGCGGGCGCGATGGCGAGGTAGAGGAATTGCGCTTTTCCCGCGAAGGCTGCGAGTTGGCGTGTGGGTAGCCATCGTGCGTTGGACGCTGCTCGTCCGAGCAAGGCCGAAGCGTGTTGTGCGAGGTGTAGCAGTTTTTCGGGTGGGGCGCGAAACTCGCCGCGTAGTAAATCCACCGTGAGGCCCAAGTGGTCGCCGACTTGCGTTGGCGTCCATACACCTTTCTTGGGGTTGCGTTGTAGGCCGAGGCTGTCGAGCAGGGCTTGGACGCGCTGCCGGAGTAAGAGGGCCTCGTCGTAGGAATCCGCCAAGAAGAGGAAGTCGTCCATGTAGGGGAGTAGTCGGGTTCCTCGCCATCGCGCGTTCCGGAGGAAGCGCTTGGACGGGCGGCGCGGGCCGGCCGGTGTAGATGCGGGCGTGGGAGGAGGAGGGCGGCGGAGGTGGTTCGTAAACACTTGAGTGAGCTTGCAAAAGTAGTAGGCGGAGCCCGACCACCCCATGGGGAGGCATGCGAGGCGCCATAGGGTGCCGCGGTAGTTGACCGTGAAGTAGTCGCGGTCCTCCTCCCGGATGCCAAGGGTGTAGTACCCATCGGTGAGGTCGAGTGAGACGAAGTAGTCCCCCGGTCGAGATAGATGGCGGAGGTGCTTGAGGGTCTCGCAAGTCATGTTGAACGTTGAGCAATAGCGGTTGAGTTCTCGAAGGTCGATGATCAAGCGCCATTGATTGCATCCGGGTTTTGGCACCAAGAACATCCGGGAGACGTAGCGGGGGTTCGTAGAGCGCTCCCATGCGCCGCAAGCCTCGAAGCGTGGTAGTTCCGAGTTGAGAAACTCGAGTTGGTCGGGTGTGGCGTCTAGCATGGAGATGCCGTGGTTGAACGGCTTGGGACGTAGGCCGTGCTTGAACTTCACACGTACGCCGTGGCGGATCCAACCTAGGACTTGGCCGCTCGCGCCGATGCGCTCCCACTCCCGCCATTTTCGACGTACGCGGTGGCGCATGAAGGAAGATGTCGGGGAGCAGGAATCGGCGCGGCGGGCCACACCATCATTTCTTGCTCGGGGTTTTAGCCGGGTCGGTCGGCTTGGGGGGGGGGGGGCGGCTCGTGCCGCGGCTGCTGCTGCGGCAGCGGCCTTGCGTTTTTCGGCGGCGGCTTTGCGGGTGCGAGCGTCGGGGCCGGTGGGCTTGTCCGGCGTGACCTTTGCGAAAGCGGCGCCGGCGGCGGCCTTGCTGGCGGCGTGTAAGCTGACTTCAAGCGTGCGGTCGACGAAAGCTTGGCGTAGCGCGTCCAATGTGCCGGAGACCGCGGTAGGACGCGGTCGGCAAAAGCGCTCGTGTGCCAATTCGGCAAACACGCGGTCCGCATCTGTGCTCGTTTGTCCGCCCTTGGTGAGGCGGAGGAAGCCCAGTCTAGTACGGGCGGCCTCCTCCGTCGCCATGTGGGTGCGATGGCCCGCTCGGATGAGGGCAATCGCTGCCGCCTGCTCTGTAGGTAGAGGTGGGCCGTGCGACAACGTGTCCAAAGCCTCGCCAATTGCCGCGTTGGCGCAACTGTCGAAGAAGGCATAGCACCCGATGTGTAGGTACTCGTCGTATGCCGCTTGGGTGCGTTTGTCGCTTAGGGCGCGGGCGGTGTCGTCTGTGAGAGTCCACAGACGTGGCTCCTCGACGTCTCGAGGGGGACGTTCGAGGCCGGCCGGGATGACTTCGCCGTAGTAGGTGAAGTCGACGAACTCGGCCGCGGCGGGGTCGGGTTCGTCGTCGAGCAGGTCGATAGGTGGCTCGGGGGCCGCCTTACCACCCTCCGTCGCTGGTGCGTCGGCGGGAATGGACTGCTGTGGATCAGTAGGAGCAGGTGTAGCTGTGGTGCGTTGGAGCTGGGCGAGTAAGGCAGCGTTAGCCGCCAAAAACTGTTCCGTTATCCGTTGTTCCGATGCCAAAACTGCCGTACGAATCTGTTCGGCTGTGCGTTGTTCGAGTGAGGTAGCGTGAGGGTCGGCCGCTGCGGCGGATGTAGACTGCTCAGGCTGCATATTGGGGAATTGCGTAGCTGAACGAGGGGAAGTGTCGCGTGACGCTCGAGTGCGCATGGGACGAAAGTAAGATTGACACCCTACTCGACTACGAGAGTCGAGACTGCATTCGCGCGAAGCCTAGATTGGCTGAGCGCGAAAGCAGAGAGTGCCTAGGCTCGTGGCTAGCTACGGCTTATAAGGCACGGGCTAGCTAGAGCTGGCCGTTGGGGAAGTTGTTGGTCGTTGGCTGCGTCTAACTGTTCGGGCAAGGTGGTTGCCCTGCAGGCGAGACGCGCCGATATTAACGGTGCCAGTAACCGCTAGAGTTACTGTCCCGTACACATGATATTGGATATGCAAACCTCTAGATTCAAATCAATCTGACCATACAATAAGAAAAAGCAGCATAAGCCACCAAGCAAAAAGAAGAAAAGAGAAAAAAACCTAAGCCCGAGGAACAGGAAGGCATGCCACAGCATCAACACTGCCCTCATGCAAAGCTTCCCGGAGATAGGAACCCAAAGTACCATGAAGAGCATAAGAAAGACCATGAAGGTGCATGTAGGTAGCCCAACTGATTCTTTTCGCCGAAGTAATTTGTGAATTATTATTTAGTCGCTATTTCTCAAATGTTGTTGCTGACAAGCAATCGCTATATCGAATGCTCTTATCGGAGGTGCCCGTGAGATGCTAGGTGAGTTGACACGTCCGTGTGCAGCAGGGACTGTGTGATGGTTACAAGAGAACTAAACTTTAGCAGGACATGCTCCTGCTTGTATATGGTATTATGCTTTATCTGTACTAGGTCAATTGTACGTATTCATTGATAACGCTCACAACTGTGAACGTACATGTACTGATAATGATGTACTATAATAGCCCCTCTAGATCATTGGCAGTAATGTAAAGGATCTAGATTTCACTTGGCGCCGCTCCCATACATCGCCTGAAGATCATCATGTGCTTCGGCTCCGGTAGCGCCTTCGTTAGACCATTTGCAAGCATGTCTGCCGTGTCCACTGACACAACTGCGATAGTCTTTGCATCCACCAGTTCCAGAATATAGTGGTGCTTGACGTCGATGTGCTTTGTCCTATTTGAGGCCATAGGGTTGTTAGCAAGCTTGACCGCTCCCTAAAAAACTATCCTACCGTCACTAAAGACAGTAAATATATCCAAAGTACTACTAAAGTACTACTTAACCACATAACGGGGATGGGTCGGTAGCTCGAATGAGCAACGCCGATCGTCTTCGCTCGGGGCCTGGCCTCCCATCGAACGACAGACTCGTGGACATGGCCGTAGAATTGCTGGCACCATCCACCTCTCCCCACCCGAGCCTAGCTCACCCAGGTCAGTGGATCCGTAGCGACACCAGACGGGACACACTCAAAGGCGCAGCTTTCAGGGATTTGAATTTCGTCTCCCCGACAGCTATCGCGCCACCCACTTCGAAATCCGATCATGTACCCGCCACAATACTACGAATGCACAATCACACCCATCGCTTACAAAACAATACCCCCCCCGGGCAGCGGCTAAAATCCATGCATGGCCCTGGGAACTCACGTGGTGTGGCTGTGGGAGCTGGCGGAGTCCAACCCTTCCGCGGCATTTGTTTCAGTTGCGGCAAGAAGGGCCATCGCCGGTCAGAGTGCCTTGAAAGGCGTATTAGTGGCAATTCTGCGAGTCTCGAGTCTCCCGTGGCTTTCCCTGCTGGGGTAGACATCACTGCCATTCCTGCTAGGTCGTTCAGTGAAGCACGAGCCATGGTGATGAATGAGGGGGAGACTTGGATGTGGCTAGCAGACAGTGGAGCCAGCCATCATATGACCAGCAAACTTGATGACTTCGTGAACTATCGTGCGCTGTGGGTGAACTTCGTGAACTGACCGGCTGTGGGTGAAGGGCATCAGTGCTTTTGCTGTGGGCGTTGGCACTATCCGCATCATTGTGACGGTTGCGGACGGTACAAAGATTCCTGCCGCGTTGCGCCATGTGCTTCACGTTCCCAACCTGTCCCGTCTTGCGTCCTGGACATATCATCGGTTGTTCAGCCTCGCCCAGGCGCGGCAACTGGGTCATAGCGTGTTGTTGGCCGATCCTATGGACCATCTTCAGCTTCACGTAGCTCATGGTGGTGGTGTTAAGATTCCCATGGAGCGAGCCCACGGATTGATCTGGCTGCCTGCGACGGTTGCTCTTCCAACGCGTGCTACGGCTTCGGCGGCCACGGCGTCATCGGGGAAGCGGCTCTGGCATTCCCGACTCGGTCACATTGGGGAGCCTCAGCTGGACGAGCTGTTAACATGTCATGTGGAAGGCTTGGGATATGCATCACACGAGAAGTTGGGATTCTGTGAGACCTGCGCTGTGTGTAAGTCTCAAGTCCGCAATATTCCTCGTGCTCTTGCGGACCGAGATGTTGGACTATTTGAGGTGATTGGTGTGGATTTTTGTGGCCCGATGAGTGTTCCATCCATGGGTGGGAGGCGCTACAGCTTCGGCGCGGTTGACTTCCGCAGCCGCTTCGTGCTGCATGATGCCTTGCGCTCCAAGGACGAGGCCACTTCTTCGTTCCGCCGGATGTTGACCACCATTCGCTCCCTGGGGTATACAGTTCGCCGGCTTCGGGTCGACAAGGACGATGTGTTTCTTGGTGCTGCGTTCCGGAGCTTATTGGACGAGCTCAACATCGCCCTAGAGGTCACCGCCCCCTACGCTCATTGGCAGCATGATCGGATCGAGCGGCAGTGGGGCACCTTGGTTCCGATGGCACAGTCTATGATTCGGCATGTTGGGCTGCCGAAGTCCTATTGGGCGCTGGCTATGGCGGCAGCGGTGCATATCCGCAATCGGGTGTGCAACAATGGGGCTGGTGGCGTTCCATATCAGCTTGTTACGGGTCGACCGGCTGACTTGAGTTCCATGCGGGTGTTTGGCTGCCCGTCTTATGTCCACGTGGACAAGTCGCAGCGCCGCAAACTGGACGATCGTTCGTGGAAAGGCGTGTTTGTGGGCTACGCACCCGAGTCCCCTGCGTGGCTGGTGTACAACCCCACCACTCGACGTGTGATGAGCAGCCGGAATGTGGTGTTTGACTAGAGTGCTATTATCTCCATGGGGGAGAGCTGTCCCGCACGTGAGATGCTGGATGCCGAGGCTGGTGATGACAACACCTCTGATGAGGCGGCTAGGGAGAAGCCCGATACATTCGTGGGGGAGACACAGCCGGTGGATGAGGCTCCTCGTGAGGTGCCATAAGTGGCGAGGGGGGAGCCCATCACTTCCGTAGGGGAGACGCGGCAGCATACGTCGGGCGATATCAATTCTCAGTCGATTGAGGACGAGCCGGATGTGAATTTGGGGGAGACAGCACCAACGGAGCTGCATGGAACTGCACATAGGTATAGCCTTCGGACGAGGCGTCCTCCGGGTCAGTGGTGGGTTGTTGGCAACACCGCAGCTATCAATCCAAGCAATGTCGTGCACGAGCTTGCGTCGTATAAACAAGCGCTACGAGGTCCTCAAGCCACGGAGTGGGAAGCAGCCATCAAGACTGAGTATGACTCACTTGTATCGCGCAACACATGAAAGTTGGTTCCTCGTCCTGCCGGTAGAAAGCTAGTGGACTCCAAGTGGGTGTTCAAGCTGAAGCGCGACTCTTATGGTAATATCGCAAGGTATAAGGCCGGACTAGTGGCGCGTGGCTTCACTCAAGAGCATGGCGAGGACTATCACGAGACCTTTGCTCCTACTGTGCGGGTGATCTCTATCCGGGTGGTACTAGCGTTAGCTGCTTTCCATGACTGGGAGGTGGAGCAACTGAATGTAGTGACAGCATTATTGGAGGCCAACATCGACGAGGAGATATACATGCGACAGCTTGCAGGCTTCCGGAGTATTGACAGCAAAGGGACAAAGCTTGTGTGTCCGCTGCAAAAGGCCCTCTTCGGCCTAATGCAAGCTCTCAGAAAATGGAACAAGACTATCACTGCATGGCTAGAGGAGTATGGCTTCTGCCTGTCCAAAGTGGATCCGTGTATTTTCATCTACCAAAAAGCAATCCAATTGTACATCTTGGCCCTGTATGTGGACGACAACATCATTGCCGGAGCAGCGGGTCGATTCATACCGGAGTTCCAGGTTGCATTTGGCAGCAGGTTCAACGTGCAAGACCTTGGTCCAGTTTCGTGGCTGCTCGGCATGACGGTGGAGCGGGATCGTGGCACCGGTATCATTAGGCTTGGCCAGCGCCAGTACGTGCTCGACATGCTGGAGCGCTTCAACATGATGGACTGCAAGTTAGTGAGCTCACCAACGGCGGTAGATGCTGTGGGCAAGTGCGGGGACGAGACATCCGTCACGCAGCTGCCTCCTGGGTCGGTGCCCTACCAGAGCCTGATTGGAAGCCTATTGTACGCCTCTGTCAGCACCCGACCAGACATCACCATGGCTGTCAGTCATCTCAGCCGATACATGGCCTATCTTTGCCACGCGCATTGGGAGCAGGCCAAGCGAGTGCTTCGGTATCTCAAAGGCACCGCTGATGCATCACTGGTGTACGGAAACAGCGTGCAGTCATCCGAGTTGGTAGGCTGGTCGGACTCAGATTATGCGAGCGATGTGGCTGGGCGGCGCTCCCGCATATAATACGTGTTCATGCTGAATGGTGCGGCAGTGAGCTTGAAGAGTCAGCGGCAGCAGACCGTGGCACTGTCTACAACGGAGGCATAGTACATGGCGCTGACCAGCGCTACTCAAGAGGCGATATTTCTGAGGCAATTGATGCATGACCTTCACAAGGACTCCGGCTCCGCTGTCACTATCCATGAAGACAACCAGAGCTGCATTGCACTCAGCAAGAACATTATGACAACTGGCCGGAGCAAGCACATGGACGTGAGGTATCACTTCTGTCGGGAGAAGGTGGAGAGCGGCGATATCGAGGTCAAGTATTGTGCAACAGAGGACATGCTTGCCGATGCGCTCACCAAACCTTTGGCGAGTGAAAGGCACAAGAAGTTGTGCAATACGGTCATGGGTTTGCACGAGTAGCAAGGGGGAGTGTTGAACAGCATTGTTTAAGATGGTAATCAAGTTGCTACTCAGCGATATTGATATCCAACACGAGTGTTGCAGTGATAGGACAGCTGTGACTCAGCATATCTAGATGATAAGGCATTCAGCAATGCGATAGATATGGGTGCTGATAGTGGCAGGTTGCCGAGCGTTAGATATGATCAAAGGGCTCAAAATAGTGGTTGGCGTGTGCTCACCATGTGGTGGGCGCGTGTCATGATTGGGACGCGGACGGTGTCCTATGATTGACAAGGATGAGACATTGCTGAAGGTGACAGACCTTCAGCGTCTTGTAGAGTGTGTAATCATTCTGTTCTCATCCATCAACTTTGACAAACACAACTCCACTTGCACATTGTCCAATAGTTGCACCATTTAATTCTCATCTACCGCATCAAATTTCGCACGACCACACGCCGCACCTCCACTTACCGCACCCACATACGCCCCTGACTAACATCTACCACCCTCACGCACAACACACTCCCCCGGGGGGTAAAAATCCCCAACACCCTTAGGAGAGGTTGGATTTAGGCGGTTCACGGTCAAGCCATGACTTCTAAGTTTCATGTATGGCATAGTTGGGAGGGCCCACAGACAGCAACCGGTTTCACCCGGTACATGTTGTACACAATTTGAATTTAAATTTCGTTTTCAATTTCAATAACCACCCCGACAATCCAAATCATATTCTAGAGACCGGGTGGAATTGGACGTAAGGCGCCACCCGAGGTGATCAATTAGGATCGTGGAAGATTGTGAGGAACGGAGTTGAGTTGAGCCACACGGTCAAAATAAATCCCGGAGGCATATCCCAAGCGACACGAACAATTTCAGGGATCTAGTGAGATATTTCGATACACCCGGGGATGTTCAGCGCGCTCTCCTCCTGCCGGCTCATCTCGGTCGACATGTGGCGGAGAAAGTCGCCCTCGCTCGCGTGCTCGGCGTTCTGAAGGTGGCGCAACGAGCACTCCGTGTTGATGTATCGCGCCACTTCGCCGAAGCGTGCGGCAAAGTGGTCGTGTCGCTCCGCAGTATTGGGCTACTCGAGCCCGCTGTTTAGCGCCGCAACCGAGCCGATGAGCAAGGACATGCAGCCGCTGACGATGGAGTGCATGACGGTGGGCCGGCCGATGCCGAAGGTGAGGTTCAAGCAACCGACGCCCAGTGAGAGGAACACCGTCGTGTACAACGCCAAGTCCGTGCGCCCCTTATAGAGAGCGTGCGGCGCCGTACATTCGCTTAACCCGCTTCGCGTGCGCGCCGCTTCTCTAGCAGCGGGTTCTCCATCGCGACGGCTGTGTCGCTGTCGCTCATGTTCATTCGCAGTAATCTAAGAAAAAACGGTGCCGGGCAGGGGGGAACCGGGGGCGCCGCCGCCGCTCAACTCCCGCCTCACCACCGCCCGCGGCGGGTCTTGCACTTTGCTCCCGAGGCTGGTCTGCCGGATGGAGGTGGTGAAGCCGAGCATGTAGTTCGAGGGCAGTAACGTCGGGGCGGTTGATGTTGGATAACCGCAGGTTGGTTTGCATGAAGGGCATGGTTACATAGCTAGCTAGTTCGTGTCGTAGAAACATAGGCGGACGGTCACGCTGCAAGCGCCGTCGGCGCCGGCGGGACCGGCCTCCGCGGAGCTCTACGCGAGCGTCGGCGGCGCGGAGTCCGTGTCAAAGTCCAGCAAGGATTCGCCGCCCGTCAACAAGGAGACACCTCCACGAAGTCCTCGTGGACGCCGTCCCGCAGGACGTGCCCGGTGAACAACATTGTGCCCAACGTGTGGCGGAAGGGGCGCCCGAAGCGGGCGTAGTCATGGCGCCGTCGGTATTTGGAAGAAGGTGAGACAAACTACGTAGGCAGAGGCGGCGTCGGGGACGGGCGCGAAGCCACCGCCGGCGGTGCGCACCTGCATGTCGACCTCGCCGGCCTAGTCGAGCGGCCGCTGGAGGGGGAGGCCCACCGTGTCTTGCACGCTCTTGAGGGTGGGATTTTGCACGGCGAACACTGCGCCGGCGACCGACTCCGTGCCCGGTAGGTAAGCGAGGACGCTCACGTGCCGTTAGGGGTTGTCGACGAGGTTGGTGCTCGTGACCCCGACGCCGTAGCTGCCGGCGGTGCCGGCGACGCGGATGAGCGAGCAGTGCGACACCGCCACTTGCCACCGCGTGCCGTCGTTGTCGTCGCGGTCGGTGCGGAAGGTGCGGAAGTCCACCGGCACGCGGTCGTCGCCGCCGCGCGACAACAACCAGACGTGGAATAAGGGGGTGCGAGGCGAGGGGCCACACCAGCTCGTCCACCCATAAGACGAGGCTGAAGTTGAAGTCGGTGACGACGTCCGGCTCCCACTGTTGGACGCTCCCCCGCCTCGCCGATGGACCCTATAGGAGGTAGAACGACACGTCGCCACGCAAGAGGCGCGAGCCGTACGTACCTGCTTCGCGCCACCCCATCACGCGCGCCGTAGCAGCCGCTATCGCCATGGCGGACCCCAACGGCCCGCACAATATTCCCTCCGGACTCGCCGCCTAAGCGCAGTGGATCATGGCGAACAAAAACTTCAAATACCACTAACTAATCGCATAGCCCCGATCCGGGCAAAGCGGCTCATCCTCGCCTCAACGCCACGCATCCCCTCTACAGAACCGCGCGCCAGGCTGCCGCCCAACAAACGCCGCACTCAACGTCGCTTGCAAAGCCTTTGGCTTGCTAACATGGCAAACGTGCACTCGGGTAAATGATCAGATTGAGTAAATCTAGAGGTTTGCAACCCTATCCACAATGTGTACGGTTATTAGCACCGTAATTAGCGCGGCGCGCCACCTCTACATGACAACGATGTTGTACGGGACGGGTGGCGCGACCAACCAACTAAACAACCTTCACCAACGGTTAGCTCTCGCCATACACTAGCTAGTAGCAACCCTTAAGCCGGTGCGATCCCCGAGCACCAGCGCTCTCTGCTTTCGCGCTCAACCCATCTAGGCCTCGCGCGAACCCACCAACCCATCCCTTCAAATAATGCGCTAGTCTTCCCCCATGCCATGCCTCTGGTTGTCTTTTGGCCAATGTATAAACAGTGCGATATCTTTGGCAAAACTGTACTCGGGTAAATGGTCATATTAGTAATATAGAGGTTTGAATTACAAGGCTAAATTACGAAGTAACCGGCGTTACCTCCGTTACATGCGTTACCTCCGACGCTACATCTCCCTAACGGTTCAAGCGCCCACGCGCGCACGGACAGTAAAATGTCCGCACCCTATATAACACACCAGCAGCGATTGAAGCGTTTGATGTAGGCGAGTCGCGCTTCCCCCGCTGAGGCCACTGCTTGATTAGTACGTAGCGCTGCGTCGACGAGGGAGTAGGCGTAGGTTGTTTCGTCGGGGGTAGAGGTGACCGAGCGAAGCGTTTCCATAGCAGTTTCGAGTGCCGCGTTAGCGGCGGCCGTAAATACACCATAGCAGAGCATGTGTCGATACTCGTCGCGGGAAGAAATTCTCGCGTTGTCCGTAAAAAAATTGTCGGCCTCGTCGTGTTGAGGGTTCCACAGGCACGGGACTGTTGTGCCAGATGGGGGTAGGAAGTCCGCGAACGTACGGGACGCGAATTCTGACCACTCTCTAGGGTCGATGTACTCTAGAGGGGTGTTTTTACTGTCAGCTGGTAGAGCGTCGAGCTCGAGTCGTCCACCCGCAGCGCTGTCGGAGTCGGCTGTGGGGATGGCTGAAGTAGTTGGTTTTGTTGACGCGGTTGCGACGGATAGAGTTGCGACCTGGGCTGCTAACTGCTGAACAATATGTGTTAGCAATTGTAGCTGCTGTTCCGGCGCGTCACCGGGCGCAACGTAGAGGTCAGTAGGCAATACCAGGCGGTCTGCCATTTGGACTGAAGGAGTGTGTTTTCGTGCGTCGTGCAGGAGACTCAAGTGATCAACACCTTGCGTGGCTAGCAAGAGCCACGATGCCGTTTGCGTGAGCGATAGCTCTCGCAAAAGGCAGAAGGTATAAGTGAGCCCCAACACAGCTTAAATGAATAAGAATTGTATAATATAAATAATGTGAACTCGGGCTTAGGTGTTTTCCTCTTTTCTTCTTTATTATGCTTGGTGGCCTCCACTGCTTTTTCTTGTAAGACATTCTTAGATAAATAATGTGAACTATCGTACAGGTAAAGGTACGGGACTGGCATTTCTACCGGTACGATAGGCTACTAGTACTAATTTTGATCATGTGCACCCCGCGGTCAATGCACGACTGTACTACATCTTCCGACAGCTTCTTCACGCGCCATCACTCCCCGCTATTCCGCTGTGGTGAGACGAAAGGCTGTTCGTCAGAGTTGGTAGCAGCCTGTTACTGCCCGTTCCCCAAGCAACAGACAGCCTTCAAGCGCAGTAGGATTTTGATCCAATCTGCGGCTACTCGTCTTCGCGAGGCCTTCAACGACAACTGTGCGCAGGTGTAGTTTCTTGTCCATCACATATTCACTTTTGAACTCCCAGAGCCATCCGTCTCTGTGCTGACGCATATCTGTACCGAACTTATCTATCTGTACCGAACTCACTCGACGACAACTGACGGGGAAGTTGTTGGGAATATGCAGTTGGCGTGCGTAAGAGCTGCTCTCGTTGCTCGACAACAGAACGACATATTGTTTGGGTTAAGTGCGACGAGTTGAAGGAGCAAGGACGGGGCAATATGGCGACCGCACATGTGAAAATCATCGATAAGAAGATGCTCCGGCCGCTCGCGAAGCAGATCCAAGAGGAGTGGGCGCGTTGGAACAAGAACGGGAAGGACCTGCAGGCCAATGTGGAGCAGTTCTTCAAAGAGAGACCCGTACGAAAGTTCTTCGAGAGGCTGGCTGTAGATTTGAAGAAAAGCGGGGAGGCGGAGGCGGGGGCGGGGGCGGGGCTGGAGAAAGCGGTGAGTAAGAAGGAGGAAAAGGAGAGGGCACGGCAGTTGGCGGATAAGTACAATGTACTGGGCGGCGTCTACTCCAACCTCTCCGACAAATATACCGTCGGCAAGTTCCTGGGGGAGGGGGGTTTCGGCAAGGTGCGTTCACACCCCAACAAACTCTCTCAAATTACTGTCTCCCGCCTCGTTCCCCTGTTTCCTCGCATCGGCGCTTTCCGCTTTTAACTGTGAATTAATATTATAAGAACAATATGCAATAATAACTCGTACACGCCAAGCGTCCACTTCCTCTCTCAGACTGTCCCAGCACCATCCCTGTCGTTCTTTCGGGCCAGCTTCCTACACCCCTCACTCTACGCATCGTGCACTGCCTCGTGGCTATAGCATGTGTGTCCCCCTCTCTTCACAGCCCACAAACCCACACCCGTGCCAAGCTTTGCTAAGCTGACCCTTCCTCTCTCACCTCCCCACCCCTCCTTTACCTCCACCCGCCTATCCTCTTCCACCTGTGCTTGCAGGTGTATGAGGTGACAGAGAAGTCGACGGGCAAGGTTTGGGCTTGTAAGGAGCAGGACAAGGTGCGCCTCAGGCAGGCTTGTTCATACTGTCTTCAACGGAAGGCTGTCTTTTGGGGTTATTCATTCATCACATCGGAAGCGAGCAAGGACAGTGGCCATTGTTGAATAGTGTGTATGCTTGTGTGGAATGGAGAAGGGGTTGTTGGTTGGCTGAGAGGCATGTGACAATGTGTGTGTGTGTTATTGGGGGTGTTGTTGCAGGTTCACATGTTTGAGGAGGGCAGTCAGGAGATGGTGTCGCTGGAGGTGAATGTGATGAAGCGGCTGAGTGGGCACGAGTCCGTGATGGAGCTGCACGAGGCGCTGGAGGACGCCACCAAGGTTTACTTTATCCTGGACATCTGCAAGGGTGGAGACGTGCTTGGTGAGGCCGGGGAAACCACAGTGGTATCGGGGGTGAGAGGAGAAGGAAGGGGGAAGGTAGAGAAAGAGAGAGAGAGAGAGAGAGAGAGAGAGGGAGAGAGGGAGGGAGAGAGGGGGGGGGGGGGGAGGCTGTATGTGTATATGTATGTGTGGCTGGGGAACGTTATTGTAGTGACTGGTGTTAATTTGAGGAGGGGCGGGCGGCCTGCGCTGCCCCTGTGGTCTAGGTTGTTAGGGTTCCTCATGCGCGTGTGTCGTGTTGTTCGCAGGCACCGTGGCCAAGTACTTTCAGGAGAAGGGGTCGTACTCGGAGGCGGACGCGG
The DNA here is from genome assembly GCA_026401115.1 of Tetraselmis chui. NCBI lineage: Eukaryota > Viridiplantae > Chlorophyta > Chlorodendrophyceae > Chlorodendrales > Chlorodendraceae > Tetraselmis > Tetraselmis chui. The sequence continues at coordinate 142,441 of JAPMLY010000285.1, forward strand.
CGGCCCTGATGCGCGCGATGCTGAAGACGGTCAAGTATTGCCACGAAAAGGGCGTCCTGCACCGCGACATCAAGCCCGAGAACTTTCTGTGGACGGAGGAAAACGGCAGCGGCGTCCTCAAGCTGGCCGACTACGGGCTGGCTGAGTTCTGGAACCCGGGGGTGAGTGAAAGCCCTAAGTATCTGAACTATAAAAGGCCTATACTGATCCCCTGAAAAAAATCAATTTCGTGTTTACTTACATGAGGAACTTGATTACATCCTATTTAATAGTGATTGTTTGCTGTGTGTATGTTTTCAAATTCGAATGGAGTCCGTCTGTTTTTGAAATCAGCACCTTTATAGAATTTGGTCATGTGCGGAAAATGTCAACATGCAAACGATGAGACTCTCTGCCTTATGCTTGACTTTCTTGTGGTTTTATGTTGAAATGGTTAAATGGTGGTTGGATTGCATATGCGTCAGTCATTTATCTGTACCTGCTTGTTTATGCATTTCCGTTGTTAGTTAGTTTTCTGTGCGCGAGCGCGAGCGCTTGTGTGGGTGTGCGCTTGTGTGTGTGTATGGGCGTGTGTGCGTGTGTATGAATGTGCGCGTTTGTTTATTTGTGCGTGTCCATATTTGGGCGTGTGTGTGGGGGGAGGGGGGGGGGGCGTGTGTTGGGGGGGGGGCTGGACTGCTCTGCTTATGCAGTGTACTGAGCTGAAAACGCGGTGCACAGGAACCGTTGGTGAACGATCGCTGCGGCACGCCGCCGTACATGCCGCCTGAAATGTGGAAGGGGAAGCCGTACTCTTACGAGCCCGACGTGTGGGCGCTCGGGGTCACCCTCTCCGTCCTCCTCACCGGCCTCTTCCCCTTCACCTTCACCGACGCCGACACCTGCGCGGTCGCGTCCTGTAAGGACAGCATCTACTGGGACCAAATGCCCTGGAGGTCAGCCCCCCCCCCTTCTTCCCACCCCATGCGCCCAACTCTCCACCACTGCGACCCAGTGGTTCTTCATGGCACCCTGGGCTCTTAGCTTGATGCTTTGCAGCAGGACAGTGCTGATGCAGTTGCTTGCCTTCCAGCCCCGCGGGCTTAGTAGGCCTGCGGGGTTTTTTCCGCCTTTATGCATGATTGGTGACTTTTCACTGCTTTTCTTGTATTTCAATTTGTAAAATGTAAAATTTCGTTAATCCGGCAATAAATTTTCATTACCTTTCGCACATGCGATATATGTACGTTGTTGTACGTCATAGTACGTTTAATGATTTTGTCAGCTCGCGTTGGAACAGAGGGTATCAGACTACTGTTTTTACATACTACAGGTAAAATGACGGCCGTCCTCCCTGTCTTGCTTGAAGTACTGCTTAAGTACTGATCTACGAACAGTTGTATGAAATACGAAATGGCCCCCCCTTCCCCTAAGAAAAAGTTACTAGTAATAGAGCAGCACATTTCGTGGGTGAGGCCTTTTTTTCTCAAAAGCATTTGGTGGTGGTGGTGGTAGGGTATGTAGTTGTTTTATCTGCGCTAGGTTTGTGCACAATGTAGTGTTAGGGTATGTTGTAGTTAAATCTGCTAGGTATAATGTAGTGCTTCGTTTTACCGTGCCTTGGATTCCGTGACCCTCTTGTCACTCTTGCCCTCTTGCCCCCCCCCCCCCCCCCCCCCCCCCCTTTTTCCCGGTCCACGTTTCTGTGGTGCTAGGATATCTATCGCTCATGATGGTTTTTATGCAGCACCTCGCCTCTTACAAAAGGGAAAGGGGGGGAGGCGGGGGGGCCAAGGGGGAAAGAAAGACAAGAGTGTGTTCATGCATGGTTTTAGGTCACATGCTAGAGAGTACGGGTTAGGGCACTATACTTAAGCTTTGAAAACGGTGAATTGAGCGCTTCACATGCACACGTCCAATGCATATGAATTGCACGGGGCAATCCTGGGCGCACGTACCGCAACGTGTCTCATGCTCTGCCGAATTAGCGCCGCAGATGCTGTGAGAGGCGTTTCCCCTTGTTGATACTCGATTTTCTTGTGTTTACAGTATATTCCCGCATTTTGATTTTGATTTCAAATTGGCAGCTGATCTCATAGTATTAGAGCAAAACAGGCCTGGAGGGTGAAATAGACTGATTGGGATTCAAACCTTTTCGGCCGTTATGGACAATACATCCTCTGTCAGCAAATAAACCCCTTGACGAAAATCTCCTTCTCCAGAGCACACGCCGGCAATGAAGCTTACATGTTTCGCTTGTGGACGGAGGGCACTGTTATCGGAGTACTGCATCCGTGCCTGACCCCCCCCCTCGCGCTGCTCACCCCCTCGCACAGCATGATCTCCGCGGACGCCTGCGACTTGGCGTCCCGCATGCTGCAGAAGGACCCAAAGAAGCGCATCTCCATTGATAAGGTGAGCCTGCGCTCCCTCTGCCCACCGCATCGCTATTTCTGTGGCCGCTCTGAGAGCTGGGCATGCGACGAAGTGTCGGATTAAAACCCGTAAATACAGGTTGCGTGTTTGAAAAAAATAGTGAACTTTTAGAGCAGTTTAAGCAGTTTAAGAGCGAGAGGCTAATTCTGTATGACTATCTAACGTCTCTTGTAACATTATGCTGTTGCGGTTGGCCATGCGTTCGGTAAGTGAGCGCGTTTCAGTGATCTTGCTGACTGACGAGTTTCCTATTTTATCCCCCCATCTTTTGCACGAATCCATATGCGCGTACGCGAGCGCGCGCGCGTTTGTGTGTGTGTGTGTGTGTGTGTGTGTGCGTGCGTGCGTGTGTGTGTGTGTGTGTGTGTGTTTTGCGCGTGTAAATGAGTGTGGAGAGGGAGGATGAGTGTAAGTGTGTGTGCTTGTCTTCAGTGCCTGGCACACCCTTGGATCAAGGAGGGCGGCTCTGCGCCCAAGTCTTCCATGACTGGCAATATCATGAACGGCATTCAGAAGTTGGTGCAAATGAATGACCTGCACAAGGCATGCTCACTTCCCCTTCTCACATACTCAATAGCATACAGATACGGTGTATACTCTTTCGTGCACTGTACTTTTCTCCCTGCGTGTTCCTCTCCCCCCGTCTCTCTCCCTCTCTCTCTCTGCGGGTTTGAATACTTTTAAGAAGCGAGGTCGGGTCTTTGGTGTGATGGATCTTGTTTGACGTAATTATCGTTGATGCAGTGCGCACTCCGCCTTCTCGCGCGCGAAGCAATCATGGGCACCGAGGTGGACTCTCTCATGGTTGCCTTCAAAAAGTGCGACGTCAACGGCGATGGCAAGGTCAGGCACCCTCTTCATTTAGCCCCTGTAATTCACATTCATTACTCATTTCCGCCCATATGCGTGGAGTTGTCCCCTTTCTGAGCTTAACTCCGGCGTTCAGATGGGCAAGAAGGAGCTGCAGGAGCTGTTTTCTTCGGTATCGACGGAGATGACGGATGAGCAGTTTGAGACTATCTTTATGAAGCTGGACTGTGACAAGACGGGATGGGTCTCCTTTGAGGAATTCGCTATGGGCGCGCTGCACTTCCGGTCGCAGGTGGGGCTATGCGGCTGTATTTGTGCTTGAAAAGTGTGTGTGTGTGCTCACGCGACATGGAGAGATAGAGAGCGAGTTTGAGTGCATGTGTATGTGCTTGCGTGGGTGGGCGTATGTTTTTGTTTGTGTCCGTTGGTTTTATGAGAATGTGTATGGATACGTCAATGTTACTGTGAGCGATTGCTTGTGCGTGTGTTTTTGTGTGAGTTGCTTTTGGACTAGTTTGGAACATGTTTGGAACTCGAGCGCGTGTCATATTCACATACCTTTCTTACCCCCCCCCCCCCCCCCCCCCCCCCCCCCCCCCCCCCCTCTTCTTCCCCAACGACACCTGCAGGCGGACCACTTCCGGATGATCGATGCCTTCAAACTGTTTGACAAAGACCAAGATGGCTTTGTCTCGCTGAAGGAGATCGGAGAGGTCCCCCCCCACCCCCCCCTCCCCCCCCCCTCCTTGCCCTCACCAACACAGCACGCATAACGCACAGTCATAGGCTCACTCTGAAGCTCAATCTTATGCAAGGGGACAGGATCGGGTGCCCACATGCACATACAAATAGCACTTACAAACACACTCCGACACACAAGTTTCGCATACGCGTGCACACACACACACACACACACACACACACACACACACACACACACACACACACACACACACATGCGCACACACACATAGTCACGTAGACAAGTGAATACACACGCACGCACGCACACATATCGACAAAAGTACAATCTCACACACAAAACCTCGCATGCATACACATAGTCGCACACACCCATATGCATACACACATATGCAAACACGCATACGCATTCCCATACAAGCGCACGCACACTCTTTCTCCAGAATGCACTAGAAACACAAGCACTAGAAACTGTTCATTTACTTAAGTGTGTACATTTACACACCCACGCAGTAGTTGATATGCGTGCCCACCTTAACAACAACATTGCTAACGCCAGCAACCTAACTTACACCCATCGTTCTCGCTTCAGAGTCTGGACAGCGTGGGGATGTCGATATCGGATGAGATCATGACAATTTTCAAGGAGATTGACGTGGACGGTGACGGCATGATCTCTTGCCTCGAGTTTTGCACCTTTTGGAATCAGTACGTGCGTGCTGAGACGGGCGAAGATGCCCAGCCGCTGTCGCCGCCGGAGGAGCACGAGCAGTCGAAGGCGACCCGGACTTCGCTGTCCAACGAGATGGAGGAGGAGGGGGTGCTGCCGATGGACGACCTCACAATAGTGGCTAGCGCGACGGCGTCGAGCTTGTTTAGCTCAACGGGGTGATGCGGGCGGTGCGTCAATGGGCTGACACAGTATCACAGCACGCGACGGTTGGAGGAGCTCGCCAATGGGAGAGCGGCTGTCGCGTGCGTATCGTGGTGATTCCGGGTTTGTTGTCCCGTCCGCTGAAAACAATACACTACATTTGCCCTTTTTTGTTTTAATCATGGTAGAATGATTCTTCTCGCCCGCAAACAGCAAAGCATGCCGCCGTCTTCACTGCTTCTCAAAGCACCTCTGCACTTGCTGAGGTCGGAAGGATGTAGCGTGCTACTCCTTGCGCTGCTTTCGGGAAATAATCGCGCGGCACTGTTTGATATGCGTGCTCCTCCTTGCTGCGTTCTGGTAACAGTTGCACTTCTGTTTGTGATTCACGCCGAGTTGCTTCCGGCAGCGTTAAACCCAAAGGGTCGCCGCCCCCAAGATCAGGGGGGCTGTTGCTAGTGACGCAGATTCTGTTGGGAGGACGGATCGTTTGTGACAATTCCAACACTGAAGGTATTGGTTGCATGATATTATTTCTAATGGCCGACCCATGAACTGCTGGCAACCTTGTGTCACGGGCCATACTTTACGCAGTCATCGTTGTTGTACTCTCCGACAATGCGACGCATCGAATGTTGGTGCATCCCGCCCATTCCGAACGCCTTGCCTCGAAGACTATAACAACAGCCTTGCTGAACGGTAGACAGAGGGAACATGATATCCTTGTGCGTATCAGCAGCCCAAACGATCGCTCTAGCAATTGGTCGACGTCGCGGCGTTTGTCAATAAGGATCATCAATAATATGTGCTTTCTGGTGACTCAGGGAGTGAGCTTAACTCGCCACAACTGCAGAACGAAATTTGATAATTCGCCGAATGCATGATACGGTTTTTCCGATGACTTGATGCAAACGATCACAATGACAGTCCCCAACGGAGTGCTAATTGATATTATATCTTACTCCATGTCATTCGCATTGTTCTGACAGATATTTTATCTAATGAAAATGTCTTACAAGAAAAAGCAAGTGGAGACCACCAAGCAGAAAGGAGAAAGGAGGGAAAAATCTAAACCCGAGGAAGGGATGCCACAGCGTCAGCACTGCCATCCTGCAAAGCGTCGCGGAGACAGGAACCCAACTAACCATGAAGAGTAGCAAAAAGACATTGCATGAATTCTCGCCGCACACCCCCACCCCCCCCCCCCAAAAAAAACGCCGTAAAGGAATAGAAGTAGTTCGACGAACGAAACGTTGCATACGGACATAATTGTCAGAACCCAAAGAACGAGAGTCACCAGCACCCATGCCAGGGAAGCGGCATATTCCCACCAGAATAGCAGGTTATTATGTCATAAGCGTAGAACTTGCGGCTCTGTAGTTCTATTTGAACCCGTCACGTGGGGTCCCTTGAAAATTCGTTTGCAACCACGCTTCCCTCGTTCTGAAATTTAGATACAACACGCTCCGCTTCGCTCCCCATAGCCTTCCGGTTTTGATGCCGTGCTTGCTTGTCATACAGCTGTGTGCTTCGCTTGTAAATGCATCTTGTAGCAGCGCGTTGTGTCATATCACCGCGCACGGTTCGAGCACTCATCACTTTGTTTGAGAATGAAATGATTTGCAGTAACATACGCGATGGAAATACACTCTTCCACAAAATTCCGGACATGCACTATGTTAACATAAGCTAGTAAAGAAAACGCGCCCCTCTGGCCGCGTCAAGGACGTCGACACCCAGGTACCACCCAAGTATACTAAAGCCATAAAGCAAGCAGTAAGCCGTAAGTCGGTATGGTTAGACCTGAGATTAAAGCGAGTGTTGTCGGTGGAGTTTGCCGAATTAAGGCCATAGATTCCCATGAAATTTCTAAGCTATACACGTCGTTTTGAGCGCCATGCTCGAGCAGTGCTCAAGCGCTCATGCCAAGCTGCATATTGCTTTGTGAGCCACCTAAATCCGCTTTTTTGAACTTGTTGGAGGGAGGTTGGAGGCGCGGGTGCCGTGTTCATTACGCGAGGTTCATTAGTTTGCGGATGTGTGAATGGAGCATAGAAGTTCACGCCGCATGCACGGGTGATCTATTTGGAAAAGAAGCGAGTAAAATTCACATGATGCAGGGTTGGACAAGAAGTGCACGCTATAGATGGGCGAGGGTGATTGGCTTTCGCGAGGGGCCAGGTCCAACTTGGCCGTTTGGGACGCATCACGTTGACGATAGTGTTTGGAATGCTTGGGTATGTGCTTGTGCCAACCATACCCGCTCCACGCGTGGCAAACGTCGGGAATTGGGCTTGTAAATTAATAGGAGTGAATAATTGATAGTCATATATCGACAAACCCCGCACAGATCGCATCATTTTCCGTAACATGAATTATTAACAATGCACCCCATATCAATTACTAAAACCACGTAATGTCCTGCTCCGAGAGAAGCCATCTCAACTTAATCAAACAACGTCGAGCAGATCAACGAGCAACGAAAGCGTGCGTCGACCAAAGCGCTCCGAAACCAGTGTGGCGGTTAGCCTCTGAAAGCTAAACGCTAGCACAAATCTGTTCTAGTCTGTCTAGTTCTGTTGTTGCAAGATGGCAAAAAGATGTTGTCGAGAGGACAATTGAAGAAAGATGTCTCAATGCTGTACTTAGGCAGTAGATGTTGTAAGTGAACAAAGGAATTGTTAAAAGGTTCTGTCACCTCCCTCTACTGCACTGGGCTTAAATAGGTTTCAGCCCAGACTAGTTACGCCTGCAAGCTTCGCTTACGTGTCAGGCGTTGGTGCTGCTCAACCGTCGTCATCTCTCCTCGAGACACGGCCTGCCTAGCATTGGGTTTCACGACGCGGCTCCTTCTGCATGGAAGAGCTCGTTCTGGCGCGTCATCTGGCTGGTTAGATTAATTATGCATATCTGTACGTACCGGGAGGTACTGGTCGTACTGTAGCATCAGCACCATTACAATATTGCAGTAGCGACGTACCCACGAGTATACGTCCGTCCTGTGGAAAAGCACGAATTGGTATCCGTAACGAGTACCTGTACAATGTCCTGCAATGTACTGTTGCAGGACTGTACTCGTCACACTCGTACCCTCCCCCTCTTGACAGATCAATGAGGCCGCCGCGAGGCAGACCTCCGTGGTTCTTGGCTCCTTTACTGAAGCAGTTACTGGGACTCAGGAATGCGCGCTGGGTGAGCGTGCATGAAGTCAGTGTACGCCTGAGTCTTGGCGAACTTGCGCCATTGGGGCGTCTCCAAGAATTCTTGTAACGCAACTGTTCGATGCACCTCGTTCAAACGGTGCCAGACAGGTGGAATGTCGTCATCACTGAAGTGCGTCATGAAGAGCAAATATTTGCCTCGTCGCCCAGGTAGCGACTTGATGCACCCAGCAGAGATGTGTGAGACGTCAAACTCCTCATCGTCTCCTTCAGGTACAGTCACAGGAACAGCTGGTCGTAGCGGAGCAGTAGAGCAGGGTCGTAAATTATTAACGTGGAACACAGGGTGTAAGCGTACTGTCGCTGGTAGTTTCAATCTGTAACTGTGTTTTCCAATCTGCTCCTCCACTGAAAAAGGGCCGAGCTGTTTGTCTCTGAGCTTCCTGTTTGGTTGTCCTCGCAGAAAAAGATTTGCTGTGACGACTGACACCTTGTCTCCCTTAGCGAAGTGTGGCGCTGTAGACGGTTCTGAGAGCGCCTGCATATCGTCCTTGTGTAGCTGTAACACTGAGCGTACCAAGATGTGCACTTCCTGTAACAATCTTAACCGTTCTGTTGCGTCTTGCGAAATTGGAATTGACGGTCGCATACTGAAGAGTAGGTCAGGAGGCTCCTCAGGAGAAAAACCAAAGTTAGCCTCGAACGGTGTGTGCTCAATTCCGAGTGCACGCGAAGCATTGTACGCAAATTCCACTTGCGGTAAAAGTGTCGACCAGTCAGAGCCATCATAGCAACAGAAGCAACGAAGAAGCTGCTGAAACGTGCTGTTCACGCGCTCTGTCAGTCCATCTGTTTCTGGGTGTCGGCTGGTAGACATGTTCAGACGCGTTCCAAGGCGTCTCCATAGTGTCTGCCAGAAGGCGCTGACAAATTTCGGGTCGCGGTCACTGATCAGCACACGGGGTAGTCCATGTAAACGGTAGACTCCCTGTAAAAACAAAGTGGCAGTTTCTTCGGCAGTAATCGACTCTGTACATGGCAGAAAATGGGCCATTCGTGTTAGATGGTCTACTACAATCAGCACACTGTTAAAGCCATTGCTCTCAGGCAAGTGTGTCAGGTAGTCAAGACCAACTGTGTGCCACGGTCTGGGTGGAAAAGGCAATGGGTAAAGAGTCGCAGCCATCTGCGGTCGAATCTTCGCTCGTCGGCACACGACGCAGCGTTCACAAAAATCTTTCACATCTTGGCGGATTCGTTTCCACCAGAATCTGTCGAGTGCTTTAGCAAGAGTGCTAGCAACTCCTCTGTGACCAGCTGACGAACTTTCGTGCAACTCTGTGATCAATCTCAGTCGGAGCTCAGAGTTCTGTGGAATACAGAGGCGATTGAGACGCCAAAAGTACCCGTCTTTGGCTTCTATCCGGCTGTCTCTTGTCCACTCACCATCGTCCCCATAAAACGAATCTCGTGAGAACCCCTCGCGAATGAGATCAGCGAACTCATGGCTCAGCTGCAACGCTTCAACAGTCACTGAATTTAACTGTGCGTCTTCAAACAGCAGCTGGGACTTCCGTCGTAATTCTCGATCTGACGGAACCTCGCCATCCCAAAATAAGGGTATTGTGGCCTGAGGTACGAAGTCTGGACGCCGGCTTAACGGGTCAGCTTCGTTCAGAGCTCCCTTGCGATATGCAAGTGTCATTGAGCCCACAAACGGTTGCAAATCCCGCAGGTATCTTGCTTGCCGCTTGTTCAGCCTGTTGTTCGGTTGCCTGAGCAGATGCCGCAGTGTGTCGTGGTCTGTTACGACAAGGAACTTAGAACAGCCTTCAAGATAGCACCTCCAATGCTTGACAGCTTCGCATACGGCCAAAGCTTCTAAGTCGTACGCAGAGTAAGTGTTACCACGCTCAGCTGGATTCAGCTTACGCGCCCAGTAAGAGACTGGTTGAAGACCGCCTCCTTGGTCTTGCAACAGGACTGCTGCAATCCCCACTGTTGAAGCATCTGTAGCCACGGTGAACGTCGCGTCCGAGCCGACCTCCGGAAGGATCAGGCATGGCGCGGAAATGAGCCGTAACTTGAGAGTCTCAAAGGCTTCCAAACAGGTAGGCGTCAGCGTAACCTTCTGTGGCTGGGACTTCCGCAGTAAGTCCGTCAATGGAGCCGTAAGGTCGCTAAAATGGTGTATAAATCTCGCATAGAAGTTGCAGAACTGTACGAAACTGCGAACCTCCTTCTGCGTCTTGGGTACTGGCCAGTTTGCAACGGCCTCGACTTTCTTTGTGGAAACCGAAATTTTCCCGGCTGACACAGTGTAGCCCAAATATTCCATTTCTTGCAATCCGAAGAAGCATTTCTTAAGGCGTAATTTCAGCCCTTCCTCCTTGAATCGCTGTAGCACTAGACGTAGATGTTCCAGGTGCTCTTCCAGAGTTCGACTGTAGATACAGACGTCATCCAGGTAGACTGTCACGAACTTATGTAAAAAGTCGCGAAGAATGTCGTTCATCATCCTCTGAAATGTAGCTGGTGCATTGCACAGCCCAAACGGCATGGCGACCCATTCCATCAAGCCATCAGGGGTCTGAAAAGCCGTCTTGTGAACGTCCTGATCACGCACTCGAACTTGCCAGAATCCAGAAGCGAGGTCGAGGTGTGTGTAAAAATTCGCGTCCTTAAGTTCGTCCGGTGTGTCATCCACTCTTGGAAGTGGGTAGGCGTCCTTACGCGTAACCTCGTTAAGGCCACGGTAGTCAATGCACAGACGTAGCGAGCCATCAGCTTTTCGCACAAAAAGAATTGGCGAGCCGAACTCACTGTAGCTGGGACGGATCAAGCTAGCTTCCACTGCGTCCTTGAGCTGTCGATTAAGCTCAGTGCGCTCTGCAGGCGACAATCTGTTCAGACGTTGACGTCGCATCGGGCCAGTTGTATCAATGGGGTGATCCCACTGTCGGCTTACTGGCGGAGAGTCGACAGGTTGCAGTAACTCCGGGAAGTCTTCAAAAAGTAACGACCGGAAGTTGTCACGTTGTTCTGCGGTTAGTTCCTCTCCAGTGTGAAAGTCTGTTTGTTCGGCAGCTGGCGTAAGTTCAATGACGTAAAAATCAGCATGACGTCCTCTGTTGTGCTGCATCTTCTTGTGGCACTTGAAGCAGAGTCCTTCGTCCATGTGTCGCTTGCGCTCCTCAGCTGTCATTGCATTTGCGAGCGAATTAAAATCTTCGCGACCAGATGTCTGACCGCGTCCACCATTGTTACCACCTCCACGTCCACGTCCGCGGCCACGTCCACGGCCACCTTTGTTACGTTTCCAAACGTTAGAGGCTTCCTCAAGAGGGTCCTCAAAATTGCGCTTGCGTGTAGGCTGGGCAGATGGTCCAGCAGCAGACCTCGCATTGCCCAGTTCCGGTGAGTCTGTCACAACGTTATTCAAAAAGTTTTGCAGCTCCACTAGCGTAATATGGTATCCTTGCTGAGCTCGGTGTGACTTAGCCAGTCTCTTGAGCGCATCATTCGCTAGGCCATTAATGAAGCGTACACAGTGTACCTCAGCTGTCAGGTCTTGACGAGATCGACGTAAGTAGTCGTTGTACTGTTTAGTGAAAACCGCGTAACTCATCGTGTTGCTCTGCGTAAAGTTCATCAAAGCGTTAATAGCTTCGTCCTGAATGTTCGGAAGAAATGTAGACTTGCGTAACTCCTCAACAAGCTCGTTGTACGTAGATGGAATTGGAGGCTGATTTTTCCGGTTCAACCACCACCCACCAAGGTGTCCAGAAAACTGTGAAGTAACCCAGAACACTGCACCGTACGATTCAGCCGTAATTCCAAGCATTATAAAACGCTGAGGCTGTGCTTCGAGCCAATCCTCCAGCTCATTAGGCACGCGACCATTCTGGAACGGTGAAGTAATAGCAGCCTTACGCTGAGTCTCCGTGAGGGTCACAGAAAGTCCAGCCAAGTTGTGAGTAGGCATTGGCATTCCCACTCGTAAATCTGTAGGTCCTTCTCCAGTCAATCGGTTGATGTATCCACGAATCAGCAGCCAGGCAGAACCAGAGTCGACCGTCGTAAACCGGGGGTGCATGTGGAACTGTCTCGGGATAGACGTGTCGTCTTGCATGACTGGAACATGTTGTGTCATTGCTCGATAAAAAGATTCCCACTCAGCCACGTAACCAAAGTGAAGTAATTCACTCTTGTGCTTCTTAGCACGAAGTAACCCTGTCTGTGCGGGCGTAAGTGTCAGAGCGTCAATGTTGATGGTTTCCGGTACAACGTAAGTATCATCCGGATTAACTGTCGACTGTGCCAAAACAGCCTGCTCGACCTGAGCAGGTGTACGTATGTTGTTCGTAGCAAACAGGACAGGAATAGAAGCCGAGTACACGTAGACAAGCTGTCGTCCTTGAGGTAGTGTAACATTAACAGGTTCACCACTCAACAGCGTCAAATCATCCGGTGTCAAAACAAGACCGGTCTCCTCATGTAACTTGCGAATAGCAGCGTCGACAGGCTCTTCGTTAGGTAAGACAGAGCCAGCTGGGAACCAAGTTTTACCAGAACGAGGCTCACGCCGAAACACCAACTTCAAGTCCGACGATTTAGTTCCTCCAACGTGAATTACTAAAACCACGTAATGTCCTGCTCCGAGAGAAGCCATCTCAACTTAATCAAACAACGTCGAGCAGATCAACGAGCAACGAAAGCGTGCGTCGACCAAAGCGCTCCGAAACCAGTGTGGCGGTTAGCCTCTGAAAGCTAAACGCTAGCACAAATCTGTTCTAGTCTGTCTAGCTCTGTTGTTGCAAGATGGCAAAAAGATGTTGTCGAGAGGACAATTGAAGAAAGATGTCTCAATGTTGTACTTAGGCAGTAGATGTTGTAAGTGAACAAAGGAATTGTTAAAAGGTTCTGTCACCTCCCTCTACTGCACTGGGCTTAAATAGGTTTCAGCCCAGACTAGTTACGCCTGCAAGCTTCGCTTACGTGTCAGGCGTTGGTGCTACTCAACCGTCGTCATCTCTCCTCGAGACACGGCCTGCCTAGCATTGGGTTTCACGACGCGGCTCCTTCTGCATGGAAGAGCTCGTTCTGGCGCGTCATCTGGCTGGTTAGATTAATTATGCATATCTGTACGTACCGGGAGGTACTGGTCGTACTGTAGCATCAGCACCATTACAATATTGCAGTAGCGACGTACCCACGAGTATACGTCCGTCCTGTGGAAAAGCACGAATTGGTATCCGTAACGAGTACCTGTACAATGTCCTGCAATGTACTGTTGCAGGACTGTACTCGTCACATAAACCTCGTACCGGTAAAGCTTAGTTTCCTACATGTAATATCTTGCCTATCGAGGAACATTTCGACGCTGCTGTCCGCGAATTGTTCGAAGAGACTGGCTTGACCTTGACCGTCGATGATTTGACCCTCTTGATTGGAGCTGGTGTCCGTGTACCGTTCCGTGATGGCAAGTACGCGGACGTTAATGCAAATGAATCTTCGTACGCTAGCTAGGGTCGAACAAGATGTATCATCTCAATCGACCATTCGACTTGATGGTTCTTACGTCGTTCGGCTACGGTTGAGAATCGATGGTTTAACCATGACGCCGGCAGTCATTGTCAATGTCAGATCTACTCAACTGAACTACGAGTTGTTGCATTTTGGCTTCGTTGCTCAATGGCTACCTTTTCGTGACGCGGTACTGTCGTCATATTTTTCTACATCGAGGCACTTCACGGCCAATGATGCTCTTCTTTCAACCTCGTTTTACAATTGCTGACTCTAGACATGGATGTTAATCCGTGGTTACGTCGATCCACTATGTGGTGAGACGCCGACGGACATACGCATGGGAGTTCCACCCTCAATATCTACACTCCTCCACAAAAGTCCGGACAAGATTTCGCACCTGCGCAAGTAGAAAATGCAATCACGCGTCGATTTTATGGACAAATATCCTGAAATCCCAGGCAATGCTTTTGCGCGCAAAATGGAATGCACCGACAACTGCGAGGGGCGAGTTCGAACACTGCCGGGCATGTGTACTTGGGGTTATTGCGCCCGCACCCGTGCGGCACGCTCTTTCAAACAGTCGCCGTGCTTGGTAGACGAAAAGAGTAACGGGCGCACAACGCCGCAATATGAACGCTGATGCGACGGTCGCGCAAATATTATGCATAGGCGACGGAGGGAGGAGGTTTTGGGCAGGCCGCTGTGGGGGAAACGCAAGAAATCGCGTATGTAGACTTACCACCGATATGCGCACAACCCAAGGGCAAGCCGCTTTCGGCAACAATGTTCAAGCGATCATAACTTCCTGATATATGGTCCAAACTTTTTATAAAATGTACCGTTGGACGCGTCTTTTCAATGCACGTCGAACGCACCTACTCCGGAGTTCAAACTCTCACAAATCGATTTGTTATGAATTACTTTAATTTACAAACTATTCCGGCACCGCTGAGCCGCAGTGCCAAGCAACACCCATCGAAGTCGGCTCACCTCCTGAGACGATTTGTGCGGGGCTTGTCGATATATGTTTACCAATTCTTCATTCCTATTGACCTCCGAGCCCAATTCCCGACGCGTGCCACGCGTGGGGCGGGTGTGGTTGGCACAAGCACATACCCAAGCATTCCAAACACCACCGTCAACGTGATGCGTCCCTAACGGCCAAGTTGGACCTCGCCCCTCCCCTAAGCCAATCGCCCTCGCATGTTTACAGCGTGCAGTGTTTATCCAAACCTGCGTCATGTGCGTTTTTGCTCGCCTGCTTTCCAAAAAATCACCCGTGCCAGCGGCGTGAACTTCCGTGCTCTATTCACACACCCGCAAACCAAACCTCGCGCATTGAACACGGCACCCACGCCTCCAAACCCCCTTTAAAAAACCCCCCAAAAATACGGTTATGTGGAACACAGAGAAGTATGCAGCTTGGTATGGGCGCTTGAGCAATGCCCAAGCGTGGCGCTCAGAATGACGTGTGCAGTTCAGACAAATTCTCGGGAGTTTATGGGCTTAATTCGACAAACTCCGCCGACAACACCCGCTTTAAGCTGAGGGCTAACCACCCCGGATGGCGGCTTACTGCTTGCTTCTCGGCTCTCCTACAATTGGGTGGTACTCGGGCATCGTCGTGCTTGACGTGGTGAGAGGGGAGCGTGTTCTTGACTAGCTTATGCTTAACATAATGCATGTCCGGAATTTTGTGGAGGAGTGTAATTTTTATGGGTTAAGCGTTACTTCAGCCGAGACTTGGCGTAAGGCAGCAATTCAGTCACATTTGCAGAATGGTCGTGACGCTCACTACCTTGAAAATAAGCTTGAAACCCAGCCACCGCGTTTTGTCATGCTTGGCATTAATCATGGCTCATAGAGCGCTGTCATGTGGGTTATATCCAGTTTTCTGGACTCCTAATAAGTAGTTGGTGGCTCAATCGCAAGGCAAAAGGTCCGTTACTTTCCACTTTCGACTCTTTGGTTGTCGAAATTCGCAGAATGTCCATGTTGCCTAACTCTCGAGATGACGAGATAAATTATATGACTTACATATTAAGTCATATAATAATAAAATAATCTGAAAATATAATATAAACTGAAAATAAGGTTCAACGACTTCCTTAGAAGGTATTAATAGCTAGTGACATATTATTTTCAGTATGTACGGTTCATTAGTGGCATGGCTAATTTTCAGCCTCAAGATTAGGCTAAGTCCCAACGTTCTCAACATCATACAGAGTTAAACATGTCGCTTGCGGCGCTGCAAAATTTCTTGATTGGCCTCGTGACTGATTCACTTCATCTCGGGCGTGCAAGGACTGCACCAACCCCAGCTTACAACCCAAGAGGTAACCGACTCAACAAGAAAAGTGTGGCGAGTATGGTCCTATTAGAATACATTTGATTGTAGGACTCGTACGTGTCGCTACTAGTTGCATTCCGTACTTTCCTAGGAAGTGTACACCCGCAGTTGTACAACCACTATAGTTTAAGCCTCAGCATCAAACATCGGTGTATTCATGGCATTATTCATGATGCGTCTGCCGGATCAACCGCATCAATGCGTCCATGACTTAGTGCCCTATTTAGTTGTGCATCCATGAATTAGTGCCGTTTATACCCTAGGGCACGTTTTGCCAAAGATGTCAGCTTGCTTACAATTTGGCCAAAAGACACCCACATGCTAGGCATGGGGGACGATTAGCGCATATTATAGGGTTGGGTGGGTGGGATCGCGCGAAGCCTAGATGGGCTGAGCGCAAAAGCACAGAGTGCCATGCTCGTAGCTAGTTCCGGCTTATGAGACGAGGGCTAGCTAGAGCTTACCGTTGGGGAAGTTATATGGTCGTTGGCTGCGCCTAACTGCTAGGACAAGGTTGTTGTCTTGTAGGTGCGACACGCCGTTACTAATGGCAACAGTAACCGCTAGGTCACTGTCCCGTACACATGGGAGTTGAATATGCAAACTTCTAGATTTAAAACAATCTGATCATTTACCCTAGGGCACGTTTTGCCAGTAACCTAAAGCTAGAGGTTTGCACAGCCTAATCTTAGTGCTGCTAGGTGGACGGCGCGAGCTATCCAAAGAAACGCCAAGCAACAAGGGATGGGGTCATGGTGGGATCGATGTATTTTCCTTCGGTCACGGAGCTATTCATGGCCCAGCCACCCATGTATTTGATGACGGGGGGGGGGCGCCGATGCAGCTAGCGGCGGAAGCCGCCCCTTTCCGGAGGATGTGCGATGTCCATTTGAAGCCGGCTGGCGCGGTGGTGCTTATCGTGCGGAGCGCGAGGGCTAGCCATGACGAAAGGGTTACAGTGGCCTTCCTCTCTGCGGAGGGTTCGAAAGGTGAGACGCTCAAGATAGCGGCCGGGGTAGGTCGGTGGTAGTAGGTCGCGCAGAAAGCCGTCCTATGGGCGAGGTAGTAGTCAAGTAGGTCCGCTAACATGGGGTTTGCGGTAATCGGGACTGCTAGCACGACTTTGTCGCGGCGTTGGTCGCCCTTGGATTTCCGCACGAATAGAGAGATACGTTGGGAAGGTTTGTCGACTGTGAGGTCACATGTGAGGCAGCGGGTGCCAGTTTCCGCGCGGCAGAAAAAGGTGCACTTGACGCACACCGCGAGTAAGGCACGAAAACGTTTGATTAACGTTTGGGCAGCTGGTATCCATGTCAGGGTGTCGCGGAGGGTGTTCGAGGTCAGTAGGATGTCGAGGGCGACCGCTGCAGGAAGAGGTAGCCGGGTGTTGGACGGGACAATTCGTTGCTGTTGCATTGCAGCCCGCGTCGAGCGTCGCCTAGAAGGTCGCCAACGGCGATGGGGGTAGCTGGTGGTCGCGGAAGCACTTGTTGACTGCCGAAAAATAAAGCTGCATAGAGTTAGCAACGACGGTGCCACGTAGGCCGAACCACGTGGTGTAGCGAACCATGGTAGCGGGAGCGGCGTGTAAGGGGGGGCGTCCGTCCGCATCGCAGAAGGCGAAGTAAGGGCGTAGGGCGCTGTCGTAGTTGGCATACGTAGGTGGGGCGAGGGAGCTGCTGAGTAGGCTAATGTCGATGGCACCCAAGTGGTCGGTGTTGAGGAGGTCACGGAAGTGGGTAGCCATTGAGGAGGACCACGGGGCTTGGGTCGCGTCCGCTCTAACCCGGTAGCGCTGTCGGCCGGGGCGCGTATGCAACTAGAAGAGCGGGGGCGCGTAGTTGGGAGCGTGTGCGGCACGTAGGGACTGTCCCATGGCGCCGCGTCGGGTATAGAGCCTGGAAAGGGTGTGACTCGAAAGACCACGATGCTCTAGGTGGGTGGTGCGCCCCCGCGGGCTTGCCGAGCCTGCCGGGGAAGAACATGTCCCGTGTTGGCGAGAAATGTAGGGTATGGGCTGCGAGTCGCTTGAGGTCTTGGTACCACGGTTTGTTGGGCCAATAGGGGGCCACAACAGTAGCAGCTGCGCCTGACTCGCGCAGTTTGGCAGCGAAGGTTGGTAGATCAGTCTAGGGAGGGTTGCAGTAGTTGTTTTCGCGGGGCCACGCCGCGTCGGGGAGGTGTAGGCAGTCGACATCTCCGCATTGGGGGTCGCGCCACATGGCGTTGAAGCGCGGAAGTGGGTGTAAAGCATTGATGCGAAGCGGTCGATAGAGTGGGGGCCCCACCGGTCTTGGAAGTGTGCGAAGAGTCGCGGGTTGAGTTCCCAGTCATCGGTGTCCGGCTCGCGTCTGAGTGTATCTGCCTAGATATTCGCCGCGGAGCGGATGTAGCGGGGTCAAATGTGGATGTCGTTGGAGTCAAGTAGGTACCACACGTGGCGCAGTTCGGTCATCATAACGGGCTATCGTGTGGTTAGCTTGGTGAGGGTAGCGACCACGGCGGTGTTGTCCTCGTGTAGGAGGACGTTGCGTCCATGGAGTTGGGGGAGAAGCGATTCGATGGCGTGTCGGACCGCTCGCAGTTCCTTCTAGATAATGTGATACTGTCGGTCCGGCGCGTTCCAGAAACCGCGGGCTTGGTACTTGTTGCCGTCGTTCTGCACGGCCCCTCACCCGTAGTCGCTGAAGTCGATGGACCTGCCATTGTTAGTGGGAACCGTGCGCCACCACTCTAGGTCGCGCCGTAGCTAATGCGTTGGGCGGACGCCTCCCCCCCCAGCCACAGCGAGTGGCAAGGACGTTGTGCAATTCACGCAAAACGAAACGCGCGGGAGCGATGGCGAGGTAGAGGAATTGAGCTTTTCCCGCGAAAGCTGTGAGTTGTCGTGCGGGTAGCCATCGAGCGTTCGAGGCCGCCCGGTCGAGGAGGGAGGACGCCTGATGTGCGAGTTGGCGGAGCTTGTCGCGTGCGACGTGGAGAAATCCTAGGTTGAGGTCGACCGTTAAGCCCCAGTGGTCCCCGACTTTGGTAGGTGTCCAGACGCCTTTCTTGAGGTTGCGCTCGAGGCCGAGTTGCGCAAGTAGGGCTTCGATGCGGTGGCGGAGAAGAAGTGCGGCGTTGTAGGAGTCCGCTAGGAACATGAAGTCGTCCATGTACGGTAGTAGACGGGTGCCGCGCCACCGGGCGTTTCATAGAAAACGTTTGGAAGGGCGTCCAACGGTAGGGGTAGTCGCTAGAGAAGGTGGCGGAGAGCGGCGAAGTTAGTTTGTGAACACCGGAGTGAGTATGCACAAGTAGTAGGCCGAGCCCGACCAACCCATCGGGAGGCAAGCGAGGCGCCACATGGCGCTGCGGTAGTTGACCGTGAAGTAATCGCGGTCCTCCTCCCGGATGCCAAGGGTGTAGTACCCTTCGGCGAGGTCGAGGGAGACGAAATAGTCGCCCCGGGCGGGGCAAGTGGCGTAGGTGCTTCAAGGTCTCGCATGTCATCTTGAACTCGGAACATTAGCGGTTGAGCTCGCGGAGGTCGGTACTCAGCCGCCACTGGTTGTGACCGTGCTTGGGGACGAGAAACATGCGGAACACGTAGCGCGGGTTGTTCGATCGTTCCCACGCCCCGCAGGCTTCCAAACGTGGGAGATTTGTGTCGAGGAAGTCGAGTTGTGCTCGTGTAGCGTGTTGCATAGAGATACATTGGTGGAACGAGCGTAGGCGTTCGCCTCTCTTGAACTTGACGCGGACCCCATGGCGGATCCAATTTAGGACTTGGCCGCTCGTGCCGATGCGCTCCCACTCCCGCCATCTTCGTCGCACGCGATGTCGCATGAAGGGAGAAGAGGGGGAGCATGAATCGGCGCGGCGGACCACACCACCATTTTTGCTGTGGCGGCCGCGGGGCGCCATCAGGTTTGGTATGAGGTGGGGGCCGAGCACCTGTTGCTACCGCAGCGGCCTTGCGTTTGTCGCCAACCGCTTTGCTGGCTTTGGCGTCCTAGCCGGGAGGCTTGTCCGGGGTGACATTGGCGAACGCTTCGCCAGCATCCGCCTTGCTTGCGGCGTGTAGGCTGACTTCAAGGGTGCGGTCGACGAAAGCTTGGCGTAACGCGTCCAATTGGCCGGAGACCGCGGTAGGCCGTGGGCGACATAAGCGCTCGTGGGCCAATTTGGCGAAGACGTGGTCCGTATCCCTGCTCGCTTGTCCGCTCTTGGTGAGGCGGAGGAAGCCCAATCGAGTACGGGCGGCCTCCTCCGTCTCTGCGATGACCCGCTCGGATATGGGCAAGGGCTGTTGTCTGCTGTGCCAATAGAGGTGGGCCGTTCGACATCGCGTCCAAGCCCTCGCTAATTACCGCGTTAGCGCAACTGTCGAAGAAGGCATAGCAACCGATGTGGAAGTGCTCGTCGTAATCTGAAATTTGAAATTGTTTACAACATTACCAGTAAGAACCGGCTGTCGTCTCTGGGCCCCCCCTTTTGCTATGCCATACAAGACTTAGAAGCGTGAGGTAGACCGTGAACCACTAATCCCAGCCTCTCCAATGGCAGTAACGATATCGTCTAAAACATACCCGTACCAGTATCCAGGTATTTACTATTTTCTGACCTAGACTAATTTTTTTTTCCTCCTGGATACAGTATGAAATAAAAAATGTCGCTATTCTCCACGATACGCGGCATGCTCCAGCCGCGGCGGGGTTGCCGATCAGCAAGGCTGGTCAGCATGAGATGGTCGAGTCGAACCTGCCCGACCTCGGCTCCTGTGCGACTCCGGTCGTGCCGGAGGTAGGGGGAAAGGCAGGTGGAAAACCCCCCTCGCGCAGGTCGTCGTCGGACTCTTCTCGATCCTTGCTCGACCCCGTCCGAGATATCGGAGATAGTGGTCGCTCTTCTCGGCGCGACCCTCCACCTAGTCTAGCCTTCTCCCCCCCCGCGGGGGCTAGGAGGAGAAAAAAGCGAGGCTGCAGACGGTGTTCGGCTGGCTCTCCTGCCTTCGAGCCAGATGTCTCCTGTCCCCTGTCCGTTTACCGTATGTTTCCACCACCCATCTGATCGCGCTGTGCCGGCCGCACTTGTCTCCCCCGGTGATTTACGTTGTTAAGGGGCCGCCTATACGAGCAGTGTGCTGTTGCGATAACCCGGGGCACACTACCTGAGGCAGCCTGTCGATAACCGGGTACCGACTAGGGGAGGGGGAACGGATAATGCCCAGGGATCGGCTATCCTCAAAAGATGGTGGGTACGGGAATATTTAACCGAAAACCCCCCGTACCGGGTTTTTCCGGCGGCGGATGATCCTCCCGACCTCCGCCGCCAGACCGTGCCGCTCCTCCGGCTGCGACTCGCCTCCGTCCTGCGTATCTTCGGGCCTCTCCCCCAAGGGAGACCAGAAGGTTTCGCAGGGCTGGCGGCTGCTAGCGAGCGCCGTGCCCTCGCGCTGCTTCCCAGCGGTCCGCCGCCAGCTCCAACACCCTCGTCCCACCGCTGATCCGTCCGTACCCCTCTTCGCCCAAAAATATTTCGCAAACGCCGCCCCCGCTCCATCGTCGGGAGAGTATCTGCGAGTATTTAGTCGCGGAAGAACATCTCGGACTGGCCGAGCGGGAGATCCCTGTGCCGGTGTACGGATATTATGTTTTCCAAAACCCTCCGTGCCGGGCTTCCCGACAGCTGCTGATCCCGCGGATCGCAGCTGTCGGTACCTCGTTCAGCCCCCTACCGTGCCAGGCCTGGCACGGCTATGGGGTTACCAGCGCCCACCGCGTGGAGGTAGAGGTAGGTGCCGACGGGCCTGCGAGCGCACCCCCCTCCGGGGCCGCCGCCGCTGCGCCGCCGGCGGGCGCCACTCGTCGTAGGTAGCATGTGTCCTCTTGTCGCTCATGGTGCGGGCTGTGTCGTCTGTTAGAGTCTAGAGACGCGGCTCCTCGACGTCGCGTGGGGGACGTTCGAGCCCGGGAGGGATGACTTCGCCGTAGTAGGTGAAGTCGACGAACTCGGACGCGGTTGGTTCGGGTTCGTCGTCAACATATCGATAGGTGGCTCGGGGCCGCCTTACTACCCTCCGTCGTTGGTGTCACGGCGGTGGGAATGGACTGCGGCTGATCTGCAGTAGCGGGGTGCGGTTGTTGTTGATTGGAGCCGTGTGAGCATGGCAACGTTAGCCGCCAAAACTTCTCAGTGATCCGTTGTTCTAAAGCCGAAACTGCCGTACGAATTTGTTCGGCTGTGCGCTGCTTGATCGAAGTAGCGTGAGGGTCGGCCGGAGGGGCGGGCGTAGATTGTTGAGGCTGCGTGATGCGGGGCTGCGTACCTGAACGAGGTAAAGTGTCGCGGGACGCTCGAGTGTGCATAGGAAAAAGTAAAAATGACACCCTACTCGACTACTAGAGTCGAGATTGCGTTTCGCGCGAAGCCTAGATTGGCTCATCGCGAAAGCACAGAGTGCCGGGTTCGTAGCTAGTTCCGGCTTGTGAGGCGAGGGCTAGCTAGAGCTGACCGTTGGGGAAGTCGTTGGTTGCGCGTAACTGCTAGGACAAGGTTGTCGTCATGTAGGTGCGACGCGCCGTTACTAACGGTAACAGTTACCGCTAGGGTCATTGTCCCGTACACGTGGGAATTGGATATGCAAACTTTTAGATTTAAAACAATCTGACTATATTTAAGCAATGCGTCTATGAATTAATGCTCAATTTAATCAATGCGTTTATGAATTAGTGTCATATTTAATCGATGCATCCATTAATTATTACCATAATTAAACATTGCATCCGTGAATTAGTATTGTATTTCATCGATGTACAACGAATTACCTATACAATTTAGGGACATCGGTAGCATGGATACATCCCATTTGAAATTTCTTAAATAAGATGACAGTACAAGTCAATAGCAATACAATCTTGCTATACTATTTACACGGCTACCATCCGGTAGTTATCCGGCTCATACTCTATATAAAACTGTATGTGCGAGGAGATCGATGTTGACGCACCAGCGCATTGGTCCCGCATTACTCGCATCGAAGCATCTATGAATTAGTGCCATATTTAGTCGATGCGTCCATGAATTTGTGCCCTACTATTTAGTGAATGCGTCAACGAACTAGTGCCCCATTTAATCGATGCATCCACGAATTACTGTCCAATTCAATCGATGTGTCCATGAATTAGCAGAATAATAAAACGGATGATGTATCAACATTTGATGCATTGCAATTGGTGCTTGATCTTTAATTTCCGAGGCTGATGCGGAGACTTATTATAATTGGCTCATGTCACTAGTATAGTACTAACGTGTTCATTGGTGAGATTAACTAAGCGTCAGCAAGACACGCCGCATAACGTCTGTCCAAGGCGACGAACATCACGCCACATGAGACAAGCTTCCGAGGGTCGCGTTACGCTTTGAGACTGAAGGCGAGCTAGTCTTGGCTATTAAGGCCTGCGCAGTGGAGGGAGGGGACACGTCGCTTCTTGCTTTCTCTTTTAAAAACATTCAACTACATTGCAATACAATTACGCTCTCGGGCTTCCTTTCTGCAGAAGTCGTAATTAATGGTTTCGCAGCTTGCTAATTTGTTATCTAGGCAATCTGTCACACTGGTTTCGGAGCGTTCGATCTACACGCTGACGCTTGCGCGACTAGCGAAGTTATGCTCTACGTAGCGCTTGACAACGGCTTTGTTATGACATGGTAATTACCATGTTACTTTTGTTCCAATTGGTGGTGTGCTAGCACTAGCATCCCGTTGCCTAGTGTTTATTTGTAGGGTAGCTATCTGTCGTCATGGTACTCAATGTTATGCTATTAGCAGTTCTCTATTTCGCTGTTAGTGGCGGTCGGCCGACCCTGCTGGTGCATTCCCCGGACGCCGTCTCTCTCCTTCTCACTTGTCTAGTCACCACAGCCGGCCCGCGTGTGGGGTCGGCACGACCTACGTGTAGCTATCGGTTCCCAACTCCAACATATTCTGGGCTCCCCTCAAAGCTACAAGACAAAAGAGCGTGTGTAAAGCGCTCGGCGCCACGCTAGTCTTGCTGACCTACTCCCACGAAAATATAGTAGAGCATATGTAAAGCGCTCCGCACCAGCTAGTCCTCCCTCGTCCAACCGATACCACGCTTCGCCTTCGAGCAGGTTGTCGGTTGGACAACATAAAGATATCATCTTGGTCAAGATGCCTCTTGCCAAGCATTTCATAATGCGGATCGGGAGGACCATTTCGTCCTACATCACGACGACGACTTATCAAAGGACTTCTTGTCTGCGCCTTGATTAATGATGCTAATTATGGTTCAGTTTGGAAGCAAAGTTTGGTTTTTTTGGCGCCCGCCGGCGGCACAGCGGCGGCGGCCCCGGAGAGGGGTGCGCTCGCAGGCCCGTCGGCACCTACCTTTACCTCCACGCGGTGGGCGCTAGTAACCTTGTAGCCGTGCCATGCTTGGCACGGTAGGGGGCTAAGCAAGGTACCAGCAGCTGCGATCCGCGGGATCAAGAGTTGTCGGGAAGCCCGGTACGGAGGGTTTTGGAAAAACATAATTTCCGTACACCGGCACATGGATTTCCCGCTCGGCCATTCCGATATGTCTTTTCCGCAACTACATACTCGCAGATACTCTCCCGACGAAGGGGCGGGGGTGGCTTTTGCGAAATATTTTTGGGCGAAGAAGGGTACGGACGGATCGGCGGAGGGACGAGGATGTCGGAGTTGGCGGCGGACAGCTGGGAAGCAGCGCTAGGGCACGGCGCTCGCTAGCAACCGCGAGCCCTGCGAGAGCCTTAGGTCTCCCTTGGGGGCGAGGCCTAATGCCACGCAGGACGGAGGTGGATCGCAAGACAGGAGCGGCACGGTAAAAAACCGGTACGGGGGGGGTTTTGAGAAAATATTCCCGTACCCACCATCTTTTGAGGACCGGCGACTCGATCCATGTGTTCTACCAACCCCTCCCCTAGCCGGTACCCGGTTATCGATAGGCTGCCTCATGCAGTGTGCCTAGGGTTATCGTAACGGCACACTGCTCATAAAGGCGGCCCCCTAACAACGTAAATTTAACTACCGGGGAAGGGTAAGGACGGCCACAGCGCGATCAGATAGGTGTTGGAAACATACGGAACAAGGACAAGGGACATGAGAATATCTGGCACGGGGGCAGGAGAGCCAGCCGGACACCGTCTGCAACCTAGTTGTTTTCTCTTCCTAGCCCCCGAAAGAGGAGAGAAGACTCGGCTAGGTGGCGCGCTGCGTTGGGAGGAGCAACTAATACCTCGGGCGGGGTTGAGCACGGATCGAGACGGGACCGACGGCGACCTGAGCGAGAGGGCTTTTCACATGCCTTTCCCCCATAGCTCCGGCACGACCGGATTCGCACATGAGCCGAGGTCAGGCAGGTTCGACTCGACCAACTAAAGTTGAACAGCCTTGCTGATCAGCGACCCCGCAGCGGCTAGAGCAAGCCGCGTATCGTGGAGATTAGCGACATTTTATATTTCATACTTGTATGCATACAATACTTGCTTACGTGTGTGTTTAAGACGGTATCGTCACTGCCATTGGAGAGGTTAAGATTAGTGGTTCACGGTCTAGCCCAAGCTTATGAGTCCTAATTTGGCATGGCACGGAGGGCCCAAAGACAACACCCGGTTAGTTTTGATATTGTTTTACACAATTTCATTTCTTTTGGTTTTTTTCAACCACTTGGTTGGAGAAGAGCCAACTGACTCACGCATGCGAGTTCCGTCTCCGACGACGAACTTCGATGGACTTTGTGTTTCCCATACCGAGAATAGACGTAAGGCAAATGTGCAAGCACCTCGACAAGACGGGACTAGCCCGAGGGACTAAGATGCTTGGTTGGAGTTTCAGCCGCAACGCTTTCGATGTTGGGACTAGATGCCAGCACCAACAACGCGGTCATTTGGGCTACGTCGCAATTTAGTGGTCATGCGCTAAACTAATGGTGAAATGCAAAAACTTGAGGGCAAGCTACGCGAGCTTTTACATTTTTGGTTGAAGCATTGAAAAAGACTATGCTTCTAGCACACATCCGCCATTAACTCTTTACTAGCTCTTAACCAAACCAAAAAATCCTTCCAAGAGTACACAAGATTGTTTAACGGTTTTGATAGATACTCTAAGGCCGACATAAACGATGATGTGTCGTGCAACTGTTTCATGACTGGCATGGCTATGCACGAATTTTCAACGTGTGTGCCCAATTGAAATTGAAATTGAAATTGTTTACAACATGTACCGTATGCGCCGGTTTTTCACCAAAAGCCGGATGCGTCGGCTGCTGTCTCTGGGCCCTCCCAACTATGCCATACAGGGAACTTACAAGTCAGGGCTAGACCGTTAACCACCTAATCCGACCTCTCCAAGGGTGTTCGGGGGTTTTACTCCCCCCCGGGGAGGATGCAAGTAGAGGCGAAGGTTGTGTGCATTCAGGGTCGTGCGTGGAGGCAATGTGCGGATGCGCGGCGGGAGGTCGTGCGGAACTTGATGCGGTATATGCGTAGGAGGTGATGCAGCCATTGGACAGTATGCGTATGGAGTTGTGTAAGAATGCGAGATGTGTCGAGGCGTGCTTTGGAGACGAGTTTATCGGGTGGGTCTGTGCGGGCGGTAAGAAGGGAGGTGAGACTCGTGATGGTGGAGGAGTGCGGTGTACCTGTGCGGCTCATGACGATGGGGAGGATGTCGACCACTGTGCCTGGCCAGTGGTTTCTGATGGCGTTCGCAAGGGGTGTGTATTTGGCTCGTATGAGGTCTGTTGTGTGAGTGAGGTTGTTGTCTGTGCAGTACTTCCAGTCCCCTATCTGAATCTTTTTTATGGATGCATAACGTCGGCGACCGTTGGAGTGGCCAACGAATCTGGGTTCGAGGATGCGGATGAAGTCAGGTTTGTGAGCTGGGGGACGAAGCATTGGGGGGAGAATCTCAGGGGGGAGGACGGCGGGGCATGATGTTAGGGAGTCCTGTGAGAGACCTTCATCGGCAGCAACAAGGCGGGTGGGCATTTGGGTGGGGTGAGGTGGGTGGCAGTCAAGTGGGGAGGGGGTAGGGGTGGGGGAATCGAACGATTTTATGGGTTTGTTACCGAAGTCTGCGGTGATGGTCGCCCAGCGTCCTCCGTTTTGGCGTTCCAGTAGGGATAGTAGGAGTTGCAGAGCGCTGTTGTGTCGGTCATGTCTTAGTCCAGACATAGAGGGGCAGTTACCGGCCATGTGGCCGTTGCTAGTGAATTGGCCACATAGGGGGCAGCGCAGGGTGGGGTTGTGAGTAAGTAGGCGGGTGTTGTGGACGCCCCACATGAATTCTTGTTTGTGTGTGAACTGCATATTTGTGAGGGAGGAGTGTTTTTTGTGGTATGAGAAGTCGGCGCCGTCCTTCGCGGCGCGGGCGAGGAGGGCTCCGTGTTTGGTTGTATCCGAGAGAGGAGTGTGTGTGTGTTTTGTGCTGTATTTGTGTGCGTCGGATTTGAGGTTGGTGTATCTGTAGGGTATGGGTTCTCCTAGGGTTTGTGGGATGAGGGTGTATGGCCATGTCCAGTGGCCTATCGTGACCTCTGAACCCGTGGTGTATATAGTATCTGGTGGGTGGCCATCCGCGACTTGGTTTGCGAGGGTGTCTGCGAGGTCGTTACCGATGGAGTTGTTGTGGGCTTTGATTTTACCGAGGTGTGTACGTATGCCTGCTTCGCAGCGGGTTTTAAGGGTGTGTGTGATAGATAGGAGGGTGTCGCGATGAATGTTATGGCGGTAGGCGGAAGGGCAGTTTAAGTAACCTTGAATTAGGCGAAGGGAGCATGCACTGTCCGTGAGGAGGTGGGTGCGGCCAAGTTGGAGGCCTATATCTATGCCAGCTAATTCAGCACGATTTATTGTATGTGAGGGAGGGGTAGAGGTCACCAGGATTTTGATTTTGGTGTCCGAGGCGGGGTGGGCAGCTGCTGCTCCGAGGGGGGTCGAGCTGCCTTTTTTCGAGCCGTCTGTATATACAAAGTCCTGCCAGTTCCAAGCAGTGGTGCCTCTGGTGGGAGGGTACGTTAGGTGTGCGCGTTCCGGAAGGGGGTAAGTGAGGGGGTGAGTTGGGTTTGGGGGGCGGTGGTATATACTTGTTGAGTGGGGTGAGTAGGAGACAAAGAGGTGTGAGGGTGGGGGGGTGATGATGGGGTTGGGGAGGTGAGTGTCGTAGATAGATTCGAGAGTGTTATGGAGTGCGTTCATGGCTGTGGGTGATGGGAGGTTGGAGAGTGCGAGGGGGTTAGCGACTAGGTACATGTCTACCATCCAGCGTGTGCCGAATGGGGTAGGGGTGGGGATGCCAGTGTGTTGGTCGGGGGGTAGAAATGTGTTTGCGTCATTAGGGAGGGTGTAGAGGTGGTGGGTGTATGGGGAGTTGATGTATTTGGAGTGGCGGTATGGTGTGTGTTTCCATCGGGGGAGGATGAGGATGGTTGCGCTGGGTGTGTGAGGGGCTGTGAGGTGTGCGCTGGTGATTGCGTGTTCCATGGCTCGTCTCATGCATTCGTGGTCGTATTCGGGGTTGGCAATGTTGGTGCCTTGCCAGGTGTGCGGGGCATTGCTGCCGCTTGATGAGAAGACTATGTCTTCGGGGTAGAGGGAGTGATAGGTGTGGGAGTGGAGGGATTTATTGAGGGGGTCGGAGTAGAGTTCTGTCTGGATGCGGAATGTGTGACTGAGAGCGGTGAGGAGGTCCTCTCTGGTGGCCCATCTGTTGCGGGTGGTGGTGGCGGGCGTGGGTGAGTGGATTTCTGATCGGGAACCTAGACGTGTGAGGAGGTGGTAGACCTCCTCTTCGAACGTATGCTGCGAGAGGTCGGGGCGGAAGAGTTGGTAAAGGTGGCGGACCCGGGGGCCGTTAAGGGTGGTGACCGCGCGGCCGTCGGGGGTGCAGAGTATAGTGGTATCGTGAAGTGTGGGGTGTGCGTGGATAGCGAATTTACCGGTAGGGAGCATGTCAAGGTCGGGGTTGATGGGGTCATGGTTGAATGTGATGAGGGGGTGTGACCACGGAGGGGGTCCGGGTTCTGGTAAAATGGGTGTGGTGGAGGGGACATATCCGGAGTTGAATGCGGTGAGGGCGGTGGGGCCGGAGGGGGTCTCACTGATGGTGTCGTGGAGTTGTAGGCATGGGGCCCACTGCACTTCGTGGAGATGGGTGAGGTCGTGCTGTTGGCCGCGAGCACACCAGTCGCACTGCCACGTGTCGGGGCCCTGGGCTGGGCGACACTGGGAGTGTATGGCAAAGTGCGGGCATGTGCAGCATGCAGAGGAGGGTTCTGTGTGTAGGATTTCATGACAGATGGAGCAGGCAGAGTGGGAGGGGGTGGGGAGGCTTACCGATGTGGGAGTGGAGGTGATGAGGCGGAAGCCGTCGTCGAGTTGTAGCTGTATGTCCCATTCCGTGAGGTGTTCCGGGGCCCATTCAACCATGTATTGTGTTTGGCCGTATTCCGTGTCTTTGTGTTTTGAAATGATGCGTGTGACGTCGCAGGGGGGGTAGTGGTGGTCGGAGGGGGTGAGGTATTCTGTGTCTAGGTGTGTGATGGGCGCTATGGGGGTGGGGTGAGTGGTGCGGGAGGTGTAGATGCCGGATTGGAGGGTGGGGGTTGAGCGGGGGAGGTGAGGGGAGAGGAGGGGGATCCACGAGGGATGTATAGTGGTGGGGGGGGATGCCTGGTTGGTATTGAGGTTTGTAATGGGGAGGCGGTTGTGGATAGTATCGAGGGGTTCGGTGAGGATTGCGGCGAGGAGACGGATGGGAACTGAGAGTGAGTTGTTGGAGCCCGTGAGTGTGGTGATGGTTTGACAGGATTTGAGGAGGAAGGAGGATGAGGTGGCTCGGAGGAGGACCTGTGGCCACTTGGTGATGTTATTTTTCCAGAGGGGGGTAAGGCGGGGTAGGAGGGAGGCGTGTGTTTTGCGGGGGGAGAAATCGCAGTAGGCTTGTTTGTATGTGTGAGGGTCGGTGATGTGTGTGGCTTTGTCTCGGAGTGAGGTGAGGAGGGCGTTGTCTTGAGTGGTGAAGTGGGCGCGGATAGTGGAGGCGATAGGGTTGGTGAGGGAGAGTGGGGGGATGTTGTGGAATAGGGTGCCCGCATCCCGTTGGGCGCGGACTAAGCACTTTAGTGTGGGTGGGGTGTGGTAGGTTGACATGATGGATTCTGAGGGCCAGTGGGAATACATAGTGGACAGGGTGCGTATATGCGCGCGTGCCATGTGGCCTTTGTATCCTGGGGTGTTCATGGTTTTATGAAGGTGACAAACTGTGAGTTGTGCGGCGTGTGCTTTGAGGGAGGGGAGTCCGTATCCTAGGTCTGTAGTAGGGCGGTGGAGGGCGGTGCGGGGAAGACTACGTACCGAGGAGACGGCGGAGCGGAGTGCGCGGCAGATTTGGCCCTCGAGAGTGTCGAGTTGGGAGTCGGTGAAGAGGCCGAGCTGGAGAGTGAAGTGCTTTCCGATGAGGAGACCACGGATGACCCTGATTCTGCGGGATTGAGTTAGTGGGGAAGTGGAGAGGGCGGTGATGAGGGATGCGGTGGTACGTTTGAGTTCCTGCCAATGTTTGGTGAAGTTGAGGGAGGTGTTCAGTTCTACCCCTAGGACGCGGTATGTGTCCTTGGGGCCAATGGAGGGGATGGGGGCCGGTGTGGAGTTTAGGGTGATGAACTGTGATTGCAGGCGGGATGCGAGGAGGGTGGTGTTGGCGCGGGTGAGGGCGTTGCCTGTACGCCAGAGGGCGCCGGTGATGCAGCATTTGCGGATATTGACCGTCATGCCGGTGTAGGCGCTGAAGAGGGAGAGTTTCTTGAGTTGGATGGTCAAGTTGGGGGTCGAGCCCGTGGCGAGGCTGAGGTCGTCTGCGAAGGCGTGTCCTGGGTAGGTGGCTGTGGGTTCTGTGGGGTCGGCGTTAGTGGCGGGGGGGCCTGGGCGGTAGCCCCGGCTACCCACTGTGAGCCAGCGAAGGAAGGGTTCAAGGAAGAGGGTGAATAGGAAGGGGGAGAGGGTGTCACCCTGGAGGGTTCCGCGATTGATGTCGATGGAAGGGGTGGGGCCGTGAGGAGTGATATATGCTGTGGTGGAAGCCATATATAGTTGTTCGCATGTGTCGACAAAGGTGGGAGGCATACCGAGTTGACGCATGTGTTTGAACATGATTCGGTGGTCCGGGGCGTTGAAGGCACCTTTGAAGTCCGCGTACATGACGTAGATGTCTTTGCTGTGGAGTTTCGCATCTTCCAACGTCGTGATGAGGGAGGAAAGGGCGTCGTGGATGCTGCGGTGTTGTCGGAAGCCGTCCTGTTGGTCACTGAGGATGCCGTGGGATTCGGCGTACTTCGAGCCTGCTTCTTTGATTAGTGATGTCCAGAGTTTGAGGAGGTTGTTCATGAGGGCGATAGGGCGGTAGTTATCGAGGAGGGAGGGGTCGCCTTTTTTATGGAGGAGGCAGGTTGTGCTGTGGCACCAATCAGGAGGGGTGTAGGATTTGTGGGCGAGGAGGGAGAGTAGAGAGAAGAGAGCGGAGCGGGTCGCCGGGGGTAGGAATTTGATTATTTCATTGGGGATGCCGTCGGGGCCGGGGGCTTTGCCGGTTCCTAGGGAGTTGAGGGTTTTATCGAAGGTATCGCGGGTAATCATGTCGGCAAGGGTGAGGGAGGGGTCACCGCGGGGTTCGATGGTAAAGTTGTCGGGGTTGTCAGGGAGTTCCCATGGGGGGGTGGGAAGTTCAGGTGGGGTGGCGCGGTCTAGTTCGCGAGCGAAGTGAGAGTGCACCGCGTCTATGACGGCTGAGGGGGAGGATGCAGTAGTGTTATCGGGTTGGTAATGCGGTGGAGGGTGGAGGTGGTGCCGGCGGGGGGTAGGAGGCCGCTTTTAATTTTCAATTGGCGGTGGGAGCGTTTGGGGCAGGTGTCGTAGGCCGTGTTGGCTCGTGTTTTTATTTTATTAACCTTATCCAGGGTGGTGGCGTAAAGAAGTTGGCGGATGCGTGCTTGGCATTGTTGTTTGATGGCGTCAGGGGAGAGATATTCGGTTGTGTTTAATAGGGCTTGGGCGATGGGGAGAGGGCCGTTATGTTTGCTACATTTACGGAGCTAAAGTATTTGAGTGCGTGTCTTTTTAGTGAGCCAAGTGGGGTTGTGGGGCGCTTGGGTTGGGCGGGGTTTTTTGGTGGGGAGGAGGGGCCAGATTGTGGCTGCGTGGTCCATGTGTTGGGAGAGGAGTGTGGTGAATTGTGAGGCCAGGGTGTCTAGGGTGTCGGGGGTGGCCAAGGTGTGTGAGGTGTTGAGTATGTCTGCGTGAAGGGTTGCCGTTCGGTTGATGAGGTCTGGGGTGCTGGATTGGTACGTTTTGATGTGGTCGGGTGTGAGGGGAAGGCGAAAGGTGAGTTTGCGCGTCGTGTGATGTGTGTGGGGGTGGGTATGTGGGGGGGGGGGGGTGTGCTGTGAGAGAGAAAGGGGCGGGGATGACGAGGTGAATAGCGGAGTGGTCAGTGAAGTGGGAGGGGGAGGAGAATGTCGAGCAGGAGGGTGGTGTGAGGGTGGTGGGAGAGGGAGGCGTGGTGAGCCAGTGGTCAAGGCAGCCTCCGCTGCGGGGGAAGGTAGGGATGGGGTCGTGGAGGGGTAGGAGATGGTATTGGAGTAGGGAGGTGAGGGCCGGGTGTCCTGTACCTGTGTGGGTGGTCGATTGGAAGTCTCCTCCCCAGAGGGTGCGGTGTTGCGGGTGTTCGTCTGCTAGTCTGAGGCCCCAGGCTGCAACTTCTGCGTATAGGCGGGTCAGGTGGGGGGCGGAGAGCTGGGGCATATAAGTACCTATGAGGAGGTAGGGGGTGCCTGAGTGGGGGACGATTTTTAGTCCGGCGATATGGGGGATGAGGTGGGAGGGCGGGGTTAGGACAGTGGCAGACTGGAATGAGGTTCGGCGGACCGCGAAGAGGACGCCTGCGTTGGGTAGGGGCACAGGTGAGTAACAAGGTCGGGAGCTTTTGAGGTGGTATTGAGGGAGGGCTACGCGCCAGCGAGACTTGTGGGTGTCGTGGTTGGTTTCAGTGAGAATTAAGACGTCCGGGTGGTGGGAGGTGGAGAGGTGTTCGACATCCAAGATGGAGGTGTGTAGGCCGCGGGTGTTGAGGGTGATGAAGTGTAGTGGCTGGGAAGTGTGGTGTGGGAGGATGGGGGAGGGGGCGGGGGGGGTGGAGCAGGGGGGGGCGACTGGGGGGTTCTCGACGGGTGGGGGTCCGGGGGGTGGGTGGGGGGGGGGGGAGGAGAGGGGAGATGTAGTGGGTGGTGGTGTGTGGTGAGGTGGACCGGGGGAGGGGAGGGTAGGGGAGTTGCAGGGGGGTTCTGGGAGGGGTTGTTCTGTGGGTGGGGTTGCGAGGATAGGGGGGGGGGAGAGGAGGGTGGGGGGGGACGGGGTGGACAGGGGGAGGGAGTTGGGGGGGTGAGGGTGATGTGGGGGGACATAAAGCGTCTAGGAGGTGGCGACGTCCCTGTGGGAGGGGGGCGGAGCGGAAGGTGTGGTTCCAGAGCAGAGTGTGTAGGGAGTACACTGAGGACCGGGGGTCGAAAGAGGGGGGAGTGTAAGGTTGGTCCGGGGGAGCTGTGGCAATGAAGTATGTGTGTAAGAGGACGTGGGTGCCGCACGACCACGCCCTGTCGGAGTCGTTTTGGCGAGGTGGGTTGAGGGAGTGTAGGGCGCTGATGGGAGGGGGGGGGGAGGAGTTCCAGGCTGAGAGGAGATTGAGAGAGCGGGCTAGGAGGTCGGAAGGAGGGGAGTGATGTAAAGAGTCTATCCAGGTAGCAGAGGAGTGAGTAAGGTGGAGGAGGCCGAAGTGCGAGTGTTGCCATGTGAGGACGAGGAGAGAATGGTTAGGCGTCCCCGGACGTGGGGGGTAGCCTCGATTGGCGAGGTTGGTCCAGTGGCTGGGGTATTGGGAGTTACGGTGGTGATTATCGACTTCGGTGTTGGTAATAACTGTGTATGAGGTGGAGGGAGTCGAATGGAGTTTGGTTATTTCGGACGCGAGGCAGTACAGGTTAGAGAGGTCCTGGTACTGTCCCCATTGGAAGGAAAGGGCAGCAGAGGAATCAAGGTAGCCGATAGGGGTGGGAAGTCCATATTCCAGGTTTAAGTCGATTAAAAATTTATGCATAGTTGTGCGGCAGGTGCGTGGGCTGAAGTGGGCCGGTAGAGTGAAGCGAGGTACGGTGGTTACAATATGAGTACGGATGTCTGGTCTGGGAGGTGGGGGAAGGGGTGTGGGGTCTAACCTCCGTTTCGTCCTGAGGGGACCTAATGATGATAGTCGGCCTGCTCGGCCGGGGGTGACATGGTGGGTTGACTGGCACTGGGGGAGTCAGTGGTGGCCGGTGGGGTTCCTGTGGCCTCCTCGTTGTCCTCCGACTGGTCGTAGTAGCCGTCGAGGTCGAGTTCCTCGTCTTCAGGGGAGCCGGATGGGAGGGGATGGTGGGTTGGGGCGGCAGGGGGAGGGTGGGTGGCCGCGGGTAAGGGGGGATTGGTGTTGAGAAGGTGTGGATGAGGAGTGGGGGCACGGTGGGGTGTGAGGGAGGGGTGCGGGGGGACACGAGTTGGGGGGGTTGGGGAGGGTTGCTTGCGGGAGGGGCGTGAGGGTTTGGTAACCCCTACTGGGGGTGCAGGTTTGAGTGAGGGGTCTGTGGGGGGGCGTGGGTGGGGAGGGGAGTCTGCTGATGAGGGCGGTGTTGAGAGGGAGGGGGTGGGGTGTTGGGAGAGGGTGGGAGGTGTGGTTAGGTTGTGAGTGGGGTTTGGGGGGACGGGAAGGTGGGGGGGGGGGGTTGTGTGTGGGGGACGGGGTGGGGTGGTGAGGCGGAGGAGTCCATGGGTTCGGAGGAGTCTTCAGTGATGATGGGGAGAGGGGAAGGGTGAATGGAAGGTTGTGGGACCGGGGGGGGGGCTGGAGGG
>JAPMLY010000286.1:0-17500 GCA_026401115.1 Tetraselmis chui
GCAGGGTAAAGAGTCTCGGCCGTGGTAGACGCGGTCGAGGGTAAGCTGTCACCTTGCGCAGCTACGAGAGCTACGATGCCTGTTGCGCGAGCCGAATGGGCGAGCGCAAAGGCAGAAGGTGGCTGCTACCAGCTAGAGGAGCTGCTTTATAGGTAAAGCAGGTGGGCGTCCGCCGCGGACAATTTACTGCGCTTGTGACGCTTTGTCTCCGCGCGTTGCCTTAGGCGGACTCAACATGGTACGTTTACTAACCGTTAAACCCCAATATTTTACCAATATAAGAAGATGATTCGACCCATCATATCCCGTACAGGCAGAGGTCTAGCACGTACCGGATATAGCGAGACGGGTATTAGTGAATATGCGCCGTGCGGTCGGAGAGGGGGGAGACATGAAAACTCCGCGACGAATAACTTGCATTTTCATTCACAATTTTAATCGCCATTTGTGATATATTGCGCATATTTCAAATTCGCGCAGTCAGAAAAGGGCAGTGTGTTATTTTTACCGTGAATTCCCGCCGAGTTATTTTCAGTGTCACATCCGCAGTATCACTTTGGTAGGCGGCACTTGACAGGACACGGGGCATCACATAGTCAGCGACTCGACCAACAACAGCTGCGCACCAGGACTGCCTGGGGAGTAAGATGGGGCAGGTACTGCATCAATGTGCGGATAGGCGAAGATAGCGATAGGGACAGCACCTACCGATGCTCATGCGGTATTAGTTACATCGGTGTGAAAATAACGCTAACGATTTATCGGCCCCGTCGAGACTCGCCCATGTTCTCTGCGAACGTCGACATTCATCTCGAGTATCGACACACAACGCGACGCTATTTCCACAAGCCGTCTTCCCTTCACCATCCACTCCACAAACACACACACTTGCACGATGAAAAGGTGGCAGATGAAGCCGTAGGAATATTTTCCATTGACGCATGGTGGCGCAGGTTATGCAGTTCTTAGATGCAAACCCTAAACCCGTCAGGACGGGGACTCACTCGGAACCAGATGATTTTGTCTCGCGCAACCAGGTCGTCGATACCACATCCCCCAAAAGCACAATGCAGCATAATGACCCTATAAATAGCTCAGAATCAATCCATCCACCTCTGACTGCACATCAGGCGAATTATCGCGTGTAATTCACTTTCTTTGATAACTTAACAACACTTCAAAAATAAGCTACACACAAAAAGTCAAAATCTCTCGACAGGCAAACCAATAATGCACCGCAGCAAGTGCTAGGCTGCATCGAGCAACAAATAGACAATGCACAGAGGGGGTTGCACAGCGGCAGCGCAGTCGACTCGGATCCCTTTCTTCCTTTCACAGAAATCGCCGTACATCAGCGCTCACCCCCACTTCCCCTTCGCCACATGCGCCCACTTTCTTATGAACAAATTGTGTATGCAGGGCAGCCTCGACAATCCACATTTTAAATGGATGGTAGCGTAGGCTACGAGAGTGCGTGTGTGTGTGGTGGGAGGTGATGAGGGAGGTGAGGGGGGCGCTAGTTTCCGGTGACGGACAGCTTTGCAAGGTGTTCCATGAAGACGCCAAGGCTGACGTCGTCGGTGAAGATGACGTCGCCGCCGCTGCCGTTGCTGTTGTGTGTGGAAGAAGGGTTGAGCTTGGCGAGCAAGAAGCGGGCCTGGCTGCCGTACTGGTCGCACTGGAGCATCCTGGGCACGGGGAGGCGCTCCTGCAGAAGAGCGAGTGAACAACAGAAAGAGAAAACAACCGAAACTTTAGATAAAATACCTATTATTTCCAGACCGATGTGGGGCAAGAATACATTAGTTTTGAATGTCAATTCGTTTGCAAAACTGTCAGTATAATTATTATTGAGATTGTGATTATTGTGATCACCCTTACAGTCTCATTGTTAGGCCTATACCTTGAGCAGCTCCTCTGCATCCGCCACCGGAGCTGCTAGCAGGTTGCGGAAATTTTCGTGCTCTTCCTGGTCCTGAAGGGCGAAACACGGGATTCGAGCTCGGTTGAGAGTTGGAACGCGAACGGATGCAAACAATATTGACACATTGCCGCATTGAATGAATATTTAACGCTCGTCTTCCAAATTCATCGCAAAAGTATTTATATGTATATACATATAACATGCAAAAAGGCAAATTAGAAAAAAATCTAATAATTTAAAAAAAGAAATCCGACAAACTGGACGAAGTGCAAACAGACGGGAAAATGTAGATTCCCGGATCAAAATAAATTGAATTCTTGAAATTGAGATGATGAATATCTATCAAACAAAAAACTCGCTTTGCTTAAAATAATTACATACTTTCAACCAAAAACATATTTAATAATTCAAGTAAGATGGCACTAAATTCAGTAATCTGTGAGACCCCACCTGGTAGCCGGCCTTCCGCCACTGCGCAATGGTGGCGCCGTAGTGCACGATAACCATGAAGTAGGAGTCGAGCAGCAGGATGCGGTCCGGCTGCACCGACTCCACGTCCAGCAGCACCGGCTCCGGCGGCCCGTTGAAGCTGTACGACAGCAACGTGGGCTGGATCATGACGAGTGAGCTGTTGGTGTCGTGCTTCATGAGGAGGTGGCGGAAGTAGGCGGTCTCGTCCGGGGTGTTGTTGAACACCTGCACGGGCGGTTCGAAAATGAAGTCGCCAAAGAAAAAGTGTTCAGAGCGATGAAATATTAAGTAATTAGCTAAACATATGATTTGTCAAGAGGGAAAAATAATAAAAAGAAGAATATGATAAATAATATCTGGTCAAACACAGGATGAATGTGCTCCTTGCGCGAATGTGCGTTTAATACATGAGAATTGAAAAAAAAAAAAAAAAAACAAGCAAAATCGCGGACGAGGTGGTGATGGCAAGGACGTGTTCAATGCTCGAAATGCCTGCACGGGCTCGTTCGCTTTTTTCAGCAGAAGAAAAATATATATGGGTACTAATCGGCACAATATGAAGGGGCACAATATTGTAATCTTATATATATTAGAGCTGAAATAGATATCCGACTTGGCAAGCTATACAAAAGCCACAATACACAGCTACAACTGATGGACGAGTTGCAATTAAGTAGTCATCAAATAAATGCAAAGGGTGGATTCTGAAGAGAAGGGGGGGGGACCTGTAGGAACTGAGAGCGGCGGAGGTGGAACATAAATTGGGGCAGCAGGCTGAAAGAGCCCGAGAGGCTGAATGACTCGGGGATGTCCTTTTGGAAGTCGCCAAAGCGCGCCGCGAGGCGGATGAGGGTGCGGTCCAGCCAGCGGAGGACGTCGAATGCGTCATCGCTCTCCGACTGACACACGCAACACACACACACACACACACACACACACACACACACACACACACAAACAAACACACACTAAAGACAGTCAGCCGGCGGGTAACACAAATATTACCGATTGCAACTCCAAAAACTATATCTAAAACTGAATACATCGTATCGTTGTTGCATACATGTATCTAGCGCGTCCAATGACAAAACAAAATTACGCAAGCTCTACCCCTGCTAAACATCGGAGACCCGGAGTAAGGTGGAGTAAGGTGTGACGCTGGGGTTAAAGCTTGCGATCAGTACGAGATTTCACTGGTGAATGACGCCGAATGAGAAAGGGCGGTTACAAACTTTAACACGCAGGGGGGGCAGCCAGGCGGCGCCAGATTTTCCGTGACCGTCTACCAACAGTCGGCCGTGTAAACATAGCAGGTGGGGCTGGCAAACATGGCAGTGTTTGCGTCGCACATCTGAAGACAGCAAAGATGGTAAACTGAAACATATCAAGAGTCCGTTGGATACAATTAAGTCCATTTGGGTCCAGGGTGCAGTCACCAACACAGGAAACCACTGAAACCACGATATATGTTGCAAAGTCAGAGTGACGTGTGGTCTGACTAAAATCATATACTATGCAGGCGCAAGGCTATTGAGGGGGAACGAGGAGCCGTACTTTGGTATCGAGAGGGAGGAGAAGGCTGAAAGGGATTACGAATAATACTGGGGCATTTCTGAAAGACAAAAAGGATCCGGAATTTGGGTTTTGAAGGTTCAAGGGAGCAATGGGAGAAGGGAAGAGGTTTCATACTGGCATGACGAGGTGGGCTTTTGGCATCAGTCTAAGGAAACATAAGGAGGTTTGAGGGATCCCTGAAGGCACCTGGATTCAAACACTAGGGTTTCGTGGAGTTGCACGAATATGACCAAAGAGAACAATGACCGTGTGTGGCTATCAAATTTAAGGCCTGAGGATGGTTACCTGTTCATGGTTCAGTAGCAAAAGAAAGGTTTGGGCGTAAATTAGGAGAAAAATATTTTCAGGGGTTTTACAGGGTTTCAGATTTTTGGGGGTTGTGCGGAGGGGGAGTACTTTGAAGGTGGCGAGGCGCGCCATGACCACCGCGGCGCACTCCTGGTCAAAGGACAGCCCCAGCTCGGGCGCCTTGTCGTCGCACCAGGTTCGACCCACCGTCACCACGCGCATCCGCCGCTGCCCGCTCGAGTGGAAGTAGGTGGTCTGGTACTGCATAAAAAAGGGGCGGCCCGGCTGCAGCGGGTTGGCCTGCGGATTGTTCACCACCTGCGGCACAACCAACAACGCACGAATCATCTCCCGTATATAAAGAAACGAATATTAAATGGACTGCATCCATCCTCGTACCCATACTCCCTATCACCTCCACCCCCCCCCCCTTCAAAATTATCCCCCACCCCTACTCTTCTCCCCCATCCAGTCTTCACTTTCATTCTCCCACCCGCCTTTTTTCATATCCTCTACTCTCGTTCCTTCCACCCCCATCCTCCTACCACAGTCAACCCTATCATCTCCTACAGTTCTTTATCTGTCTCGAATATCCCACCCTCGCTTAAAATGCCGACTGCACATAATTCAGAACAAAACTAATGCATTTATATGAAAGGCGACTGCTTCCTCTGCACACACACCGTTAATTCTCGGAGACAATGGATTGCTCAAAACATATAGTGTTTAAAATAAATATATGCACTCGTGAGTTTACGATTTGGTCGCAATGATAGTTCAAATAATACAATGACAATGGGTTGAAAAATATGCAGAAACGGTGTTTTCGAGGAACTGTGGTACTTGCGGGCCCGTTGTGAGGGAGGCTGCCGAAAAGAGACGAGGAAAGATGGTCACCTCGTAGAAGAAGGCCACGGAGGTAGTGGGATCCAGGACGTTGAGCTTCCACGCGGCTGTGTTGCCGATTCCCACCTGCAGCTCGCTAACGTGTGGACTGGGGCGACCCAGACTCGCCAGCGGCCCAATGGCGCCACAAACCTTCGTAGCCACATCACCGCACGCTCACTCAGCGCATCGTCACAAAGACATCGGGTGGCGTCACTCAGTTTGTAGTCCCATTTCCAAAGCAGTAACGATTTGGCAATGAGATCAACAAAATAGGAAAGTACGTGAAATCAGCGAAAGCGTTGGCTATATATCGAAACATATGCTTATATGTGTTTGTGCGTCGAAGTGTTCAACATATTGTGCGCGTGCGTGTGTGTTGGTGTGTGTGTGTGTGTGTGTACGTGTGTGTCCGTGCGGGTGCGTGTGTGGGGGGGTGTGTGTATGTGCGTGTGAGTGGGAGTGATTAAGCGCGCGCGTGAGTGTGTGTGTGAGGGGGAATGGGGGGGGGGGGGGGGGGGGGGGGGATGTGTGTGAATCTGTACGCTGCCCTTACGTGTATAATCGCGTGTCTATATCCTGCGGCTGCAAATGGGTGTGTGAAGATTCGAGCGTGAGTAGCATGTGAATAACAAAGAGAGTTTACTTGTGTATTCATGTTCGTGAGTGTGTGTAGTGTGGACAATTTACAGTTGAGCCAGTATGAAGCAGAAAATGGGGAGAGAAGGGGGAAGTACCTTGTTCTCTCTCGAGCATAGCACTTCAATCTGAGCGCCAAAGCACATATTGAGATTGCCCCCCGCGTCACGCGCAAACATGCGCTGCAGTGACTTACGAAAGACGTCCTGACTGCGGGTGACATCGCCCTCGAACGTTTCTGACAAAAGAATGAGACCGCCGGTGTGCACAATCGCCGGCCGCATCTCTGCAATTCCAACCTGCGTAAATATCAAAAGCCCTCCTTTGTCAATACTCACAGCAGCTGGATAGCAAATATACACGTCTGTGTGCACGCCGGTGAGGTGGCTTGCTCGTGTGTGTGTGTGTGTGTGTGTGTGTGTGTGTGTGTGTGTGTGCCTGTGTCTATGCTGTCCGTGTGTGTGTGTGTTCAGATGGGGTATGGGGGCTGAGTAACGCAATTATTCGGGCTTAAGTACCTGATCCAGGGAGCAGGCAAACACGTCCAGAGCAAAGTTGTGACTGATCATGCGCAGCGCCAGGCCCTCGTAGTACTTACAACTGTCTGAGTAGTGTGGGCATGCGCCTTTCTCGAGATCCTAAGAGGAGCAGGGGGAACACAGGGATTGGCGTGAGCCCCGGCGTGCGATTGATCAGACTGCTGCCCGCCCTCCCAGAGCTCACAGCTCTGACCTTTCTAAAGCCGTACTTCCTATTCTCAAGCATCACTAATCAGCAAAAACTGGGAAGGGTGCGCTGCAGGGATGGTCGTGCCACCTGAACTCTGCAATCTAACAGCAAATCATCCAATTATCCCAATCTTGAAAGGGCATCAACAGACCAGAACTCCCCTACACCAAACTTCTTACGGTACGCAACACCGCCACACACGTTGCGAGTACTCCCCAATGTACACCGGACATTCTTAAGTTCTGCAACACAATGAGCGCACCCAATACATACGAAATAAGTAAGGCGCATATTGAGTCATGTTGACGCGCATTTCTTAACTCCCCACCAACAACCACCATGGGAAGGGCAAATTAAATGCGAGTGGCCTGTTGACGATACATCATAAACTGCCACCGCGCCAGCAGCATGTACAGTCCCAGCTGATACCTTGGCTTCATGGCAATGTCGAAACATGTGTGTGTCTGTGCGTGTATTTTTTTTTTATTTTTTTTCGGGGGGGGGGGGGGGGGGGGGGGGGCGGGAGGGGGGGCTGCGTAACATAGGAGGGGGACCTGACCTGGTGCGTGCGAAGCATGTGCTCCAAGTCAGGACTAACGGTGATACCGGGGCCTGTTGTGCACGATCCGCCAGTAAAAACCATCACGCGCGCTGCGCTGGTGGGCACGCACGCCTCCAAAACGTAGGTGGCCACGCCCACGGCGGCGCCAGTGGCACGGAGGGGACGAGACCCTGGTGGTGGCGCCTCCGGCCACACGTCCATGTCGTCCAGCAGCTGCTCCAATAGAAACTCACAGTCCGCCAGGGGCACAAGAAATCGGCCGCCTCCCACTGCACAGAGCAGCCACCGCCACATGTTCGTTGTCAAACTCAAAAACGCAGAAAATAGCCAATCACATGGTGCTATCTATCTATCTGACTGAATGTGCGTGTGTGTGCGCGCGCACGTGCGCGCGCTTGTGTGTGTGTGTGTGTGCGTGCGTGCGTGTGTGTGTGTCTGTGTGAGAGAGAGACTGAGTGTGTGTATGTGTTTGTGTATGTGTGTACGTGCGTGTGTGTGCGATTGTGTGTGTTTGTGTGTATGTGCGTGTGTGGGGGTGTATGTGTATGTGTATGTGCGTGTGTGTGTGTATAGGTGTGTGTGTTTGTGT
Organism: Tetraselmis chui; assembly: GCA_026401115.1. Taxonomy (NCBI): domain Eukaryota; kingdom Viridiplantae; phylum Chlorophyta; class Chlorodendrophyceae; order Chlorodendrales; family Chlorodendraceae; genus Tetraselmis; species Tetraselmis chui. Next base: position 7,663 of record JAPMLY010000286.1, read on the forward strand.
GGGTGTGTATGTGCGCGCGCGCGTCTCTGTGAGTATACGTCGGGGGTGGGGCGGAAACAAACCAAGCGTGGCCTGATCGTTTCGTCCTCGCACCGGCGCACCCATGAGCCCCAGCCACTTCCGCACCTGTACAGCAAGAGACCGCCCAGACCAACTACATCTGAGACAAAGGGCCAAATGACAAGGACGGATGCTCGAAATACGGTGTGCATGACAATTCAACCTCCAGGACAGATTGGACGCAGTCAGTGGAAGGTGGGATGGGAAAACAAGGGGGGGAGGGAGGGGGGGGGGGGACCTGGTCTGACTGCGGTGCGCGGTCGCCCCTAAAGGTGTACTGCTTTGGGCAGGCCTCGTGCCCGATCTCGTGCACGTTGACGTGCGCCCCAAAGGAAATGACCCCCACCAGCGAGTCGTCCGGCAGTAGACTGACCACTTGCCGCAACGCCGCTTTCATGTGGTGCAACTCCTCCTGCTCGCCACCGCCACCACACATGCAGCCACAACAACATCCCTCAGCCCTCCATCCTCCGCATAACCGATGATTGATAATTGACATTGGAAAGGGGCAAAAAAATAGCCCACCGCTCGCTCTTTGGATTTCCTACTCATCCAGACATTCTCATGCCTGTTTTTTATCAAACACAACCTGCGCTACCTAAGAGCTCTCGCGCGGTCACATCGGCTCATCCCGCGCTCACTCTCCTGAACGCGTTGCCGCCTGAATTATGTACAAAGAAGCTAATTATATCTCTTTTTGAGAAGTATTTCCCTTCCAAATACCACTAATTCTTTAACAGCCTCGAATTTTGCCGAATCAGCATGAAAAATGTAGGATAGCTTTCTTTGGAGGCACTTATCTTTATCTTTATCACACCTCTTCTTTGGATAGGAAACCTCCAAGACTGTGCCAAGAGAAGCGCCAGGGGAGGCAAACGAACCTTTGACGTTTATTCCTTTCAGACTCCGCTTTCAATTGTGTAACCCAAGTGGTAGAGGACGCTTCTGCCAGCGCCCTTCCCAACTCCCTTTATTTCATGACAACCAATCGCTAAATCTCCGTCACTATAGCTCGCATCCCTCCAACTATCTTGTTCATTTTCCTCCAGGATAATAGACGGACTTCTATCCCATTATTCCGTTCCTCCCGTTCCCGTGCACTATGTAGATTAATGCCGCGACTTTCTTATCTGCTTCAACAAGTGCGCTGACAAGTGACAAAGGGAAAAGGGGGCTAAGCGCGGCGCTCACCTTTGGGAGCGCAATGTCGCACACAAAGAGGAAGGCGGGTGGGGTGGGCATGCTCGCGGGGAGGGTGTACTCGATGGCAGTGTAGGACTGGAACAGCTCCGCGGGCAGGTTGTTCTCGTTGATCTGGGCGTAGTGGGAAGGGAAGTGGTTGCGCCCGAGACAGAAGGGGCAGATCCAGAGCTTGGAGGGGAAGTCCACCGTGCAGTAGGGGTTCAGCACGCCGTTGCACCCCTTGCAACGGACTGGCTCGTACGCAACTGTCTGAATGTTGGCCGATTCCTGTAGGCAGCAGGCAGATCCCCAAACCTCAAATACCTCGAGAGTATATAGCTTTGCACCATAAAGTAGCCCCCCCCCCCCCCCCCCCCCCCCCCCCCCCCCCCCTCCTCGCGAGCGTGCAGCAGCATAGTTATGTAGTAGGGGCATAACGTCGTGGGCGCAGCGCACCTTGAGGGGCGTGACCATCATAGCGAGAGGCACTAGCTGCTGCATGCGTGCTGCTTCCATGCGATCGATGGGCCAGCAGTTCCAGGTGAAACGCACGCCATCGATCGCCTCCTGCGCCGCGAAGTCCATCGCGGCGGCTGACTTATTGAAAAGCTCTGAGCCTGTGTGTCCCAGATATGCGGCAAATGCCCATCAACGACCCAGTGCTTGTGCGGTTGGACCTGATTGCCTCGCTGTGTTTGCCTAGATGAGTGTTGAGGGGGGGCAGGCTGTCGTGTGGGAGAAAGGCATGTGGTCTGTGTTGGGAATGGGGTCTCTAAATTCTTGAAACGATGCAGGGGCGGTGATGTTGTGTAAGTGTAATTACGGAAAGCGAGTAGAGTCCGGTTCAGGGGTAGTGAGCTGCTGGTGCTTCGATGAGCACGCAAAGGCAAACGTTTCAAGGAGAAAGTGAGTGGGGTAAGGTCTTATGGTTTCAAAAGAAAAGGGCCGAAACTAGGAAGCGGGTAGACGGAAACTAGGTGGGACTCAGAATTGGTTCATAAGGATTACACAAACACTTTCACGGCCAAAAGGCATGATAAAGGGGAGGTGGAGTTCAGTAATGTGAAGTGCAGTGAATGTAAGTGAGGGCAGGCGAGGTGATGAGCGAAGCCAAGTGTTATGGAACATATTGAGGTGAAGTGAGCCGCAGAAAAATGGATTATAGTAGAGTAGAGTGGAGTGCGCTTGAATGTCAAGTGTGTTGCAGAGGAGTGGAGTAGAGTTAGGTAAGTGGAATGAGAGAAAGCGATATGAAGTGGAGTAGAGCAAGTTGAGCTAAGCTGAGCTGAGTTGGGGTAAGTGAGGTGAGTTTAAGTGAGATGGAATCCAGTGAAGTGACGTGACGTGATATAAGTGGGTGAGTTGAGGTGAGATGGAGTGCAGGGAAGTGGATGAAGTGCAGTGAGCTGAAGTGGCGTAGTAAGTATGTAAGTGACGTGAGGCAAGGTGAAGAAAAAAATGGATGAAGTAAAGTGAGGTGAAGAAAGGTGAGGTGAGGTGAGGTGAGGTGAGGTGAGGTGAGGTGAGGTGAGGTGAGGTGAGGTGAGGTGAGGTGAGGTGAAACGTGGGCGAAGTAAAGTCTAGTGAGGCGATCTGAACTACGGTGATATGAGGCGAGAAGAGGTGAGTGACGTTGAGTGGAGTTAGGTGAAAAGGGGAAGTGAGGTGAAAAGGGGAAGTGAGGTGAAATGAGATTACATCGGGTGCGATATGGGGAGATGAGGCGACGTGAAGTGAGGTGAGCCGAGGCGATATGAGGTGAGGTGCGGTGAGAAGTGGGTTAAGTGAAGTTATATGAGATACGGTTAGGTGATATGTGGTGAGGTGAGGTGATGAGAAATGAGGTGAGGTGAAAAAACTGAGGTGAGTTGAGGCGCGAAACGGTGAGGTGAGGTGGGGTGAGGTGAGGTGAGGTGAGGTGAGGTGAGGTGAGGTGAGGTGAGGCGAGGCGAGAAGAAGTGGATGACGTGGAGCGAAGTCTGGTGAGGTGAAGTGATGTGTTGTGAGGAAAGATAATGTGAGATGTGGTGAAGAGGGTGGAGGTGAGGTGGGGTGAGGTGAGGCGCGGTGTGGTGGTGCTTGTGTGAGGTGCACGACGGGGTGGAGGATTTCGGCACTGTATGATGCACCCAGCGGCAACCGCTATAGTGATGGCTGACCTGTAGATCCGCTGTGCCTGCGACGCGGCGCTTCGCCGGCCCGATCAGCTTCGGATCGGGGATGTTCCTGCGGCTCGGGAGTCCGACGCGCGCCGTGGCGCTCAGATCTACTGCACGCGCCGCCTGTTGACCTCCCGACCCCAGCAGCGCCGAGCTACTGCCCGGACGAAGCTGGCGGGAAGCTTATCGACCTGAAAACACCACTTCTGTCTCGGTACAGTTTACGCCCTCGACCCTGTCCTGCTGACCGTCTTCGGATCCCTGCCTCGAGTCAAAGCCAACGTGTCCGTAGCACTGCTATCACCGACGACCAGCATAAGCTCACGGCGCGCGGAATCGCGAGGAGGTCCGCGCGTTATCCGTACTCGGGGCTACCAAGGGGTTTGTAGGGTGATGCATGTGGATGTGCATTAATATATTATATTACCGACAAGCTCTATTATTATCGACCAATTATTTGTGGTGCAATATAATTGCTCATCCTCGGTAAGCTGAATGCCCTACTGCCTCCGGATCGGCAGCCCTAATATCATCTGCTAACAAACCCTAAGTCCTATAGATCCTCTCCGCTGAGCCTGTTGCTGTCGTCGGCGTGATCATCGTGGTAAGGAATATAAAATGCGACGATTTGCGACTGCAGTGGCATCACGTATTCACTCCACAAAATTCATCCGGACAAGATTTCGCACATTCGCAAGTAGAAAATGTAATCATGCGTCGATTTCATTGACAATCCTCCTGAAATCCTAGGCAATGCTTTTGCGCCCAATAAAATGGAATGCGCCGACAAGTACGAGGGGCGAGTTCGAGCACTGCCGGGCTTGTGTATTTGGGGTAATCGTGCCCGCACCCGTGCGGCACGCTCTTTCAAATCGTCGCCATGCTGGTTAGACGAAAAGAGTAACGGGCGCACAACGCCGCAATATGAATGTTGATGCGACGGTAGCGCAAATATAATGCATAGGCGACGGAGGGAGGAGGTGTTGGGCAGGCCGCTATGGAAGAAACGCACGAAATCGCGTATGTACACTTACCACCGATATGCGCACAAACTGAGGGCAAGCCGCTTTCGGCCACAATGTTCAAACGAACATAACTTGCTCAAATATGGTCAAACCTTTTTAAAACAGGTGCCGTTGGACGCGTCTTTTCAATGCGCGTCGAAAGTAGTTATTTTTGGAGCTCGAAAACTCGCAAATCGTGTTTATATGAATTATTTTAATCTACAAATTATTCATGCAAATCTGAGCCGCAGTGCCAAGCAACACCCATCGAATTCGGCTCACCTCATGAGGCGATTTGTGCGGGATTTTTCGACATATGTTTACCAATTCTTCATTCCTACTGACTTCCGAGCCTACTAACTTCCGACGCATGCCCCGCTTGGGGCGGCTGTGGTTGGCACAAGCACATACCCAAGCATTCCAAACACCACCGTCAACGTGATGCGTGCCTAACGGCCAAGTTGGATCTCGCCTCTCCCCTAAGCCAATCGCCCTCGCATGTTAACAGCGTGCATTGTTTATCCACACATGCGGCATTTGCGTTTTTGCTCGCTTGCTTTTTCAAAAACATCACCCGTGCCAGCGGCGTGAACTTCTGTGCTCTATTCACACAACCGCAAACCAAACCTAGCGCATTGAACACAGCAGTCACGCCTCCAAACCCCCTCCAAAAAGCCCCCAAAATACGGTTATGTGGAACACAAAGTATTATGCAGCTTGGTATGAGCGCTAGAGCAATGCCCAAGCGTGGCGCTCAAAATCACGTGTGTAGTTCAAACAATTTCCTAGGAATTTATGGGCTTAATTCGACAAACTCCACAGACAACACCCGCTTTAAGCTGAGGTCTAAACACCCCGGATGACGGCTTACATCTCGGCTCTACTACAACTGGGTGGTACTCGGGTATCGTCGTGCTTGACGTGGTGAGAGGGGGGCGTGTGTCTTGACTAGCTTATGTTTAACATAATGCATGTCCGGACTTGTGGAGGAGTGTAGATGATTGTATCCGGAAGAATAAACTGTGATAGACATTCAATACTAAGAAACAGGAGAAAAATCCGTATAGTACCAATCAAAGATCACTTCCTACCTACTGTCACTTGACACACTAAACGGTTACGAATTACTACGAAAGTAATAAGAAACGCCACAGAGCCAGCCAATTTCGCCACATCGCAAGCCCATTTTGCCTGCTAGCAGATTCCGCCAGCCATCCACCTCGCAAGAAGCGGACTTTCCTCTGGACTAGCCTTGGAGCTTTAGCGGGGGCTTCGCGCGGCCAGCAACGGAGTACACGCGAGGATCCCATGCGTCCCGCGTCGATTAGAGGATTGCTTTACGGGTGCTTTGCCGCCATCCCCCTCCCCTCCGACCACTTTCATATCTTCGCTTCCGTCCCTCGCCTTGTGGGTGATTTATTCGAACATCCCGCCCGCCCCCCAAATCCAACGTGGGTGCCCACAATTCAATTGGGGCGTGCCGATAAAGGTGCTCACGTCAGTGAACAACGCGCCGTGGTGTGTTGTTCGAAAATTATTATTCTACCCCCAATCGCGTTGCATGGCCATCACGGCAGTGCGTGGCGGGTAATTAAGTCCGTCCCGCTAGTAACGGACTTTATGGGAGGAGTGTAGTCGTATGCTTGGACGTATGAGACGGTGCGTTGGTTGGATCGTTTTCCTAGGGCAAGCGTGGAAATAGCCTAAATAAACGTGCGCGTCTCAACCGTCCGGAGGAATTTGCAACCACGCGTTGCCTCTAACCTTATTAAAGCAGCGGTATGGGGTCGATTCGAGATATCAACGTCGGCATGTACTACACACGTGCTGGAGTATTACTTTCCAAGCTTCATGTGTTGGGAACCCATTGCCACAATACGGCACGGGCATTCTCGCGGGGCCTGTAGGATTACACATTATGATGCAATTTCGCACGCGTGTATTTCCCACTGCCCGTCGTCTATCCCGCATTCATGCCATGGCTGTATGTTTTCTCCATCATTGTCCTACATGCGGCGGGGATGTGTCTGAATCTATAGAACGTATCTTGCGTGAATGCCCACGTTGGGAGTTCCACCGTCGTAATTTTGGGACACTAGCCCCATAGTGTTGATATTGGTTTTGTATGTCAGTTTGCTTCCTCCCCCGAATATATAAATGCCATGATTTTAGGCCGTGTCCCCCCTTCCCTTCACGGCGCCATTCATTTTACAGGAAATGGGGGGGTTTTCTAGTTATGGCGCCAAGCCCTCCCTCAAATTGCTTTCTTTGTAGTTCATGTATCGCACTCCCGAAATATTTCGCTCCGTGAGATGGGACTTGCTCCTTCTCGCATCACTCGAATGGCCCGAGCCCCGGACGGGTAGGGAAAATCTTTCTTGGTCAATGCCGGGAAGGTATTCATGTTTGTTTGCATGTTATTGGAAGGTTTCAAGTTGGTGAAGCTCCAACCCTTTATGCCTCGTGTGGGGTTAGCGCAATACGGTGCGATTCTCGTACAATGGTACGTAATGCACTCACAAGAGCGTCGCCTACCCGGGAGCATGATCGATGATGAGTTTGAGGTTTGTTTTGAGCTTTTGCTCTCAGTCGTGATTGCATGTAGAGGGTGCCGGTGCGGGCTTACTTGCTAGTCCCATATCCTGTTGGGGGAGTAAAAAACTAAAAATAAATAAAAATAAAATGATCAATGAAATGATACGTAAACGCAATCACGAAAATCACGATGCTCGCACCATTTTTAAAAAAACTTCGAAGTGGAAAATGGGAATTCTTAGCAAGAGCACGTACTGAAGTTATTGGAAGTTCCTCCACATTTATTATCCATAGACGAAAGCACGAAATAAAAAGGAAGGCTACTGCGTCCCCAGTTTAAGCTTCTTCCAGAAATAATGATCTAATATGATTCTACTTGTGGAGAGATTGGCCAGTGCTGTAGTGGATTGTCAGTCCGAAAGATTGACACAGTCGCCAGTTCATAATCACCGATGAAAATAATGTTATTGTAAATAATTGTCATCTTTCAATTCGAAAGATGGTGTGGGGCTCCTATCATACATCGCCATTCCTATTTACATTTATCCAATAACACTTTCTTTACCCCACTCCCTCGCGTCCTCGCATTTCAGTACAGGTACTTATGCCATGTATGTCCCTTACCCGCCAGATTACTCTTTATTTTAATACTACCTTTACATACAGTTTGCAATTCAGCAGACCTCCTCAGGCAGGCTTGTCGCGTCCGCAATTTGGGTCCGGCGTGATGGGTGTCATTGGGGGCGTTGTAGAGGCTACGGGCAGCTCGCCGTGCACTGCCAGGTATACCGCCATGTAGGCGTCCACCATTCCCGCCGTCCGGACGAAGGGGGCGAGCGCTGGCACGTACGCCGCCGACCCCAGCAGCACCGTCTTCAGCCACAGGGAGCGACGAAGCGAGGGGGTGGATCCGACTGCGAGGCTAGACTGCGAGGTGGCTGCAACAAGAGCCGCCACGCCCGATACATGTGGTACCTGTCAATCCCAGAAATGAGCACAGGCGCGATTTAATTGCGGAAGGGCTTTTATACTGGTGACATTGTCAGGTTTTAATAGGGACTTTTTTAAGATTTAATCAGTACGAGTGGCCCGTAGTTCTTTTTGCCTGCCGTTCCTTGTATTTTTCTAGTCATTTTTCCTTTGTATTTCATATACACAAACCTTATGTCTCTCACTATTCCATGGAGGCCCATAGTCGTGATACTTATTTTTCACACACACACACACACACACACACACACACACACACACACACACACACACACACACACACACACACACACACACACACACACACACACACACACACACATAGATTTTAGAAAATTAATGTAGTAGGATGATTGGATTAGTACTGAATTAAGTATCAGGACAATTATCGAAAAATGCTATAAGCAATGGTCACTCGCCTTGCCAGGGGGGCAGGACTGGGTAATGCTTAATTTGATTTTTTCCCTTTCAATGTTGTGACACCTGTCTGCCAGGCTTTAATTAGTGATTCCAAAATACATGACAAGCTGTCAACAAGTACGGAATGTGTGTGCTTTTGAGCTGACTCGTTATCTGCTTAGGCATTATCATAGAATGTGGAGGTCGAAAATGGGATAACGCTACAATCCCAACGTTTTGTTAGGTAACTAACGAGGCTGAGGGGGGCTCGACCTCTACACGTGCTGAGGAAAACGCATACGTCCTTGGAGCAGCCAATCACTGTGCAATTCAAGGCCAAGTTGCCTCTCAATGATGATATGAGATTAAGTAAGACCAATGTACCAAAATATAGCATGCCGTACTAATCCTTACTGTATCCCAACCCGGGAACATTGGACTTATTTTTGCATGTAATTGGAATGTGTTGACCAGCCAATATCATGCAGCTCAAGGTCACCACGTCTCTCAATGAGATTGTAATCACAACGGCCAACCAATGTACCAGACTACATTAATACATGCATTAAACTACAGTATCCCGACGCGGGGCTATATGGGACTATTTGTTTTTTCTTGGATTGTGCAAACTGGCGGCAAATTGTAGTAAGCAGTCAAACACACACAAATCATATCGAGTCCACAATAAAAAGAGGAAAAGTCGCCGCTGTCGCACTCATTGTTTACCTACGTAAAATATATTTGTCGCCGTCTTTTCTCGTGTACTACTTGGAAGTCACTAGACGCACCAAAGGGGGGGGGGGGGGGGGGGGGGGGGGGGGGGGGGGGGGGGGGGGGGGGGGGGGGGGGGGGAGTCAGACGCTCACCGATTGTGACGTGCCGGTGGCGAGGCCATACGCTCCCTGGCGAACCGGAACGGTGGACATTATGTCAATACCCGGCGCAGCGATGTCCACGCTGTACACGCCGTAGTTACTGCTGCTGTATCGGTGTAGGCTGGTCGAAGCAGCGCCGACGGTGAGCATGTTGGGCAGCTGGAAACTTGCCGGGTAGTTGAGCAGGGCGCCGTAGCCGTCTAGACTGAGCCCGCCGTTGCCAGCGGAGCACACCACCAGCTGTCCTCCGTCCACAGTCATATTGAACGCCGCCTGTGTACGCGAAGAGCACGCGGACAATAAAGGCTAGATAGTTTAGTCTTTCAGAAAGAGTACCTGAAAGGAATCCGAAAAATATCGAAAAAATATCCAGAGGTATGAGAAAGGTATTCGAAAGAGGCGCGACAGAACTGAGTGGACGATAAAATCGTGTTCTGCAACTACGTGATTGGCGATAGCTGCAGTTTGGTGCTGTACCTCGAGGGCTCGGCTCTTTATGCTACTGCCCCACGAATTGGAAATAATGTCCGCGCCCTTCGAAATGGCGTACAGCACCGCGAACACTGCCTGCGAAATGGGCGCGTTGCCGTCCGAGTCGATGAAGCGCAGCGCCATGAGCTGATGACAGTGAGGA
>JAPMLY010000286.1:22500-187500 GCA_026401115.1 Tetraselmis chui
CACCCTCTACATGCGGCGTTTTGCAAGCATGACTGAGAGCAGAAGTTCGAAACAAACCTCAACTCAACATCGATCATGTTCCCGGGTAGGCGACGCTCGTGTGAGTGCATTAAGTACCATTGTACGAGAACCGTACCGTATTGCGCTAACCCCACACGAGGCTTGTGTTTGAGTTTCACCAACTAAAACCTTCCAGTGACATGCAAACAAACATGAATGCATTCCCGGCACTAACCAAGAAAGGTCTGCCCTACCCGTCCGGGCGTCGACCCATTCGAGAAATGCGAGAAGGACCAAGGCCCATCTCACGGAGCAAAACATTTCGGGAGTGCGATACATGAGCTACAAAGAAAGCAATATGAAGGAGGGCTTGGCGCCATAACTAGAAAAACTTCCCATTTCCTGTAAAATGGGTGGCGCCATGAAGGGAAGGGGGGACTGTTAGAGTTGGGAACGGATAGTTACACGGAGGTCGTGCCGGCCCCACAAGGGGGGCCGGCTGTGGTGACTAGAGAAGTGTGTGGAGAGAGATGGCGGCCGGCGAAGGCACCGGCAAGGCCGGCCGACCGCCACTAATAGGGAATAGAGTACCGCTAATAGCATAACACTAAGTACTAGAATGACAAATAGCTACCTTGTACATAAGTACTATGCAACGGGATGCTAGTGCTAACACCCCCCCTCAAGGTAGCCGAGGTCTTGACGTCGTCCTAGCTTGCGTTGAGGAAGGTGTCATCTTGGTAGAAGGTGTAGTGCTGTTAGCGTGTGTCTCCGGCCGGGTAGGTGCAGCGACATGCGCTCACAAGAACGTGCCGCTACCGGCGAGTTGCCGATATGAAGCAGTTCCGAATGTAATGTGTAATGTACTATTCTGACATGTAGCGGGAAAAACTGTCCACGGGAGAATTAGCCGACGCATGAGAGCGACCGGCGAGGAAGAAGCACAGCCAACAAGGCCGTTAGGAGCGTGTAGGCACGCAAAAAACATAGACGGGCGCTCGTGTTGACTCCCCCTTTCTCGCCGTGGGAAAGTTAAGCTCCTCGCTAAGTAAGGTGAGCGTTGCGGCATTGCCTCGGGAAAAAACAATAACAGTACTAATTAAGGTACTGAAAGGCTAGGTGAGACTGAAAGTTGGGTGGGGCGAACGTGGCGCCGGGCGCTTTACACACGCTCTTCTCCTTTTTACGTGGGAGATGGTAGGACAGTCGCGGACAACCAGCTCGAAGGCGAAGCGTGGGGTCGGTGGGACGATGAATTACTAGCGTGGCGCCAAGCGCTTTACACACGCTCTACTCTTTTTTACGTGGGAGTAGATAGGACTAGCGTGGCGCCGAGCGCTTTACACACGCTCTTCTCTAGTGTAACTTGGTGGAGGGCCCATAACTTGTTAGAGTTGGGAACGGATAGTTACACGGAGGTCGTGCCGGCCCCACAAGGGGGGCCGGCTGTGGTGACTAGAGAAGTGTGTGGAGAGAGATGGCGGCCGGCGAAGGCACCGGCAAGGCCGGCCGACCGCCACTAATAGGGAATAGAGTACCGCTAATAGCATAACACTAAGTACTAGAATGACAAATAGCTACCTTGTACATAAGTACTATGCAACGGGATGCTAGTGCTAACAGGGACACCGCCTAAATGTGGCGGTTAGCCTCTGAAAGCTAAACGCTAGCACAAATCTGTTCTAGTCTGTCTAGCTCTGTGTCGTAAGATTGCAATTGATGTTGTCGAGAGGTAATTGATGAAAGATGTTTCACTGCTGTACTTGGGCAGTAGATGTTGTAAATGAACAAAGGAATTGTTAAAAGGTTTTGTCACCTCCCTCTACTGCACTGGGCTTAAATAGGTTTCAGCCCAGACTGGTTACGCCTGCAAGCTATGCTTACGTGTCAGGCGTTAGTGCTGTTCAACCGTCGTCATCTGCCTCGAGACGCGGCCTGCCTAGCATTGGGTTTCACGACGCGGCTCCTTCTGCATTGGAGAGCTCGTTCTGGCGCGTCATCTGGCTAGTTAGATTAATTATGCATATTTGTACGTACCGGGAGGTACTGGTCGTACTGTAGCATCAGCACCATTACAATATTGCAGTAGCGACGTACCCACGAGTATACGTCCGTCCTGTGGAAAAGCACGAATTGGAATTCGTAACGAGTACCTGTACAATGTCCTGCAATGTACTGTTGCAGGACTGTACTCGTCACACTCGTACCCTCCCCCTCTTGACAGATCAATGAGGTCGCCGCGAGGCAGACCTCCGTGGTTCTTGGCTCCTTTACTGAAGCAATTACTGGGACTCAGGAATGCGCGCTGGGTGAGCGTGCATAAAATCAATGTACGCCTGAGTCTTGGCGAACTTGCGCCATTGGGGCGTCTCCAAGAATTCTTGTAACGCAACTGTTCGATGCACCTCGTTCAATCGGTGCCAGACAGGTGGAATGTCATCATCACTGAAATGCGTCATGAAGAGCAAATATTTGCCTCGTCGCCCAGGTAGCGACTTGATGCACACAGCAGAGATGTGTGAGATGTCAAACTCCTCGTCGTCTCCTTCAGGGACAGTCACCGGGACAGCTGGCCGTAGCAGAGCGGTAGAGCAGGGTCTTAAGTTGTTAACGTGGAACACAGGATGTAAGCGTACTGTCGCTGGAAGTTTTAATCTGTAACTGTGTTTCCCAATCTGCTCCTCCACTGAAAAAGGGCCAAGCTGTCTGTCTCTGAGTTTCCTGTTCGGCTGTCCTCGCAGAAAAAGATTTGCTGTGACGACTGACACCTTGTCTCCCTTAGCGAAGTGTGGCGCTGTAGACGGTTCTGTGCGCACTTGCATCTCGTTCTTGTGTAGTTGTAACACTGAGCGTACCAAGCTGTGTACTTCCTGTAACAATCTCAACCGTTCTGTTGCGTCTTGCGAAAAAGGAATCGATGGTCGCATGCTGAAGAGCAGGTCAGGAGGCTCCTCAGGAGAAAAACCAAAGTTAGCCTCGAACGGCGTGTGCTCAATTCCAAGTGCACGCGAAGCGTTGTACGCAAACTCCACTTGCGGTAAAAGTGTCGACCAGTTGGAGCCATCATAGCAACAGAAGCAACGAAGAAGCTGCTGAAACGTGCTGTTCACGCGCTCTGTTAGTCCGTCTGTTTCTGGGTGTCGGCTGGTAGACATGTTTAGTCGCGTTCCAAGGCGTCTCCACAATGTCTGCCAGAAGGCGCTGACAAATTTCGGGTCGCGGTCACTGATCAGCACTCGGGGCAGTCCATGTAAACGGTAGACTCCCTGTAAAAACAAAGTTGCAGTTTCTTCGGCAGTAATCGACTCTGTGCATGGCAGAAAATGGGCCATTCGAGTTAGATGGTCTACTACAATCAGCACACTGTTAAAGCCGTTGCTCTCAGGCAAGTGTGTCAGGTAGTCAAGACCAACTGTGTGCCACGGTCTGGGTGGAACAGGTAACGGGTAAAGAGTCGCGGCCATCTGAGGTCGAATCTTCGCTCGTCGGCACACGACGCAGCGTTCACAAAAATCTTTCACATCTTGGCGGATTCGTTTCCACCAGAATCTGTCGAGTGCTTTAGCAAGAGTGCTAGCAACTCCTCTGTGACCGGCTGACGAACTTTCGTGCAGCTCTGTGATCAATTTCAGTCGGAGCTCAGAGTTCTGTGGAATACAGAGGCGATTGAGACGCCAAAAGTACCCGTCTCTGGCTTCTATCCGGCTGTCTCTTGTCCACTCACCATCGTCCCCATAAAACGAATCTCGTGAGAACCCCTCGCGAATGAGATCAGCGAACTCAGGGCTCAGCTGCAACGCGTCAACAGTCAGTGAATTTAACTGTGCGTCTTCAAACAGCAGCTGGGACTTCCGTCGTAATTCTCGATCTGACGGAACCTCGCCATCCCAAAATAAGGGTACTGTGGCCTGAGGTACGAAGTCTGGTCGCCGGCTTAACGGGTCAGCTTCGTTCAGAGCTCCCTTGCGATATGCAAGTGTCATCGAGCCCACAAACGGTTGCAAATCCCGCAGGTATCTTGCTTGCCGCTTGTTCAGCCTGTTGTTCGGTTGCCTGAGCAGGTGCCGCAGTGTGTCGTGGTCTGTTACGACAAGGAACTTAGAACAGCCTTCAAGATAGCACCTCCAATGCTTGACAGCTTCGCATACGGCCAAAGCTTCTAAGTCGTACGCAGAGTAAGTATTACCACGCTCAGCTGAATTCAGCTTACGCGCCCAGTAAGAGACTGGTTGAAGACCGCCTCCTTGGTCTTGCAACAGGACTGCTGCAATCCCCACTGTGGAAGCATCTGTAGCTACGGTGAACGTCGCGTCCGAGCCGACCTCCGGAAGGATCAGGCATGGCGCGGAAATGAGCCGTAACTTGAGAGTCTCGAAGGCTTCCAAACAGGCAGGCGTCAGCGTAACCTTCTGTGGCTGGGACTTCCGCAGTAAGTCCGTCAATGGAGCCGTAAGGTCGCTAAAATGGTGTATGAATCTCGCATAGAAGTTGCAGAACTGTACGAAACTGCGAACCTCCTTCTGCGTCTTGGGCACTGGCCAGTCTGCAACGGCCTCGACTTTCTTTGTGGAAACCGAAATTTTTCCGGCTGACACAGTGTAGCCCATATACTCCATTTCTTGCAATCCGAAGAAGCATTTCTTAAGGCGCAATTTCAGCCCTTCCTCCTTGAATCGCTGTAGCACTAGACGCAGGTGCTCCAGGTGCTCTTCCAGAGTTCGACTGTAGATACAGACGTCATCCAGGTAGACTGTCACGAACTTATGTAAAAAGTCGCGAAGTATGTCGTTCATCATCCTCTGAAATGTAGCTGGTGCATTACACAGGCCAAACGGCATGGCGACCAAACGAGAATCCAGAAGCGAGGTCGAGGTGTGTGTAAAAGTTTGCGTCCTTAAGTTCGTCCAGTGTGTCGTCCACACGCGGTAGCGGGTAAGCATCTTTACGCGTAACCTCGTTAAGACCGCGGTAGTCAATGCAAAGACGTAGCGAGCCATCAGCTTTTCGCACAAAAAGAATTGGCGAGCCGAATTCACTGTAGCTGGGGCGTATCAACCCAGCTTCCACTGCGTCTTTAAGCTGTCGATTAAGCTCAGCGCGCTCTGCGGGTGACAATCTGTTCAGACGTTGACGTCGCATCGGGCCAATTGTTTCAATGGGATGATCCCACTGTCGGCTTACAGGTGGAGAGTCGACAGGTCGCAGTAACTCCGGGAAGTCATCAAAGAGTAAAGACCGGAAGTTATCACGTTGTTCTGCTGTTAGTTCCTCTCCAGTGTGAAAGTCTGTCGTTTGTTCAGCGACTGACGTAAGTTCAATGACGTAAAAATCAGCATGACGTCCTCTGCTGCGGCGCGTCTTGCGCATGAGCTTCTGAACTTTCGTAGACGACAGGAGTAGACACTCAGGGCGTCGTTCCTCGAGTGTAGTCTCCACAGCTGTGCCGTCCATTAGTGTAAAAATTCTGGTTGTACCAAATTGTAAAGAGGCCTGTTCGTCATCAAGCCATGGTAAACCCAGGATTAAATCAGCTGTGCGTAAATCACGTAAGACATAAAAAGTCCGGTGAAACTCGTGTCGAGCCAACTCAAAAGTGACGTCGCAGACTGTCGTAGAAGTCACTCGTTGTCCATTAGCGAGTCGAACTGGGGTTTTACTGGCAGACTTCCGAGTCTGTAAAGCAAAGCGTCGTACAAAGTCCTCTGACACAAAATCAAGTGTCGCAGCACAGTCCACTAATCCAGAAATGTGGTGTCCGCCATCAGGAGTTTTCAAAGTCAGCTCAGTTCGAATTAACGGGCGAGCTTCCGTGAGGTCAGTCAGTAGGGCTGTAGCTGTCGAAGAAAATTGTCGCAGCGTAGCGATGGACTGTTCCGAGTCGTCTGTTGGTACTGGTACCGAGTCGGGTTGATCAGGTGCTGTAGGTTCTGGTGAGTCGTTAAACGCACAATCTGCGTCGACTAACCACAGCTGTACAGGCCAAGGGGCTGGAGCAACCACCTCCTGTTGCGCTGGATTCTCCAGTGACTGACGTGTAAAAAGCTGTGTCCTTGCTGGGAATTCTTGATAGAGTTTCCAGTGCTTAGTCACCTGAGTAAATTTCGCCCACTTCGGTAGTACAAATACAGCCATCGTAGATGTCGGAGACGTTCGACGACAATCCTCAAAATGCTGCGCAATCTGCTCAGCTAACTCCCAGGGTGGGTTGATGAACACCCTCTCTCCTGTTAAGTCTCTGTCTAGAATCGAGTCACTCGGCGAACAGTGAGGTAAGTCACCGTGCGAGTTAAGACCTTCATCATCAGCACATCCTTCCAACGTGAAGTTGAATCGTGCATGCAGAGGGTCAAAGACTGAGTCAACCAGTTTCCAATCAACTGAACGTCTGGTTACAGGTTTACGACTCTGTCTCTGCTTAGTCTGACGACGACGACCTGCTACTTGGGTTACAGGTGTCGCAACTGCAGACGATGGAGATGTCGAAAGAGTCTCGACGACCTCTGTCGCTAACAGTGTCTCAGAATGAACAGTAGATGTAGCCGGCTGCTCCAGTTCATTTGTAGAACAGCCTTGCCACCATCATTGCTTCTTAGGTTGCATTGGTGCCTTGCCTTTGAACTCCGGGCATTGGAACAAACGGTGTCCCTTCTTGTGGCACTTGAAGCAAAGTCCTTCGTCCATGTGTCGCTTACGCTCCTCAGCTGTCATTGCATTTGCGATTGAATTAAAATCTTCGCGACCGGATGGTTGACCACGTCCACCATTGTTGCCACCACGACCACCATTGTTACCACCTCCACGTCCACGTCCGCGGCCTCGTCCTCGGCCACCCTTGTTACGTTTCCAGACGTTAGAGGCTTCCTCAAAAGGGTCTTCAAGGTTGCGCTTGCGAGAGGATTGGGTAGATGGTCCAGCAGCAGACCTTGCATTGCCTAATTCCGGCGAGTCTGTCACGACGTCATTCAGAAAGTTTTGTAGCTCCGCGAGCGTAATCTGGTAACCTAGTTGCGCTCGGTGTGATCTAGCCAGTCTCTGGAGGTCCACGTTTGCAAGACCAGTAATGAAGCGTACACACTGTACCTCCGCTGTCAGGTCTTGACGAGAACGGCGTAAGTAGTCGTTGTACTTCTTAGTAAAAAGCGCGTAACTCATCGTGTTGCTCTGTGTAAAACTTAGCAAAGCGTTAATTGCGTCATCCTGAATGTTCGGAAGAAACGTAGACTTGCGTATCTCCGCAACAAGCTCGTTGTACGTAGATGGAATTGGAGGATGATTTTTCCGGTTCAACCACCATCCACCAAGGAGTCCAGAAAACTGTGAAGTAACCCAGAACACTGCATCGTACGAGTCAGCTGCAATCCCAAGCATTACAAAACGCTGAGGCTGAGCTTCGAGCCAATCCTCCAGTACAGGTGGGTCTTGACCATTCTGGTACGGTGAAGTAATGGCAGCCTTACGCTGAGTCTCCGTAAGAGTCACTGATAGTCCTGCCAAGTTGTGGGTAGGCATCGGCTTTCCCACTCGTAAATCTGTAGGTCCCACTCCAGTCAGTCGGTTGATGTGTCCAACAATCAGCAGCCAGACAGAACCAGAGTCGACCGTTGTAAACCGGGGGTACATGTGGAGCTGTCTCGGGATAGACGTGTCTTCATGCATGACTGGAACATGTTGTGTCATTGCTCGATAGAAAGATTCCCACTGAGTCACGTAACCAAAGTGAAGTAAATCACTCTTGTGCTTCTCAGCACGAAGTAACCCAGTCTGTGCAGGCGTAAGTGTCAGACCGTCAGTGTTGATGATTTCCGGGACGACGTAAGTGCCATCCGGATTAACTGTCGACTGTTCCAAAACAACCTGCTCGACCTGAGCAGGTGTACGTAAGTTGCTCGTAGCAAACAGGACAGGAATAGACGCAGAGTACACGGAAACAAGCTGTCGTCCTTGAGGTAGCGTAACGTTCACAGGTTCACCACTCAACAGCGTCAAATCATCCGGTGTCAAAACAAGACCGGTCTCCTCGTGTAATTCGCGAATAGCAGCGTCGACAGGCTCTTCGTTGGGTAAGACAGAGCCAGCAGGGAACCAAGTTCTACCAGTACGAGGCTCACGCTGAAACACCAACTTCAAATCCGACCGTTTAGTTCCTCCAACGTGAATTACCAACACCACGTAATGACCAGGTCCAAGAGAAGCCATCTCAACTCAATCAAACAACGTCGAGCAGTTCAATAAGCGAACGAAAGCGTGCGTCGACCAAAGAGCTCCGAAACCAGTGTGGCGGTTAGCCTCTGAAAGCTAAACGCTAGCACAAATCTGTTCTAGTCTGTCTAGCTCTGTGTCGTAAGATTGCAATTGATGTTGTCGAGAGGTAATTGATGAAAGATGTTTCACTGCAGTACTTGGGCAGTAGATGTTGTAAATGAACAAAGGAATTGTTAAAAGGTTCTGTCACCTCCCTCTACTGCACTGGGCTTAAATAGGTTTCAGCCCAGACTGGTTACGCCTGCAAGCTATGCTTACGTGCCAGGCGTTAGTGCTGTTCAACCGTCGTCATCTGCCTCGAGACGCGGCCTGCCTAGCATTGGGTTTCACGACGCGGCTCCTTCTGCATTGGAGAGCTCGTTCTGGCGCGTCATCTGGCTAGTTAGATTAATTATGCATATCTGTACGTACCGGGAGGTACTGGTCGTACTGTAGCATCAGCACCATTACAATATTGCAGTAGCGACGTACCCACGAGTATACGTCCGTCCTGTGGAAAAGCACGAATTGGAATTCGTAACGAGTACCTGTACAATGTCCTGCAATGTACTGTTGCAGGACTGTACTCGTCACATAAAAGTAAGGCATTTATATCTTCGGGGGATGTAGCGAAACGACGCACAAAACCATTAAAATCTGGGGCTAGCGCCCTAAAATTACGACGGTGGCATTCCCAACGTGGGCATTCAAGCAAAATATGTTCTATAGATTCAATAACATCCCCGCCGCATGCAGGACAATGATGGAGAAAACGTTCAGGCATGGCATGAATGCGAGCAAGACGACGGGCTGTGGGAAATACACGAGTACGCAATTGAATCATAATGTGTAACCTTGCAACGGCCCCCGCGGGAATGCCCGTGCGTATTGTGGCAATGGGTTCCCAACATATGAGGCATACACTTATCCACAAATGTCCGGACACGATTTCGTACCATCGCATTTGAATAATAATGTAATCATACGCATCGATTTGATTTGCAAATCTTCTAAACTCCTAGGCATTGTTATCACACTGCAAAAGTACCCGTATATGTTAATCAGACATGGGCGCATCGGTTGCGCATTGTACATCAATTGTATAGCCACGGTTGCTAGCGTGCAACCCTTACTTGTCTTGTATCCAACAGCTATACCTACTCGCTCGTCTCCTTTGCACCTCGTTTTTGTTGTCGTCTTGCCATACATACTCCGACTATAAGTTATGAACCCTCGCAACTTACGAGTACCACACACTTCCATGCGCTAGACTTACAAACCGACTTTTGCCGGTACGTGGCAATGCCTCGGGTCGGCAACATGATGCTCCCATGAAAGGATGTGATATGGGCCCTCTTCACGCGAGGTCGAATCCCGTTTGCCACCGCACATTATATGTGTATTGAAATTTAAATTTGCATTGAAATGTTTTACAACAAATACCGATAGATAGATTGTTATCTATGGGCGTACCCAATACTGCCATTTAGGACTTTGGGTTGGATTTTTGCACCGGGGGGTCTCCTTGTCCATCCCTCTCCGTCGGCAATAACGATAAAATATAATTCATATAGGGACAGATAAGGCCTATCGCTAAGAAAAAAATTGTGAAAAAAGATATTATATCACTATCTCCACGATGCGCGGCCCGCTCCCGCCGCTCGAGGGCGTTGATCACCCTAGTTGGTAAGCATGTGCTCGCCGAGTCAAGTCTACCTGACCTCGGCTCTTGTGCGACTCCGGTCGTGCCGGACTTGGGGAGGAAAGTCATGGGAAAAACCATCTCGTTCGTGTCGTCGAAGGCCCCGACTCGATCCACGCACACCTTCATCCGAGAGTATAGCCGCTCCTCCCATCCCAACTCCCCCCTTAGCATAGACGCCCCCCTCCCTTCGAGGCAGGGGGAGAGAACCATAGCCACAACTGCTTGCCGTCTATCTATCCCACCGTCGCGTATGTCCCGTCCCGGTAGGTTACCATTTGTTCCAGGCGCATGCTAATCGGTACAATACCGCCCACAACCTCCCCTTGTGGTTTACCGTGCGAGGGGGCAATGTGCGATACGGGCAGTGTGCTTCCGCGATAACCCTAGCACACCGGTTGAGGCACTCATGTCGATGGTGAGTATACCGACAAGGGGAGAGATCGAGTGAGAAAGTCACATCGTGGCTCCGACCTCACAGGTGCCGGGTACGTACGCTTTAACCGACCCCCCCACTACATGAGGTAGTGTTTTTCCGACGGCGGTCGATATAAAATCCGCGTCGCCATACCGTAACTCTCCTTTCGCCTCGACTGTCCTCCTCACTGCGGATGTCGAGCTCCAACCCTCTTGCTCGGATGAGGTGGGTATGCTTGGCTTCATAAGCTGTGGTCGCCGGCGAGCGAGCGCCCTTCCATGGCTCTACTTCCCGGTTGTCCGCCGCTAGCTCCAACATCTTCATCCCACCGCTGATTCGTCCGTACCATTATTGCTTAAACAATTTCACTGTAGCCCCATGCCTCCTTATCGGGTGAGTGTATGCGAGTATTCAGTCGCGAAAACACATATCGGAATGCCCGAGCGGGAGATCTTGGCGATGGTAGCGTCCATGGTGCCATATGGTGCCATCGAGGGGTGGAGTTGGGGGTAAGTGAGCAGGCCTAGAGAGAGGGCGAAGGTGTATGTGTTAGCACTAGCATCCCGTTGCCTGGTGCCTATGTACAAGGTAGCTATTTGTCACTCTAGTACTTAGTGTTATGGTATTGGCGGTACTCTATTCCCTATTATTGATGGTCGGCCGACCCTGCCGGTGCCTTCGCCGGCCGCCATCTCTCTCCTCTCACTCCGCTAGTCGCCACAGCCGCCCGCCTTGTGGGGCCGGCATGACCTCCGTGTAACTATCCGTTCCCAACTCTAACAAGTTATGGGCCCTCCACCAAGTTACACTAGAGAAGATCGTGTGTAAAGCGCTCCGCGCCACGCTACTCCTACCTACTCCCACATAAAAAAGAGTAGAGCGTGTGTAAAGCGCTCGGCGCCACGCTAGTAATTCATCGTCCAACCGATACCACGCTTCGCCTTCGAGCTGGTTGTCCGCGACTGTCCTACCATCTCCCACGTGAAAAGGAGAAGAGCGTGTGTAAAGCGCTCGGCGCCACGCTCGCCCCACCCAGCTTCCTGTCTTACCTAGCCTTCAACCTACCGATGCTCTCGACCGGATCTGGATTTTTAAGACCGACCCGCGAAAATTCGGCCGTACGTACTTTAATTAGTACATTTATTGTGTTTTTCCCGAGGCAACGCCCAGCGCTCACCTAACTTAGCGAGGAACTTAACTTTCCCACGGCGAAAGGAGAGAATCAACACGAGCGCCCATCTATGCTTTTTGCGTGCCTACACGCTCCTAACGGCCTTGTTGGCTATGCTTCTTCCTCGCCGGTCGCTCTCATGCGTCGGCTAATTCGCCCGTGGACAGTTTTTCCTGTTACATGTTAGAATAGTACATTACGCAGTACATTTGGAACCGCTTCATATCGGCAACTCGCCGGTAGCGGCACGTTCCTGTGAGCGCATGTCGCTGCACCTACCCGGCCTAAGACACACGCTACAAGCACTACACCTTCGACCAAGATGGCACCTTCCTCGACGCAAGCTAGGACGACGTCAAGACCTCAGCTACCTTGAAGGGGGGTGTTAGCACTAGCATCCCGTTGCCTAGTGCCTATGTACAAGGTAGCTATTTGTCATTCTAGTACTTAGTGTTATGCTATTAGCGGTATTCTATTCCCTATTATTGGCGGTCGGCCGGCCATGCCGGTGCCTTCGCCGGCCGCCATCTCTCTCCTCTCACTTCTCTAGTCGCCACAGCCGCCCCCCTTGTGGGGCCGGCACGACCTCCGTGTAACTATCCGTTCCCAACTCTAACTGTCTGCCGATAAGAAGCTCTCTTATTGCGCGTAGACAACGCGATTGAGTAAAGGGGAGCGTCGGAATGATGTGGTGCGGGCAGTGGATTATCGGCGCAGTTCACAACAATATGCAGTAAACGATAGGGAAGTACATAGTTCGTTAGTTTTTTTCCGATCCATTCCTAAGAATTTGTAGTATTTCAGTAGGGGCGATTATCGGGAGTGAGGTGGATACCTTATTGACATCAACGGTGAGGTGGTGGAGGTGATGTTTAAGGAGTGCTTTGCTGTTTTTGGAGGTAGCGCTGACACCGCGCCAAAGTGTCCCATCAAACTGTACTTTTTTGCGGTGACGTCAAGCCCCGTGTATTCGCTGAATAGGGAGAGTTTTTTGAGTTGGAGAGTGAGATTATGGGTGGAGCATGTCGCAAGACTGTGGTCGTCCGCGAAGCCGAGTCTCGGGTAGGCTTCCGTGGGGGAGTGGTCCGAGGGGTTGGCGGGAGTAAGACTTGGAATGTAGCCACGATTACTCGCAGTAAGCCATCTTAGGAAGGAATGAAGATAAATGGTGAAGAGAAAAGGGAAGAGCGTGTCTCCATGTAGGGTGCCACGGTTACTGTTGATGTGGGGTGTGTCGCAATAGAGTGTGATATAATTGGTGTTGGATACTTCGTACAATTGTTCGCATGTGGTAACAAAGGAGGGGACACGCCAAGCTCTCGCATATGTTTGAACGGATTTCTGTGGTCAGCCCCATTGAAGGCGCCCTTGAAGTCTGTGTACATAATACATACGTTTTGTTATATATTTGGGCATCATGATAAAGGATGTCAGTGCTTTATGTATGCTACGTGCTAGGCGGAAGCCGTCTTGTTGGTCACTGAGGATGCCGTAGCTTTCCGCATACGTGGAGCCGACTTCTTTGAGAAGACCGGTCCATAGTCCAATAGCGTTATTCATAATGGCGAAAGATTGGTGGTTATCGATAAGGGCGGGGTTTCCTTTTTTATGGAGTATGTAAGTGGTGCGTTGGCACTAGTATGGTGGAGGGTTTTGAGGGAGTAGAGTCATACATAATAATGATATGGGTGCATGTGTTGATGTGGATATGTATTTGAGGATTTCCTTTGGGATTCCATCTGGGCATGGGGACTGTTTGTGCCAATTTGGTGAATGGTTTGGTTGAATTTGTCTCGCGCAACCATATCCGATAGATAGGGCAGTGGTGGGATATTCGCGTGGGGTGATTTGGAACCGATCCTGGGAGGTGGCTCTTACCCATGGGGGGTGGGGAGTATATCAAGGGTGGCGGTAGAAAGTTGTGCCTAAAGTGGGGTGCACCTATTCAACCACTTGGGTGGGGTTATGAGTTGGGTTTCGTCGTTTTTGATTATGTAGTAGAGAGGTGGGGATGATTTGTTGAGTGGGGTGAACAGGCCGCTTTGGGTCTTGATGAGCCGTCGATGGTATTGTTTAGGGTTAGCGTCGTAGGAGACGTTTGTCGTGATTGAGAGCTTAGTATCAAGGTTGCCACTAGGCGACATCCATTATTTTCCGATGCGTCAATAAAGCGCACGCCTAATACGCAGAAGGTCGCGGGATCGAAACCCGATGAGCCCGATCTTTGTATGTAGGCGTGTGACGGTCGAATGTGAGCCCCACCGTCCACATTGGTTCCGAATTTAGCCAACGCATGAGAGCGACTAGCGAGGAACGAGCAATGCCAACATGGCTGTCAAGAGCGTGTAGGCACGCAAAAGCATAGACGGGCGCTGCTCGTGTTAACTCCCCCCTTTCGCCGCGGGCAAGCTTGGATCCTCGCTACTTCAGGTAAGTGTTGCAACGTTGCCTCGGAAACATACATCAACAATACCAATTAAAGTACGCGCGGCCGAATTTTCGCGGGTCGGCGTAAAAATCACATCAAGTCGAGAGCATCGGTAGGTTGAAGGCGGGGTCGTGCTGAACGCAGGGTGGGGCAAGCGCGGGACCGGGCGCTTTGCACGTCAGGGAGTGGATCCGGCTATGAAAAGCATGGATCGAACGCACGAATCTGAGTAGATCCGAGAGCATGCGTGTGCTATTCGTGTCTATTTCGTGGTAGTTTCGGGGTTTGTAATTTGGGCATGTTTATTGATCGGAAGGATCCGGATCCACTCCTTGCTTCACGTTCTCTTATCCTTTGAACGTGGGAGATGGTAGGATAATCGGGAACAACTAGCTCGAAGGTGAAGCGTAGTGTCGGTTGAACGAGGTAGGACTAGCGTGGCGCCGAGCGCTTTACACATGCTCTACTCTTTTTAACGTGGAAATAGGTCATCACGACTAGCGTGGCGCCAAGCGCTTTACATACGCTCCTCTCTATTGTACAACTTTGGAGGGAGCCCACAACATGTTGGAGATGGAAGTAGATGGTTACACGTAGGGTCGTGCCGGCCCCACAAGGGGGCCGGTTGTGGAGGCAAGAGAAGTAAGAAGGAGAAAGATGGCGGCCGGCAAAGGCACCGGCACCGCCGGCCGACCGCCACTAACGCGAAAATAGAGAACCGCTAGTAGAATAACATTAAGTACTAGGGTGGCAACTAGCTGCCTTGTACATAAGCACTAGCCAACGGGATGCTAGTGCTAACATTGTGTATTGTGGAGTTTGTTGTAAGGTTTGGTAGCGAGTAGGGTCCATATGGATGCTGCGTGTGTGTTAAATTCGTTGAATTGATAATATGTGCAAAACTTTGCTAGGAAGTTCAAGGTGTCCGTGGGGGCATTATGTGAGGATGTGTTGCTGATGTTACTTTGGAGGTCAATATTTTCATTGATAAAGGAGGGGTTGAAGAAATGTATAGTTGGATCTCTTTTGCCGAGAGGGAGAGTTTAAATTTCAGTATGCGAGTATTGGCCATACACTTGTGTTGCGGTTTGTTGCTGGTGGGAGAGAGGTGATGAGGGGTTGTACGTTTCATGTATGTGAAGATGGATAGCGAAGTGGTCCGTGAAGGTTGAGGTAGATGTTGTCAATTTACGATGCGTGGGTGATGGTGGGGAGTTGGAAGTTTGGCCTGCAGTGAGCTAGTGTTTATGCAAGTGCGGCTGCGTAGGAAGGCAGGAATGGAAGGACGGAAAAGTATGCGATGAGAGGAGAGGATACTTGTGAGGGTATTGCGACCCGCACATAGTTGGGTGGAGAATCGGAAGTCTCCGCCCTATAGGATTCGATGTGTTGGGTTGGTGTCGTGGAGCCCGAGTCCCCAACATGCCGTGACGGCCTTGCATAGCCCGGTGTTCCGATAGCCATGCAGTTCGGGCATATGGGTGCCAATGATAATGTATGATTTGCCTGAGTACGGGGTCAAAGAGAGCCATGTGATGTGGGAGATGAATTACACAGGAGGGTTATAAGGTGGGAGGGTGTGAATGATCGTTTTTCATGGCCATGATGATCCCAACTTTGTCAAGGTGGTGAAATGTCGACGATTGTCTTGTACTTTTGAGGTGGCGGTTTGGGACAAGGGCGAAATGTAGGCGGTTGATGTGGTAGGTGTAATTAGCTTGTGTTAGAACAAGAACGCCTTGGTATGTAGTTTGAACTACGGTGTCGGTGTCTAATACTGAAGTGCACATCTTGCGGGTATTGAGTGTAGAGAAGGTAATATTTCGTGTGGGAGGAGTTGGGGGTGATACGTGGAGGTGTGAGTGTCATTGGGTGGGGTGGGGGGCTCGGGGTGTGGGGTGGTACGGTTTGAGGAGGGAGTATGGATGTGGGTTAGGAAGTTGTGTGGAGAATGGAGTGGGGTGTTTCGTGTGCAAGGGGGGTGATGTAGTTGATTGAGATGGGTGGGCTTTTCATTGGCGTGTGGGAAAGTGTATATAGTCCAGTAAAAATTATACACTTTTTCACACGTAAGTGTATGTTCTGACTTTTCTGGACCTATTGGAGGGCGTACGTTAAGACTATTCTGCCAATAGGGAGGGTGTGACTACGGGAGACATAGTGCCAGAGTAGAGAGTGGACGAGGAAAGATGCCGTTTCGGCGGGGTTGAAGACGGGGGGTGTGCACAGAGAGTTGGAGGAAGATGTGATGATGTAGTACGAATGAAGGACAGCATGGGTGCTTCATGATTAAAAGCGTTGTATGTCGTTTTGCTTAGGGGGGTTTAGGCATTTCATGGAGAATGCTATGGCCGGCTAGGGGTGTTCCGCGCTTTTATGAGCGTAAAAGTGCGAATTTGTAGGTCGACCGGGGGAGATTGTGGAGTGAGTCAAGAGAGGCCTCCATATGGAGGTAAAGTGAGTAATGTGTAGAAGGCCGAATTGTGAATCTTCGAAGGTGAGGACGGGAAGTGGATTATTAAGTGAGGCAAGATGGAGGGTGGAGCCGCGTCGTGATTGTTTGGTCCAACGGCTAGGAAATTGACCCGTGTTATGGAAGAGGTCGACATCATAGTTTGTGATAAGGTGGTAGGTGTCTATATGGGAATTATGGAGATCGATGATTTTATTAATAAGATAGTAGAGGTTCCACATGGATTGGTATTCCCCAAGAGAAATGAGATGATGCCCATGTAGTCAAGTTCGCCGTTGGGTGAGGACAATGGAAGAGTATGTGGGTGGGTGCTTGTGAATTAGGCGAGTGCAGTGGGAGCGGTCCGCGGTGCGGATTTGTGAGGTAAAGAACGAGAGGGAGAGGGGTCGGTTACATATTGGCCATGGTGACCATGTTGGGGGAAGACAATGAGAGGAGGGGGTGAAGGTCATCGTTTTGGGGATGGCTGGTGGCGTCATCGAAGTTTAGGCTGGAATCGTCCGTCTCCATGGGCTGGACAACTAGGGCAGAGGTGATATCAAACTCGGACTCAATCGCATCGGTGGATACATAGTAGTTGGGTTCGGCATCGTTGTTGTAGACCGGACCATAATCTCTAGACATGTTGAGTTCGCCCTCATCCATGTGTTGGGTTGGATTTTCGGGGTCGGAAGGGGTGGTGGTATTGTTCGTTTTTTGGGATGTTGGGGGCTTTGTTGGTGTGCTGAGGGGGTTGGGCGGATGGTGCGATAGTGGAGTGGGCTTTGCATTGTGGGAGGTGGTATTCTCAAGGTGGACGTCCTCCCTTTCGGAAATGAAAATGAAACTGATGCAAAGCAAGTGCCGGCAAACTGGGCCGAAAGCCCTCTAAAGGCAATCATATACTCGGCATCTAGGACACTTAAGAGTAGCGATTGGGCCGGAAACTCTGCGATTTGGTACATCCGAGGACACGCCTTGCACCTCTGTGTGGGTGCCGTCGTTCCTCGGGAGGTACATAACTATAAACAATTGTACTAATTGCCACATACCACCAAAAAACAAAATGCAATAAACAAAACGCAAATCTAAAAATAAATCCACTTGTCGATGCTAAATAATAGCTGCTGCGAGATCTTCACGATGCACGTCCCGTTCTCACCGAACCGAGGTGCCAACCGGCCTAGGCCGGACGGCGTTCGAGAAGGACGATGAGCAAGTCCAATCTAGCTTCCGCGTGACTTCGGTATTGCCAGATATAGGAGGGGAAAGGCGATCAAATAATCCCTCTTGATAGAATCGATTGGTGATCCCGCCGGCGTATCCAATACGCCCCGTCCCAAGGTCTTTGGCGCTCCTCCCGTCGCGACATTCGTTATTGTCGAGGTAATCCGTCACATCGAGGGCAGGTGGGGGGGGGGGGGGGGGGGGGGGGGGGGGGGGAGGCATACAAGATCTAGCGCTCTTGGGCTCCCGCCGCCGGCGCAGCAGCCGCGGCCCCGGAGGGAAGTGCGCTCATCGGCCCGTCGGCACTCATCCAACCTCCTCATGGTGGGCGTTGATAGCCCTATAGCCGTGCCAGGCTTGCCACGGTTGTGGGCTAGGCGGGGTGAATCCGGCAGTTGTGATCTGCACGATCAATAGCTGTCGGGAAACCATGTTGCGAGGCCTTTCAAAATACTTGCCGTACACTTTAAACACCAAAATCTCCCGTTCGGGCCTTAAGATATGTTTTATGACCACTGAATATTTTCTAATACTCTCTCGATAAAGAGGTGGGGGGCGGGGGGGGGGGGGGTAAATGTAAATATAGCGAGGAGGTTACATACGGATCATCGGTGGGACACGGGTGTTGGAGTTGGCGGCGGACAATCGGGAAGCAACGCCAAGTTAGGGAATTCGCACGACGTCGACCATCACTTTTGGGGAAGGGGGAGGGGCTCGACAACAATAATGAGGCAGAAACCCGCGATTGGAGGAGCGGCAAGATTTGACGGCGACGAGTTGGTGGGGGAGAGAGTTACGGCTCTCTAAAAATGACGTGCCGCGGGGTTTCGGGAGGTCCGCGACATGGATTACTTAGAGGGACTCGAGCTTCCGCATGCCTGGCGATTGAGCACGTACCGACGGGTATGCTATTTCGGAAGAGTAGGAAAGGGTTGCTCAATGGAGGTCGAGCGAAGAAGGTAGGGGTAGAGTGTGTTAGATAAGGATATGGGTAAGGATGGGAAGTTGGGCGAGGACTTGCACCAGCCACCGTTAGGTGCTGGATTTGTTTGTAAATAAGGGGCGGTTTTATATGCAGAAACGACCACGTGACTGTTTGGACGTTTCTGGTGCGTCCTGGTGGACTGCCGTCTCTTTTCCATCCTGGTGCGCTTTTCGATTGGCCAAGCACATCATCACGACTCCACAACATTTTTTTGTTTGCCCTGCCCTGAAAATAGTATTTTTCAAATAAGCTAAGACAATAGCACGTAAGAAGGAGAGTGGCGACAGCTGGGAAGAAATGAAAGGAGTGACACCATGGTTAAAGAGTGACACCATGCATACACGACGAGAATCACTACGCAATACTCGTCAAGAATCCAGCAAAAACACGAAAGAATGTGAATCTCTAAAATGTATCTGTAATGGAAGCGTCACTCGCCGTGTTAGGTTAACCCATGCTAACCCATGGTAGTTCATTTAGCGAAGATACTTACAACCTGTGATCGCTGGCGGGTGGGGAAAACTATGGGAGTTGAAGACATCTCAGCCAATAAGAAAGCGTCAGCTAACCAGCTTGGCCATCTCCGGCGGCACAGTTCGCGCAGGACATTGTTTGCTTGTATAACAAACATGCTCGGCGACGGAGCCTGTCGGCGCCAAGAGGCAAGCAATTTACCCACATGCACCCCACGCAGAGGCGTCAATACTGTGCTTGTCCAACCCCTGTCGATAATGTCGTCTTTTGTCCCCCGAGTGCGCAATGTTGAGTGACACCAAATGGAATGGGATGCATCTCAAGACAATTCCGCGCCCTCTCTGACTTCGAAATAATATGTATGATTTGTTCGCTTTTTTTGCATCATTTCATGAATTATGTAAGGATCCTTAATTTTCAATCACAGCACAAGCGAGATATTGACGCCGGTTTATAATATGCGTGCTTGCATGAGAGCACTGCTACTGACGGTTTCACACGAATCGGTGTTCAGTTTTTGTAGAATAACCACCATATTTTTCACGCGCGTCAGCACGTTGATTAAAGGGTATATTAGGGACTCGGTATTCAGCAGCATGTATATGACTTTAGCACGATAATTGCCGTATTCAAAAAGTAAAGCAACAAATGAGCTCGCTTTCCTGTGGGGACCAGTACGGATTGCGATGGGCGGTTTCCAATATCAGGATGTGCTGAGCTGTACAAAGAGCGGTGTATCAATAATGAGCATCAGAAATCGAAGCATTTACCTATATAGATATAGGTGCACCCTAGCCGCAAGGAGACAGCTCGATAGAGTCCCAGTTACATAGAACAGCGTTACGGTCCATGATAATTGATCACAGCGGTAGTACCTCATTTGCGGCACAAATTAAATACACTTGTGGATGCACTCGATGGGATGGACAGCGCCAGAGTGATTCTCGAGATAAAGAGCAATTCTTTTGAGGTCATGAGTCATCGATCACTCCCAGCTTCAGCACGAATGGCATGAACATTTAAGCTGGACGCCTCTAACACGGTGGCCATCAAGAAGTGTCAATCAGCTACTCCCTGGACACGGCCATCCAAGGCCAGTGTTCTCGATACTGAAGCCCTTTGCATATCTCACTGATGCTGGAACCTATAAATCAGTGATGCATTTATATCGTGAGTGAACTTGATTTCCAAACGTGTGAAGGACTAGCGATGTCGTCAATGCGTATGGTACTCGAGACAACAATCAGGACGGAACATTTGGGAGTATATCGCGCACCATTCCGCAAAGGGCGACGTTGTTATGAACTGAAACTTGGATGAAGCGCGTGGAGCTCAAAGGATCCAGTTCGCCATATAGCCAGTTTGAACCGATAAGAAGGGACGTGAATGTCTGAGGAAGGTCTGACATTGTGCTCGGGATCTTTCCTCTGATCTTATTTCCGTTTAGCTCGATAGCAGCAAGACTTGGCATCTGTCCCAATGCGTCTGGCAATGTTCCGGTGAGCCTGATGGAATAGCGGCACACAATTATCAGTACTGCGGTGGGTAGATGAGACAAATGCCCACGAAAATCACTAACGCTGCGGGCTGCAGAAAGTTGATGTAACACTGCACAATCAGAACTAGACAGTAGAGAAATACCCTGTTCATTCGGAATGTAAGGACGTTGTCGCACCTATTGTAATTTAGCTCAAATTCGACCAGGTTCGACATCTTGCTCAACCAACTGGGAATAGTCCCAGAGATTTCGTTGTACGATATATCTAGCTCCGCCAGGTCAGGAAATGTTGTCCCAAGCCATTCCGGCAGAGGGCCAGACAACGAGCCACCGTCAAAGTCTATTTCCCTCAGTTGCGGGAACCAGCGCAGTTGGGAAGGGATGGATCCATTGACTTTCTGGTCCGAAATGTGGACTGCATTAGCAACGAACACGGTCATGTCATCGCATGTTCAACTCTACGTGAAGCAAGCTACGACATGTGAGAATCTGTTTCAAAGATATTGAAGGGATATACCATTGGTCACCATCCCGTCCAATTCCCCGCCGTCTGGACCCTGGCCATCTTTTCCTGGACTGGAACCTCTATACATATACAAGCAAGTGGATGGGACTATCATGGCGGGCTGGTAGACTGAGGCAGGTTCGAATTCAATCGATCTGTACTAACGCAGCCAAAAATACTCATTTCAGGTCCTGCGCACTTGCTGTTGCTTACCTGCAATGGAGGTGGTCCCATTCTCCAAAGGCAGTGTCCCCACTGTGTAGTTAAATTTGTGCAGAAAACTTTATCAATGTTTGGATGACTAACCAACACGCATGAAACATTTCAACATGCCTATATATTCTGCATAGAAGTATAAACAACACAATGCAAGTGTCCATGATTCGAGAACGAGGAAAAACATATGTACAGAAGAGCAGATAGAGGTATAATCTCGTCATAGTTCTCCCGTCTTATCATCTAGTTGCTACAGCGAGATTGAAAGCAGAGATAATCAAAGTCGAGATGATAGCATGAGCGTCTCACCAAGGATCGCAGTTGTCCAGGTCACCGGATTTGCATTGCCAACTGTCAAGTGCCTTCCTCCATCTCTCTCCTCTCTCTTTGATCGTTTCTTCTTTGAATCGCAGCAGCCGGTCCAACTCCGCGGGTTGGGTGATAGCTTCCGAGAATATCGGCAAAACAATTAGCGCCATGAAAATGTATGACATGAATAAGCCTGTCGAGGCTCCTTTTATGATTGACGGGTTAGCGTCCATCCTCTCTCAGTTCGAGATTCTGCAAAAGATCATTCGATGGCCGAACATTTCAATTTCACTGTGCCGCGTCATAAATAACATATTCACGCACAACACCCAAAGAAGCAAAGATAGTAGTGCAAGCAGAAAACACAGCACCTCACCATCAGATACAACGGCATGTCATGCGAGTATACTACTACTACTCCTGATGCATATTATAATCAGCAGACACTTACTCCAGGATTTGACTGGACATAAAAGCACGAAAATCAAACGTATATAAAGTTGCTTACACATTCTTTGAGCAGTCAGTGATTCCATATCTTCATAACTATAGCAGTAGGAGAATAGTTATACATGCGTGAGCAAGCACAGTGCACGGGCACGATACAACACGCGCGTATTTAGAATGACGGTACCTGGGGTGCAGCATGTATGTGTTGCCGCCCCGCATAACAATTATCAGTACAAACAAGACATGCATCAATGAAGCTACGAGGCCCCAATCGATGTGGTCTACTACATATTTGTGTACGTAAGCAGTACTAGTAATGATAGAGTCGCAGAACAGATTATGAATCAGTAGCTGCTACATAGCAAGAATTTCACTGAGTCCCTTGCCCCCCCCCCCCCCCCCCCCCCCCCCCCCCACTAGATTTGGCCCCTTTCAATCAAGTGCTGCTGGATCTGGCGCGGGAAGAGTCAGATGCGCGGGCTCTTTACGCAGGAAATTCTCAATATTAGAATGCATTTAGACTAGGAGGTAAACAGCAAAGCGTCACGCTGCTGCATATGAGCAATTGTACATGTGTATAGATCTCAGAACAACATGCATAATAGCATGAGATCGTATTCTTCATGAAACTGTTGATCAAGGATATATGGTGGTGCGCAGAAAGATTATGTACATACAATGACGGTGGACACAAAATGGGCTTTACCTTCCTTTCCCTATTTTGCTCATACATAACAACAGACGATAGTCCCACCATCGCTAACTGCCGTGCATCAAATGATAAATAACCAAAAGTCAGCCCGCAGTGTATACGTCACTTTATATCTGCCATCACGGCCGCCTCGTCGGAAATGCAGTGATAATCATATGCCGAGGTTGAATACATATAGTCGCAGCTGTAGATCTGACAAAGCGTCAGCATAGGCTACTTTTTATACCTTGATGCGTATATATGATGTGGCAAATCTTTCTCTCAAATGAATAAGTGACATGTCCTACGACAGGAATTGTCAAGGGAAAGCTGAGAAACATAAGAGATAATGCAATAAACAGGCTGTCGAAATTGTTTTAACTTAAGGTATCGCTATGTGCTACAGAAAATGGAGGCCCAAGACGTCAAGCAGACACTGTGATGGTAAAAACTATAATCGGAAAATAATATCAAATTGATGCGCATAGATGCTTTCAATGATTCTAGCTATGTGATGATGATATGTAGTTCGACGCATCCATGTACCTGTATCGAAAGCAATGACAAGTAGGAATATGTAGGATGACGAGTGACAAACTTACTGAGGATGGTCGCAAGGATGGTCGCCTTAGTAGCAGGTGTTGTGACCGTACGTTGTGGTGGTATTAGCCGTGCGTGTACTTATTGGCACAGCCGTCCCAATAGCAATTATGTATGCATCTAATAGTAGGACGACTGCTCCAGCACACACAACGGTGCTAAATGTCCGGCAGGGATCCCCGATAGTTTTCTAAACTTTTCTGTACTAACGAGGAAGCGTGATGAAGCTGCCCCTGATCGCAGCAGCAGCAGGCTATCGTGTGGGATACTCATACATCTGTCTCGCACTCTCACGCTCTCGCTGATTTTCAGTGAAGACACTACGGACGGAAGGAATTACGGCGCTCGCAGCTTAAACCAGCCATCCAGCGAGGAGTAATAAGAACTTGTCGTGCTACAAACAAATTTGTTTCGCGTATTGCTCGCGGGCGACGCCTGCGAGTCATTATGTATGAAGTCCACTGTCCCTAATCCATGTCTCCTTATGCACTGTTCTTATCCAACACCAGTCCGACCGCCACTGCTGGTAACTGTCGGTGAAAATTATCAGCATCGCAGCGCGGAATAAAGTGCTTTGGCTGCTAGTGATGGTGCTGATATTACTGGGCAACTTCATTAACACAAATGAAAATATTGAAAAGCCCGCAGCAATAAGGGAGAGGGAATGCATTCTTGCCTTCAACGATCGTTCCCAGAAGACTGATAGACACCGTGCAGATTTCGAGAAGAGTAGAGGCTGACTAATTCAAAATATGTTGGTCAGCAGTAGGCGGACGACTCAAAGTCGCAGCAGCACTAAACAGCAATATTAATATATATGAAGTGTAGTTTGGAGGCGCTGCTATCTCGCCACAGCGCGCTTCATATGTATTCAAAGGCCAAAATATCCACCGCATAGGGACCTTGCGCGGTTGATGCGTTGGTAGGTACGGTAGCTGTCCTGTCGCCGAACGAACGACATAATGAGGCTGCTACAGAAACCAGCACAGCACTGCCTGCTGTATCCGTACCAGAATAATTTCTTACAAAAAAAAAGCAGTGGAGGCCACCAAGCAAAGAGAAGAGAAGAGGAAAAAACCTGAGCCTACCGCCGAAATCGAGCGATTATATGTATTTCACCTTCATCAGTGCTGAACATACCGGTCACATACCATACAGGTATGCGCTGTACCCGTACCGCGCACGCTTAAGGAAAGGGCGATGACGAGGTGACGAGCCATGCTGTAGGTACACGCTGCTGATGAATGTCCATCATAAATCAAAAGATTTCTTACAAGAAAAAGCTGTGGAGGCCACCAAGCAAAAAGAAGAAATGAGGAAAAAACCTGAGCCCGAGAAACAGGAAGGCATATGCCACCGCGTCAACACTGCCTTCCTGAAAATGTCCATCATACATAATATAGGAGTAGCGAACAAAATTAGAGATAATCCTTATGTCGATTTCAATAAAAAATGTAAGTATGTCCATCTTTTTTTTGAATCGATACATCGCTATATTTACCCGAGGGCACGTTTTGCCATAATTAGCCATAATTGCCATAATTGGGTAGGGTGGGTGGGTTGCGCGAGCCAGATGGGCGAGCGCAAAGCAGAGAGTGCCAGTGCTCGGGGGTTGCACCGGCTTAAGGGGTTGCCGCTAGCTAGTGCTGCTGGGGGCAGGGCATGGGGCGTTGCGCTAGGCGTTTCCTCAGTCCTCGAGGGTTACCTCGAGGACTGGGTGAGACGCGCCGCTTTTACAGTAACGCTTTACCGTTCAGGTTTGCGTTCTGTCACATATGTAAGTAAGTTTTGCAAACCTTTAGATTTAAAACAATCTGACGCTATTTACCCGAGGGCATATTTTGCCAAAGATGTCAGCTTGCTTACAATTTGGTCAAAAGACCACCACAGGCTTGGCCTGGGGGAAGATTAGCGCTAATTATGGGTTGGGTGGGTGGGTTGCGCGAGCCAGATGGGCAAGCGCAAAGCAGAGAGTGCTAGTGCTCAGGGGTTGCACCAGCTTAAGGGGCTGCCGCTAGCTAGTGCTGCTGGGGGCAGGGCATGGGGCGTTGCGCTAGGCGTTTCCTCAGTCCTCGAGGGTTACCTCGAGGACTGGGTGAGACGCGCCGCTTTTACAGTAACGCTTTTACCGTTCAGGTTTGCGTTCTGTCACGTATGTAAATAAGTTTTGCAAACCTCTAGATTTAAAACAATCTGACTATATACATAGGAATATAGGTACAAGTACATGTGCCGGACGAATTCCCAATTCGTCCGGTACATGACGAATCATTAGAACCATTGCAGCATTGAACAAACGAGTGCCCTAATGTTTACAATAGGGCACGGTTTGCCAACGATGTCAGATTGTTTATAATTTGGCCAAACGACCACTACCACTAGAAGATCACTGATTACGAGTCCGAGTCGCTAGGTCCTTTGTACGGTCTCATCCGTCAGGAACTACTGAATGTTGCCACTTCTACTTTGCCGTGGGCGGTCCAATTGCGCAATTCGTATGATTCGATCTACACTATGGGTGAGTTTTCGGGATTGGATCTCGTGGTGTTGACTAACACACTGAACCAAAACCTTTCCGATTATGTTGGGCCCGATTTCGAATTGGTGGTATCTCCGGCCAACAATGCGGTGGCACCCGCTACCCAAGTGACTTGCCTACAACTTCCGACTCCCGATGCTCTCACTCACTTGAGAGACTATGGGGGCCACATTCAACGGGGCATTTCGCGCATTCTTCGTGCCCGGGCCTACCTTGACCTCTTTGCGTTTTGCAGACCTTCCCCACCGGACTATATGAGGGTGATTTCGTGTACGGATCGTGGGGCTTTGGCTCTCTTTTTCGTTTCACACGAGTCCATTTTCAAGGTGCTATCCGATTGCTATACGATGGCAGCCCACCGGGTGCTCGGCTTGACTGCGAAGCGCGCCTCTCATGTTCGAAAGTGCCCTCGGTGCAATGAGGCTCCTTAAGAGTCTCACGGGTATGGATCTCCGTCGACGGTATCGGGCATCTCTATGTCGGGTGAGCGCTCAACACTTGCATTGCTCATGGACCATATCCCCCGGTGCCCGTGCTGCTCTTGGTATATCATTCAACTCCACGACCGTATTGTCCACGTTCTTGAAGAGTTCATGCTTGAAGCGGGGGCCACTAAGGGGTGGGACTTGCGGTTGGAGGTCCGCCGTATTCGGTTGGGAGCTTCATTTGGTTAGACTTCATGGCTCCGCACCGTCATCTTGTTGATGTGATGGTTACAAGTGCTCGCACGAACACCGATGTTCCTCGTATAGGTGCTCGTCGCCCACTCCATGGCATCCTTGCATAGGGAGCTCAGCATAGTAAACTTGATGCGGACCTCCGCACTTTTGCTTTGCTTGACACGCCTTCGGTTCAGTCGATCCATGACTATTATCCCTTCGCCATTGAGGATGGGGGCCGGTTAGCGCCGATGGCGGCTGAGTTGGTTAATCCCCTGGCTATTTTGGTGGCTGTTCGTCGCTTCCCTGGCATGTGTGCTGCTGACTCTCGTCCTTGCGCATGTATGTCCGTATGCATCATTTCGTTCGTCGATATACTTCTGTTCCTTTTCGGCGTTTTGGGGGGGATGTGCGACGTGAATTCATGCAACGTCTTTCTACTGCTCTTCATGTCACTATGGGTTCCTATCTCCGCGACGCTTCTTAAGAGGGCAGTGCTGACGCTGTGGCATGCCTTCCCGTTCCTCGGGTTTTGGTTTTTCCCTCATTTCTTCTTTTTGCTTGGTGGCCTCCAGTGCTTTTTTGTAAGAAATTGGTATGGAACTAGAAGATCACCGCATAATGATAGGGTTGGGTGGGTAGGTGGATTCGCGCGAAGACTAGATTGTCTAACGCGAAAGTAGAGAGTGATATGCTCATCATCGCTAGTTCTAGCTTAATTAAAGGCTTGGGCTAGCTAGAGCGGACCGTTAGGGAAGTCATTAAGTGTTTGGCTGCGATTTACTCCCAACACGTGTTGGTTATCCTGAGGTGCGACGCGCCGTTACTAACGGTAACATTAATCGCGGTGGCACCCGGCGGGGGCCCAGCGGTGGCGGCCATAGAAGGGAGTGCGCTCGCATACCCGTCGACACCTACCTTAACCTCCACGCGATGGGCGTTGGTAACCATGTAATGAGGCTAGGGATCAAATGAATTTTGTCGATGTTGATGGTCTTGGAACGTCGATGTTGATGGTAATGATATTTTGAAACCTCAATGTTGGTGGTGTTGATATTTTGGGATCCGGACATCGACGATGGTATATCGAATCGATGTTATCGCCGATACATCGATATTTAGGCCGAAATAGCGACACATCGGGCTTTGGCAATTGAGATTTTGAAAATATTTTGATAATTGATGGCACTTACATTAGTACTATTGTCATCATGTCGATGTCGATGTTGCAACCTATCACATCGATGGCACCATCAACGGGTAATGATGATACATACTATCGATGATGTGTCGATAGTTGATCCTTACCCTTACCATGTAACCGTGCCTCGCTTGGCACGGTAGGAGGCTAAACGAGGTACCGGCCGCTACGATCTACGCGATCGAGGCGCCCGCCGAGGGAGAGGGAGAGGTTGTGGTGGTTTTATCGAGGTTGGTAATGCGGTGGAGAGTCGAGGTTGCGTTGGTCTGGGGGAGGAGGCCGCTTTTAATTTTCAAGCGGCGGTGGGAGGATTTAGGGCACGCGCCGTAGTATTGGCGCGCGTTTTAATTTTCTTCAGTATAGCTGTGGTGGTTGTTCGTAGTAGGTGGCGTATGCGTGCTTGGCATTGTTGTTGGATGTCGGTAGGGGAGAGATAGTCAGTTGTATTCAGGAGGGTTTGGGCGAGGGGTAGGGGGCCTCTGTTGGTGCTACATCTACGAAGTTTTCGTATGAGTTTGCGTGTTTTTTTTTATTTAGCCAGGTGGGGTCAAGGGACGAGGGAGTTGGGCGGGGTTTCTTCGGGGGTACTAGGGGCCATATGGTGGCTGCGTGGTCCATATGTTGGGAGAGTAGTGTGGTAAATTTCGAGGCGAGGGTGTCGAGGGTATCGGGAGAGGCCGTGGAGGGGGGTGTATTAATAATTTCTGCGTAGAGGGAGGCTGTTTGGTTGAGAAGGGAGGGTGTGCTATTTTGATATGTTTTTATGTGGTGCGGTTGGAGTGGAAGTTTGAAGGTGAGTTTGCGGGTGGTGTGGTGTGTGTGTGAGGTAGGTTTTGGGCCGCGGGGGGACGAGCGATTATAGAAGAGGGGGCAGGAATTACTAGGTGGACCGCCGAGTGGTCGTTTAAGTGTGAGGGTGAGGTGATAACCGAGCATGCAGGTGGGTTGAGGCCGAGGGGGGAGGGAGGAGTGCTCAGCCAGTGGTCAAGGCATCCTCCGCTACGGGGGAAGGTAGGGATGGGGGGTGGAGTGGGCGGAGGTGGGATTCGAGTAAGGAGGTGAGGGCGGGGTTGCTAGTACCTTGTGTGGTGGTCGTTTGAAAGTCGCCTCCCCAGAGGACGCGGTGGGTCGGGTAGTCGTCCGCTCGGCAGAGGCCCCATGCTGCGACTTCTGCGTGTGTTCGGGTCAGTTGGGTGCTATGGAGCTGTGGCATGCAGGCTCCGAGGAGGAGGTAAGGGGTGCCTGAGTGTGGGATTAAGATTAGTCCAGATATATGGGGAGTGAGGTGAGGGGGTGGGGTCAAAACATTGGCGGATTGGAATGAGGTCCGGCGGACCGCAAAGAGAACTCTTGCGTTGGGTAGGGGCACATGTGAGTAGTATGGTCGAGAGCTTTTGAGGAGGTATTGGGGTAGGGCGAGTCGCCAGCGTGATTTATGTGTGGCGTGGTTGGTTTCTGTGAGGATGAGTACGTCAAGGTGGTGGGTGGTGGTGAGGTGTTCTACGTCCATGATGGATGTGTGGAGGCCGCGGGTGCTGAAGTTGATGAGGTGAAGTGGTTGTGCTAGATGGTGCGGGAGGGTGGGTGAGGGGAGAGGGACCGGGGGATGGGGCGGGTCTTTTGGGGGGCGGGCTTCG
This sequence comes from Tetraselmis chui, assembly GCA_026401115.1. NCBI lineage: Eukaryota > Viridiplantae > Chlorophyta > Chlorodendrophyceae > Chlorodendrales > Chlorodendraceae > Tetraselmis > Tetraselmis chui. The sequence continues at coordinate 51,904 of JAPMLY010000286.1, forward strand.
CGGTTGTGGGGAGGTATCGGTTCGAGGGGTGGAGGGGAGGGTGGGTCGGGGTAAGTGGTAGGGGGGAGGGGGGTGCTGGAGTAGAGGTAGGGGGGGGGGGGGGGGTTGAGGGCGATAAGCGGTTGGGAGCGTCCCACCGGGAGGGTAGTGGATCGAAAGGTGTGGTGCCACAGGAGTGAGTGTAGGGAGTAGACAGCACTGCGAAGGTCGAAGGGAGGAGGGTTGTAGGTTTGGTCGGGGGGTGCTGTAGTGATGAAGTAGGTATGAAGTAGAGCGTGGGTTCCACACGACCACGCGTGGGATGTGTCGTTTTGGCGAGGGGGGTTAAGTATGCGTAGGGTACCGACATGCGGGGAAGGGGAAGAGTTCCAAGAGGCGAGAAGGGCGTGGGAGCGGGTAAGGAGGTTAGGAGGCGGGGTGGTGGAGGGAGTCCACCCATGTTGCTGAGGAGTGGGTGGAGTGGAGGAGTCCGAAGTGAGAGTGTTGCCAGGTGAGGACAATTAGGGAGTGGTTGGGTGTGCCATGGTGAGGGGGTGAGCCTGTGTTAGAGAGGTTAGTCCATTGGCTAGGGTAGAGCTTATGTTGGTGGAAGTTTCAACTTCGTTATTGGTGATTACGGTGTATGAGGCAGAGGTTGTGAAATGGAGTTTAGATAGGGAGGTAGCAATGCAGTATAAGTTTGAGAGGTCTTGGTAGTGTTCCCATTGGAAAGAGAGCACCGCGGTGGAGTCTAGGTTTCCAATGGGGGTGGGTAGGCCATATTCTAGATTTAAGTCAAAGAGGTATTTGTGTAATTTGACGCCACATGTGGTTGAGGTAAAGTGGGCCGGGAGTGAGGACCGAAGCGAATGCGGAGTAGTTACTATATGTTGTCGGATGTCAGGTAGGGAGGTGGGGAGGGGGTTTGTGGGGTCTAACCTCTGGGCCGTGAGGCCCGTCATGTGGGGAGCTAATGATGATAAGCGGCCTTGCCGGCCGAGGCTTGTGGAGGGCGAGGGTGTGAGGCTCCGGAGGGTCCGTTCGTCGAGGTCTTGCGCATGTCGGCGAGTAGAGGCTCCTTGGAACGGGTGGTCGTTCGGAGCTTAAGAGGGGTTGGTAAGTGTAGGGATGGCGGAGAGAGTATAAGTGGGTAGGGGGGGGGGGATAGAAAAATTGTAATCAAGGTATGGTAGGTATTAGGACAAGGGTGATAGTGGGGATCTCCAGTGACAGAGGGGGCTGTCGATATCGTATAAAATGTGCTTCGGGGCTTCCGAGAGAAGCCTCGGAGCAGGCCTAAAAGAAGTGGGGACTGTGGGGGCGGGGGAATACGTGTATCGCTGAGAACGTTACGGGTACGTGACTGCCAGACTGTGTCTGTAAGGGGGGGCGATATTTCCGGGGGCGGTAGATACGCGGGGGGGCGGGAGATCGGTTAAGCTTTCGGGTATAGCAAGTCGGGCTGGCTAGTCTCAGCGGGGGGAGAGCTGTCATTATTGTAGCGACAAGCGAGTTGGACAGAGCATGGAGTGGGGAAAAAGTGGGAGGGAGAACGAGTGCGCTAGGGTCTACATTGAGGTAATCGCAAGTAAGCGCGAGTGTCTGATGAGTTAGTCGGGGTAGGCGGGCTATTATGTAAATAGAAAAAGAAAAGAAAATGAGAAAACGGAGGGGCACAGCGATTGGAGCGAGCGTTGGATAGAGCGAGGGAGCACCGGGAGGACAGCCGTCAACATGAGGGGTAGGTAGGGGGGGAAAGATGAGCGGGGCATCGGTGTCTGCTGCTGACATCGGGTGAGGAAAGTGGGAGTCGTCGGCGGGCGGATCGTGAAGGTCGGCAAGCGGTGAGTTCGTGCGAGGGGGAGCGTACATGGCACGGACCGGCGCGACAAGCCAAGCGGCATGTGTAGATGTGAATAGGCTAGTGTAGTTGTGGGGTAGGATGATAGCATGAGGGGGAGGGGGGTATCGATGAGAACTGATAAGGGCGGTGGTTAGTGCAAGGGCAAGAATCATGCCTGTTAAATATTTTTTCTCCGATTAAAGAAAACGATTTTCGAGTTTCATGATGTTGCATTACTGGGAGAATTTTAAAACACTGTGGCTCGGAAGCACTAAGGTGAGGGAGAGGTGCCGATTTTAGTGCGTTGTTAACGATATTATCAGCGTAGGCCAGCGGGAGGGGACGGGGGGTGCTAGAGCGGTCCTTACTGTGGGACAAAGCGGGACGATCGTATCGGTACGGGTCGTCCGTGTGAGTCGGTAAGTCAGCGGCCCGTCCCAGGTCAGTGGTTGACCTAGGGGCGGCGAGGACCAGAGGCGTCCCGAGTCCTCTGACAGGTGAGGGTTCCAAAGCCGTGCCCAAGTCTTGGGCGGCTTGGGGTGGTGGGGGCACAGTGATGAGTAGAGCGAGCGGATGTCCCGCGTGGTATCTCCGGGGGTTGTAGGGGTCCGCGGTGGGCGCATTCGCGGGCCGATCCCGCAATGGCATAAGCACATGCATGTAAGTGGGGGGGGGGGGTTAGAGGTCGAGGACATATTGACCGAGCGTGATTCGTAGTAGGGGAAATAGTCAGTGGGGTTTGAGGAGTGGTTTCGATTTGGAGTTCGAGTGGATTGCGTGTGTTGGCGGCACACGATCAGGCCCAGTGGGACCTGGTTTTGGTGGATGTTGGCGGCGGACGGGAACGTCCGGACGCTCGGTGGGGCGCGGTGTGGCGCGCTGCTCCCCGGGGGGGGGGAGCTTTTTGTAGGCGAAGGGTGTTATTGTTCTTTCGTAGTGCTATGGCGGGTATATGTTCGGATTTCGAAGTGGGTGGCGCGATAGCATTCGGGATGATGAAATTCAAAACTCTGAAAGCTGCGCCTTGCTGTGTGTACCGTCTGGTGTCGCTACGGATCCACTGACCTGGGTGAGCTAGGCTCGGGTGGGGAGAGGTGGACGGTGCATGTAGTTCTACGGGCCCTATGTCCACCAGTCTGTCGCTCAATGGGAGGCTAGGCCCATGGCGAAGACGATCGGCGTTGCTCATTCGAGCTACCGACCCATCCCTTGTATGTGGTTCAGTAGTACTTTAGTAGTACTTTGGATCTTTTTACTGTCTTTAATGACGGTTGTATGCGTTTTTTTTCGTCATGTGGTTGGTTGCGATATATTGCTCGTACGAGTTGGTTGTCCTTGAGGTGCGACGACGCGCCGTTGCTAACAGTAACATTCACCGCGGAGGTCACTGTCCCGTTCACATGGGAATTAGTAATTCAAAAACACTAGAATTGAATAAATCTTACCATATTATGTGACATGCAGCAACATAAACATTGTTTAAAAACCTAGAAAATGAAACATAAGAGAACACAAGAAACTCCCACGCAACGCTGAAAAACTAAACACGTGGAGGCGACAAGCGGCGCCTCACGCGCCGCGCGAGCAAGCACGGAGACGATTGCGATCCATGGCGCGGGTGAAGAACGCCGTGGCAGGAGAAGGCATGACAACCAAGGAAAAAGCGGACTCTACATCGTCCGCGGTGGCGGAGAACCCGCGCAAGACGTTGTCCGCGTGAGCGACATGGGCGGCGAGAGAAACCTTTCGGCGCCACGAGGCCAACAACTTCCCCACGTGTGTCCCTTTAGAGGCGGCTGCCTGCCTTCCAAGCTCAGTAAGAAAAACCGTGGCGTGCCGGCCAAGAACACCAAATTCCGCGATCGCAAAGGGAATGAAGCGGATGTCGGGGCGCCTTTCCAACCCTCTTATTACTTCTCGAGCTTGGTCTTCTCCGCGCGGTATAGAGCCACATCTAGAGACGGGGGACTAGAAATGCCGAATAAACAAAAAAACACGGCATCAATAGCAAGTTTTGAGCCTCGGATGCCGTGGTAGTGAAAGACACCCAATCCGCAGTGAGGCCGTCGTTGCCGTTGGGGAGTTGAAGTAACATCGTGGGGACCGTGAGAACCTCTACGCCAGCCCCGAGTGCGCCACGGACGTCGGAGATGATCTCTGCAAGGGCCGTTACGCAACAAAAGTGAGCGGTGTGGACCGAAGCATCTCCGTCGCATCGTGCCACGTGGTCAGCAAATGCATTAGCCCACGCGTAATACGATATGTCGACACCCGCCGACTCGCAAAGCTTGATCCGAGAGATGACAAGAAGCACAAGCCGTGGGGGAGCGTAGATTGGAGAGGATGAGGGATTATGGTAGACCGAAGATGCGACACACCGTGACGCGGAAGACGGCGTCGTCGTGTTAGGGAACACGTCGCGGAGCTCGCTCGGGCGGCCCCTTGTAGGCGGGTCCGGAACCAAAATCGCTAGAGCGTCGTGGCCGAGACGGGATGCAAAACGCCCAGACTTCGCCCGGGCGGCGCGTTAAGAAAACATGGGAGCAAGGTTGGCGAAGCGAAGCAAATTGACGCACTCACTGATAACGGCTTGTAGCTTTGGAAGGATATCTGTGGCAAATGCGGAAATGGGTACGAGCGAGGGCAAGCCATCAAAGGACCGAGTAATGTGTTTGCTGTTTGATTGACTTTCAGCCACGCCGCCTGCGCGGGCCATCGTTGGACGCTTCATCGGGGGAAGTATCACTTTTCAAGCCGTGCTATAGACGGGTTCGGAGTCGGCGAGATCATGTTGACCTTACGCGGCATCCAATCGCGCCCACGACGAAGCGAGCTGTAACGACCACATGAGTTCATTGTCGCCGTCGTCTCCTTCCGGTGCACTAAGACGGCGGGACACCGCTGTAGGCATAGCATACGGTATCCTTGCGTACATGGTCGACTGCATTGGAATATCGTCGTGGGTACCCTCGCGCACACGAACATCTTGCGTTGTAAGAAAACGGATAGCGGAGCTCACGGTCAAACCCATCGCTCCGACGTGGGCCGCATCCGCCAAGGCAGCCAAGTCCTCCACCCCTATGCATCCAAAGCGTATGGGAAGAGGCATCTCGAAACGAGTGTTACGGGGTAGGCTAGGTGTTGGAAGGCGCAGTATTTCAGCCGCCACATAAAGGGTGGCAGTGTCATCGCGCTCGAGAAAAGTCACGACGGTGTTACCGTAGCCCTCGCCGCTGCTATGACTGCGGGAAACCATACGGGTAAAGTGTCCAAAGCGGTGATTGCAATGTTAATGGATACGAAACGCAGTGTGAGAGTGTTGGTGAGCTGCCAAACCCGTTAGGCGTTCGCCATAGGCCTCGTACTTGCTTAAGGCCGTTTTGAACACGTCACGAGCAAAATCGGATTTACCCATTAGTCCCCCAACACTTTTGTCCATTCCGTGGAGACATCTACTCCCCGCATGATGTGGCCGTTGGGTAAGTTATCGAAAGCATAACCGAAACCCAAAGGGGGGTATATATATAAACAGTTTTTGCGGATGGTTACCGTGAGGCCGACGCTAGCATACGCCGCCGGCATAGTCTCACCAATAGCCACGAGAGCTGCAGGGGGTCCCAAGAAATGGCCATCGTCAGAATAAGCGCAAACAATGGACTCGTTCAGGGCAATCGCAGCCAACTTTCGTATACCCGAGAGGCGAGTATTGCGAAGAACATGACCCAGAGAACTCAAGCTTGATGGACGCCACGGTTACCCGGGATACGCATAGCCGGGCCCATAAGGATTAGAGTCGTAAACGTACGAGGCAGATGAACGGCCATACAACATCGCAGCGACGCGGAGCTCCTACGGCCGAAACGCGGGATTTGACGACTATTCGTCGAACAAGAGACGCCGTAGGAGTTCGCTGAACGCGTCGGATGTGTCGCCTTGCATGTCCGCCCAATCGGGTGAGGCGTCAAGCGCGGCTCGAAAAATGAATTGTATGATCTCAACCCCGTCGCGGACTCCGGCCCCAAATTGGTGCCAAGCAGCCAAGTAATGAGACACTTCGTCATCAATTACGGCGAGAAGCGCGCGATTCGCGAAACGAACAAAAACGGAACCAATCGGGCGCAACGTCCCCTATTGGTCGCGAAGGTCTAGCTCTTATGCGCGTCGCTATTCGAGATCAAGCTTGTCTAGCGACATAAGTGTGACCGGGGCGAGGAATAAGGCAGCATCTTGTGAAATATTTGCATTCACGATGGCTTCCAATAAACCGGTGTGTGAAGAATTTCAAACCTCCAGCCATTAACGTGGGAACTTGACTTTCGAGGGCATCTAGCAACGGCCTCCATTAAATCAACTTCCGAAACATGGAGGTTAATACTTGGAAGGGAAAAGGTATCCGGCAACACGTCTGCGAGGTCGTCATCATCTTGTGGGTGCAATCGTGCTAACTCAAGAACGTACTAGATCGGAAGGAAAGGAGGCAAGACTCGCAAAAGGCTTTGGAGTTCTCCCCGCCACTGGCCCCATTATCAAGGCATTATTAAAAGACGGTGGGTAAGGACTTAGGGGTCGGGGGGGGGGGGGGTACCGGGGGCAGCCGACCGCGTGGAAGCGAAACATCGCGTGCCGGCGGCTGGGAGGGTGTAGTGTTGCGGTGAGAACAAGACATATAGCGTCTACTAAGGCCGCCACTCGGAAACTATTGTACGCAAAAAATGCACGGCGCGAGAATGTGGCCAACGGAATCCACTACGTGCTTGACAATTGTAGGGGGCGATATGTAACTTAGGCGTGGGGAAATTTAGATGGGCGCACAACGCTTGAAGGGTCGGGAACGACGCAGAGCAACCGACGCACTTCGAGCAGAGGAGCGCACTAGGGGACCGGGGGTTAAAGACCGACACGGAATATTGCTGGGACGCAAGGCAGAGGAAGACCCCGCCAGGATTGGGTGATGATATGGGAAGGTCACCGGGGGCGGGGGCCATAGGGCATAGCCCGGGGCCACCGCGGGCGACCGGTCTATAGGTTAAGGTGCATGAGGCCGATGACTTCGATGTCCCGTCCGGGCCGCCGTGGTGGCCGATTGGGCCGGTATGTTGCGCAACATAATAAGTAGATCAAGCAGGGGTGGCGTGGGGGTAGGGGGCTTAAAATATGCCGGAAATCACACGAGGTAGCGCTGAGACGTGCCTTGGAGTTAAGATTCATTGCCGTTGTAGTAGGCGCATGGGTGCAAGTACTTCTTGCCTCGAGCCTCGCATTATTAGCAGTAGTGGGAAGCCTTGATGCCCGTGATAGAGACGCTTGCGAAAGTCAAAAACTAGTTGGTACCCATGTACTAATCTCCGCTAGAGTCGAACGGCAACTCCGTGACATGGCGCCGTAGTGGTGCACCAAAAGATAACCTTGCAAAGAACGGGCTCCGAGAAGTGATAAGATTAAGTTGAACTATGAGTAGTACTGAAGTTACATTACACGTACAAGAATAGCGATGATGCGCGCCAATGCCGTGAGCCTTGAGCCTTGAAGGAGGATGGCTACGCGCGGGCGAATGTTGAAGTGGTACATGTGATGGCCAGCAATATCGAGGGTGCCGATAATAGGGGCGGGACAGGCACATGAGTTGTACCCGCCGGCCACGGGTCGCGAGAGGGAAGAAAGACCGTGGGAGGAGTCGCGATGGCGAAGGTACAAACAAGACGTACAGAAGCCGAGGACGGCGAGTGGCCGCGGAAAACCAAAAGATACGGAGACCGCGCGACACACAGCGTAGGAGAGACCGGCGGGACAAAAACATACATGAATTGACAAACATGCGTCATGCGCACCGCTCCCATCGGGATCCGTGCTCGCGGGATCCCGAACCGAGCTCAGCCGCGCGTACGCATGCGGCGACGGAGGTGTTTGGTAATATAATAATATAACTACTAATCACACTAGACATGCTACCAGAGTTCCAAAAAATAGGAAACTGCGATATATCGCTAGATATAAGCGCTACCCGATATCGCTATCACATAATTTCCCTTTATTTGTTGCACACAATATGCTTTGTTATCAAGCGCCACGTTGTGACCCTCCCTTTGGCCGATCATGCGTCTATGGTCTAATCCTGGCACTTCCGTGTATTGGAGATGGAAATATAATGGTTTCACGGGTAGTCGAGCCGGCCCCACAATTGGGCAAGCTCTTGGGGCAAAGGGAAGTGACAGATGGCGGCCGGCAATGGCACCGGCAGGGCCGGCCGGCCGCCACAAACGTGGAAATAGAGTACCGCCATTAATATAACATTAATTACTAAGGTAATGGCTAGCTAGCTAGTATATAAGCACTAGACAATGGGATGCTAGTGCTAACACTCCCCCTACAGGTAGCCGAGGCCTTGTCGTCGCCCTTGCTTGTCTCCGAGGAAGGAGTCATCTTGGTCGCTGGTATTGTTTAGGTAGCGGTGTCTCAAGCCGGGAGGTCTCGCTACACGTGCTCACAAGAACGGCATGCTATCCGGAAGTCTCCAATAGCTTTATATGCACTACGTTAAGTACCTACCTGACATGAATCGCGGGAAAACTGTCCGCATGCGAATTAACCGGCGCATCACCATGGATGCCGGCGCGGGGGGAGCATCATGCGGGCACGGTAGGAAATCGCGTGTAGGTGGGTTAAAGCATGTATCAAGTGGGAACCAACCGTGTCGCTTCTCCCCTTTTCGATGTGGATAGTGTGAGATACGCGTGTGTCATACGTGGGCGTTGTGGCATTGCGTCGGGAAAAAGCACAACAATACTATTTAAACTACGCACGGGCCGGATTTTCGGGAGTCCGGGTTCGAAGCCATATTCGGTCGACATCATCGGTACGCTGTGAGCATAGTGATGTACACAACTAACCTTGGGCGGCCACATGAGACCTTGGGCGGCTGGTGTCGGGGGTGCTAGTAAAGCGAGTATCTAAGTTGCAGGCTCTTTTCCTTGGGTGGGGGAGGCAATGTTGCTACCCTTGGACGGCAAGGGGGGCCTTGATTGAGCGGCTAGCGTTGGTCATGACATGCTAGCGAGTCTCGAGGTTGCACGCTCTTCTCCTACTTGGGGCTGTCGTATTTCAGAGGTTAGATGATCCCGGGTAACGATGTAGGGGTTCCATAACCTGTTGGAGATGGAAATAGAATGGCTAAATGGGTAGTCAAGCTGAGCCCACAATAATGGGGCCAGCTATTGGGACAAAGGGAAGTGAGAGAAGAGAGATAGCTGCCGGCAAAGGCACAGTCATGCCCGGCCGGACGCCACTAGCGGGGAACTAGAGTATTGAGAAAAGGATGTGTTGGGACACAAGGCGGCTCGGGGATAGTTTTGGATCTCGCCTCAGCGGGGTGTCGGTACAACTGTCGTAGCTATTAAAAAGTCGAACAGTATTTTGCGCTTTGCGCTCTTGTTCTACGATTCTCCATGCATTTGTCGTCGCGGGGGATTTTGATCCCTGCATCGTCCCAATGTCGGTAGTCGACGTGTTCCGCCTCGTGTGATGACATTTTGCTATTTGTGCGCATGTGCGCTCCTAAACCGTTAGGGGAGATGTACCGTCGGAAGTAACGCATGTTAATATGTAATTCTCGCCATGTAATTCAAACCTCTATATTAGCAATAAGACCATTTAAGCTGTGTAGGGGCTCACTGATGCCAGCCATTGCCGATTGGCGTGTGACGATGGGTGGGTCTCTGCCATGGATCATCGAGCCAAATAATTGCCAAGCTCCTTGGCTCGGGAGTAATGTTGGGTCAATGTAGTCGAGAACTACGTCTGGCTCTCGTGCCCAACCGCCGAAGAACTTGATATTTTGCATTGGGGCGCAGATATTGTACGCTGCAATAGCTGCACCATTGCGTTATGAGTGTGAAGTCCACGCGAAACCGTCCGGTGGATGTTCGTCTACTACGCGATGTACCTCTTGAAGCCAAGTTGTGAGGGTTTCCGTTGTAGTCCAGTGAGTAGCGGGTTCGCGATGATTGATTGCCCATCTCTTGTCTAGCAGCTTTCCCGTTAAACACTTCGTAAGGGCAATGTCGAAGTAAGTAAAACGTTCCGCGATGTTTGGGTGAATTGTGTCCGGCAGTTGATATATTATTTTTTGCTCCGTGGAAATACCGCGTTACCCATTTATTGTTATGTGGTATATCGCCGAAAGGTACACAAAAGGTCACCATACCGGCACTCAACTCATGCTCCTCCGCGACAAAAAGTAGCAACATAACCACAATCGCCAGACACGCTATGAATAGGAAAATGTTGTCAAGTTGGGCTTGCGTCCAATTGTCCGTGAGCCTCGTGCGTAGGTCCTTGGCGATCCGTAGCGATGTGACCAAAATCCGGGGCTGGGAGGTACATGCGTGTTCTCTTGGGCGGGTGAAGATTAATCTGTGACGCTACGAGATTACGCCTAACTTTTGCCACTAAGTCGCCGTGCATGACTGGTTTGGCGCCGTGGTCTCCAAAGGACCCGTTGATTGCTGAAAGCTAAGGTTGCATACTTGTCGCCTTGGTAGTGCCCCGTTCTCCGATCCATGTAATGTAGCGCGCGATGGTAGCGGTTATAGCGGCTAGTGGTGGTAGACCTTGTTCCTTGCAAAACTCGAAATATGGCGTTGTATCGCGATGTCAACCGTGTCGGACGTGCTCTTCGCCTAGGTTGGGGTAAGTAATTCGAGGGTTTTCGCTCCAAGGGTGTCCGTGCCGAGTAGTCACTGCATGTAGGGACGCATCGAGTCGGACCACGGGTTGTTGCAGCCGACAATCTCGAGCTCTGAGTGGACCTTTGCTGCACGGGACGGGTATCTTTGTACTAATAATGATATGATATGTCGCGTGTTGAACATGGCCAGCAGGGTGGCACTCACTCTTCCCCGGCGCAGGTACAACCATGCCGACTTGGAATCCGGAAGACAATGACGGGCCAATGAGGCTTGCCGATTGTACCGCATCCGTGCCGCCTCCCGAAACGGAACAAGTGAGCGCGCACCGGAAGACCGTCTCATGGCACGCCAACTCGGAAAGTGCTTGGTGACGCGTTGTTAGTTGCCATCGGGGGGCGCGACCACTGTAGTTTCCACGCCGCTCTGGCGGAGTTTTTGAGTGAGGTCGGGTAGTAGGGACCATGGGGGTTGCACAAATAGTTCTCGTTTTCGCCACTGGACGTCGGATAGGTGAAGTTCGTCCACCGCCTCGCACACCGGGTCGAGCTAATTCGTGTTGTAGCGAGGGAATAGCGTGTCGAGCGCGGACGTGAAGCGATCGATCGTGTGGGGTCCGAACTGGGTGTCCATCTCTTGAAACACAATAGGGTCTAGCTGCCAGTCGTCGTCCAAGTGGCTGCTCAGCTTGTCCGCCCAAGTGTTCGCTGCGGATATGACGTACGGCGTTTTGACGTGAATCTTGTTGCTTTGCTGTCGCAAAGGAACCACAGTCCACGGAGATCCTCCATCATTACCGGCCAACGTGAAGTATGACCGGCCATGATTTAGCACACGGCTTGGTTTTCCTCATGGAGAAGGACATGGCGGCCAACGAGGTTTGGTAGGAAGCTGAGGACTACCATGCGGACTGCCTTTAGCTTCTGCTAGGTAATGTGTTGACTCATGCTTTGTTGTCCCCATAAGCCGCGTGCTTCGAGTCTGCTCTTGAGTACGGCACCCCAACCATAGCACGAAATGTCGTATTGGATGTAGGTTGTCTCGAGTGGGGGGTGAATGTTATTGCGCCATTGGCGTGACTGAGTACATGTGTATACCACTTTCGAGGTCGCGACGGAGCTGAGGGATGAGGCGGACCCGGCGTCCCCACTTTTCGCCTAATACGGAGTGTAGGTCGCGAAGGAAGAATATGTCAGCCGGGATAGCAAGGAAAAGACACTCCGCTTGACTAGCGAAGGATTGCAGATCTTTTACGGGTAGGCATATGCGTGTTTGAATAGAACGTTGTAATGGTTGACGGGCTTGCTTGGAGTGCTTCTGAAATATGGCAGCTAGCGGGTAGTAACTGTTGGCTGTGTCGATATCGCTGCCAAGGTGGTGTCTCGTCTGGGTGGGTTCCCATAACCGCTTGATAGGGTGTCGGAGAAGTCCCAAGCTGGTGAGGAGGTGGTCGATGACTTGCTGACGGAGCGCCAACGCGAGTTTCCGTGTAGCGGCGAAGAGGAGGAAGTCCTTGACGTAAGGTAAGATCTTGGCGCATTTCCAACGTGTGTGTATGATGTGGCGCTTGTTCGGAACGCTGCCGTCGAGGTGTTTAGGGTGTCCGTTCTCGTGGTGAGTCCGTTTGAGTTGACGTAAGTGTCGTACGAAGGTGTCCGTGAACTCATCACATAAGTGGTAGGGGCTGAGCGACCATCGCATAGGTAGACCCACTAGCATGCAAATTTGTCCGCGCACGTAGACGGTTAGGGAGTCGCGTTGCTTTGGAACGATTCCTAGAGGGTAGAATCCTATTTCACGTCGAAAAAGAACATGTAGTCGCCCTTTCTCGTTTGCCGTCGAACTCCTAGCACTGAGTCCATACGTAGCCGTTTCCGGACGCAGAAGTTGTCCAGGTGCCGTATGTCAACGATATAAATCGCCACAGATTCATACTGGGCTTGCCGATAGAAATGGTATGGACACGTATTGGCTGCATGTGGTTGACTCCAAGGCTCAAGCTTGTACGGAGCGCGCGAGTTTGGCCTGGACGAAGGTAAGATGCTCGGGGGTAGCGTCTAGTAAGGAGACGTCTTGGTTGAACGGAGATGAAGGTCAATTGTTTTAGGAAGGAAATAGTTACGCCCTCCCGGATCCACTTCAAAACTTGTTCGCGGGCGCTGATATTTTCCACGATTGCCACTATCGCCAAACGCGATGACGTAGCGGGCTACTCCGTCATTTCTCCTGGTCGGCATCGGTCTTCTTGTGTGCTTTGTCGGTAGAGGGGAAGGGCAGGCCTCCCGAGGGGACCTTAGGTTTGGCCTTATTCTTGTCCGGCTTGTCTGGGTTGTCATTCTTGGATTTGGATTTGTCCGTTTTGTCTGTTCTAAGCTTGTCTGCCTCGAACTGTGCAGTAGCTTATGCTTTTGCAACGGCGGCGATGTTGACTTATTCGAGTCGTTCGTCTTCCATGGCTAACATGAGTCCATCGACGACGTCGCCTCCGCATTCTGACGAGATGGACGAGTCGAGGCAGCGCGAGAAGACGAGTTCTCGAGACGCGTTCTTCCCCCGTGAGGATCTTTGTGACCTTGAAACGTATGGTATGGGCGAGTCGCGCTTCCCCCGCTGCGGCTATTGTTGTATTTATACGAGTCGCTGCGTCGATGAGGGCATAGGCGTAGGCTTTCTCGTCCGGGGTAAAGGTGACCGTGCGAATCGTTTCATAGCAGATTCGAGTGCCGCAATAACAATGGACGGGAAATCACCACAACAAAGCAGGTGTGGATACTCGTCGCGCAAAGAAATCTGAGCTTTATTAATAAAAAACATTATCAGCCTCGTATTGTCAAAGGTTCCACAAGCATCAGGTTGTTGTGCCTGTGGGAGCATGCACTTCGCAACGTTCTTGAAGCCTAGTAGTATGTCTGCCCCTTCGGATCGATATACTTGTTGCGAGACTTAGTTTATGTGGTAATCAAGTTGCTCCACAGCAATGTTGGTCAAGTAGCATCGTAATAGTACGGCTGAGACTCATCACTATAAAATGATAAGCCAATAAGCAACAGAGTGGATTAGGTTGTTGATGGTGGCAAGTTGCTGAGAGTTAGATATCATCTAAAGGCTCAGAATATACGTTGGCGTGTGCTCACCCCAAGGTGAGTGCGTGTCCTGTGATAGGCAAGTGCTAGGCACTTGCTGAGGGTGAGATGACATACAGTGTCACTCACCGTGTGTAAGCATTCCTTATCGCCCCCTCAATTTTGACAATAATATTCCACATGGTTATCGTTACTATCCGCTTGTCGAGCGTCGTGCTTGTTTCACCCACCCGCAACACGGTCGAAGTCGGCTGTGGAGTTGGCTGAATTGATTCCTTTTGTTGGCGCGGCATCGAGGGAGAGACTTTCGTTGTAGGTCGCTAATTGCTGTTAAATATTTCTAAGCAGTTGATGCTGGTATCGCGGCTGCTCCGGCGCGTCACCATGCGCAACGGGGTAGAGGTCGTGGGGCCACTCTACGCGGTATGCCACATTACCTCCGGGAATGTGTGTTTCGTGCTTTATGCGGGAGACTCGTGTGATCAACACCTTGCGTGGTTAGCGAGAGCCACGATGCCGTTTGCGTGAGCGATAGCTCTCGCAAAAGGCAGAAGGTGGACACACAATCGCTGCTTGTGCGTCATATTGTGTGCATACACTTTACTATGTTTGCGCGTGTGCCTTTAGGGGAGATGTACCGTCGGAGGTAATGCATGTTACTGCGTAATTCTAGCCATGTAATTCAAACCTCTATATTACCAATATAACCAGAAAAATATTTTTGACGCGGCTTGTAGTGGTACACGCAATCGTTGCGACTCATTCGGGTACGGGTAACGCCTTGTTTCAGAATTGCACATGCCGCTATACAGCTGGCCCGGCAAATAAAGCTGCGCCGCGGTTCATAGTAATACATGTACATGCAATTTGCGGTGGCAACTATACATATGCGCCGACTCGTTTTCCAACGATTGCTCGGATTGCAGCGGCATCGCGGGTGACGCGGCGGCACGGGTGGCGCGGGTTAGGCGAGTTTAACGTCGAGGAGGCCAATCGACGTCGCTCGGTGGTCGTTCCACGACGGTAACGACCGACCGCCATGCCGCGGACGAAGACGGATGAGACCGCGGGCCCTTTCGGATTCACCCGCTGTGGCGCGAGGCGGTATACGTCAACTGCCGACATAGGGGCGACGCCGGAACCAAAATCCCCCGTGAGGAAAATATGCATGAAAACATATTGGAACAAAGGTGCAAAGTACAAAAATACTTTTCGACTTCTTTTTACTGCAATAGAAGACCGTGGTACCGACAAACCACGGACGCGAGATCCAAAATAAATGTCTCCGTGCCGCCATTTTTTCCAAACACACACGCTATTAATACATCACTAAGTACTAATCTAACGACTAGCTACCTCGTTGTAAGTAAGCACTAGTGCCTCGGGGATATGGTCAGATTGATTTGAATCTAGAGGTTTGCATATCCAATATCATGTGTACGGGACAGTAACTCTAGCGGTTACTGTTACCGTTATTATCGGCGCGTCTCACCTGCAGGGCAACCACCTTGCCCGAGCAGTTAAACACAGCCAACGACCAACGACTTCCCCAACGGTCAGCTCTAGCTAGCCCGTGCCTTATAAGCCGTCGTAGCTAGCCACGAGCCTAGGCACTCTCTGCTTTCGCGCTCAGCCAATCTAGGCTTCGCGCGAATGCAGTCTCGACTCTAGTAGTCGAGCAGGGTGTCAGTTTTACCTTTTGTCCCATGCGCACTCGAGCGTCACGCGACACTTCTCCTCGTTCAGCTACGCAGTTCCCCAATATGCAGCCTGAGCAGTCTACGTCCGCCGCAGCGGCCGACCCTCACGCTACCACACTCGAACAACGCACAGCCGAACATATTCGTACGGCAGTTTTGGCATCGGAGCAACGGATTACTGAGCAGTTTTTAGCGGCTAACGCTGCCTTACTCGCCAAGCTCCGGCAGACGACAGCCACACCTACTACTACCGATCAACAACAGTCCATTCCCGCCGACGCGACCACAGCGACGGAGGGTGGTAAGGAGGCCCCCGAGCCACCTATCGACCTGCTCGACGAAGAACCCGACCCCTCCGCGGCCGATTTCGTCGACTTCACCTACTACGGCGAAGTCATTCCAGCCGGCCTCGAACGTCCCCCTCGCGACGTCGAAGAGCCACGTCAGTGGACACTCACGGACGACACCGCCCGCGCTCTAAGCGACAAACGCACCCAGGCAGCCTACGACGAGTACCTACACATCGGGTGCAATGCCTTCTTCGACAGCTGCGCCAACGCGGCAATTGGCGAGGCTCTGGACACGCTGTCACACGGCACACCTTTACCGACAGAGCAGGCGGCAGCGATTACCCTCATCCGAGCGGGTCATCGCACCCACATGGCGACGGAGGAGGCCGCCCGTACTAGATTGGGCTTCCTCCGCCTCACCAAGGGCGGACAAACGAGCACGGATGCGGACCGCGTCTTTGCCGAACTGGCCCACGAGCGCTTCTGCCGACCACGCCCTACCGCGGTCTCCGGCACATTGGATGCGCTTCGCCAAGCGTTCGTCGACCGCACGCTGGAAGTCAGCGTACACGCCGCCAGCAAGGCCGCCGCCGGAGCTGCCTTCGCGAAAGTCACACCAGACAAGCCTCCCGGCCCCGACGCGCGAGCCCGCAAAGCCGCCGCCGACAAACGCAAAGCCGCAGCAGCAGCAGCAGCGGCAGCCCGCGCTACCCTGCCACCCAAGCCGACCGACCCGGCTAAACCCTCGACCAAGAAATGACGGTGTGGCCCGCCGCGCCGATTCCTGCTCCCCGACGTCTTCCTACATGCGCCACCGCGTGCGTCGAAGATGGCGGGAGTGGGAGCGCATCGGCGCGAGCGGCCAAGTCCTAAACTGGATCCGCCATGGCGTCCGCGTGAAGTTCAAGCACGGCCTACGCCCCAAGCCCTTCAACCACGGCATCTCTATGCTCGACGCGACGCCGGCCCAACTCGAGTTTCTAAACTCGGAGCTCCCCCGCTTCGAGGCTTGCGGTGCTTGGGAGCGGGCGGACAACCCTCGCTACGTTTCCCGGATGTTTTTAGTTCCAAAACCCGGGTACAACCAATGGCGTTTGATTATCGACCTTCGAGAACTCAACCGTTATTGCTCGACCTTCACCATGACGTGCGAGACGCTCAAGCACCTACGTCACCTCTCGCGTCCGGGCGACTACTTCGTCTCCCTCGACCTTGCCGACGGGTACTACACCCTTGGCATCCGGGAGGAAGACCGAGACTTCTTCACGGTCAACTACCGCGGCACGCTATGGCGCCTAGCATGCCTTCCCATGGGCTGGTCGGGTTCGGCTTACTACTTTTGCAAGCTAACTCAGGTGTTCACGAACCACCTACGTCGCCCCCCGCAACCGGTGCCAGCGGCCACTTCCCCCCACAGTCGCCGCCCTACCAAGCGCTTCCTCCGAAACGCGCGATGGCGTGGGATTCGACTACTCCCCTACATGGACGACTTCCTTTTCCTCGCCGACTCCTACGCGGACGCCCTCCTACTGCGACAGCGCGTCCAAGCCCTCCTCGACACCCTCGGCCTCGAACGCAACCCCAAGAAAGGCGTTTGGACACCGACTCAAGTGGGCGACCATTTGGGATTAACGGTGGACCTCCAACACGGCATGTTTCGCGCCCCGCCCGCAAAACTCCACCAGCTCGCGCAACAAGCCTCTTCCCTACTCGGACGAGCCGCTTCCAACGCCCGCTGGCGCGACCCACTGTGCGAGGACGTCGACAACCTCCGCCTCTCCGACGACGCGTGGCGCAGAGAAAACAACTACTGCAACCCCCCCTGGTCTACCCTCCCTGCCCTCGCCGCCAAACTTGCCCAAGCTCAAGCTTCGGCCACGGTCATCGCCCCCTTTTGGCCCAACAAACCGTGGTACCACGCGTTCGCTCGATTGGCCACCGAAACGCTACACTTCCCAGCGGCGCGCGACCTATTCTTTCCCGGCAGGCGCGGCAAGCCCGAGGGGGTCGGGCCTCCCGCGTGGAGCATCGTGGCCTTTCGTCTCTAACCCCTTCGTGGCTATACACCCGACGCGGAGCGATTGGACGGGCGCTTCGCCCGCAACAATTCAACGCCCATGTACAGCGCGTGCCGCCTCTGCGTACATGACCACCCCGCTACGGCCTACGCCTCGAAGCAGCACCGGCGCCCTGGTCCGCCAATCTGGCTGAAACTTTCCAAGACCTCCTAGGAACCGACAAGCTAGGGGTTACGGCGGTCGCTCTACTCAGCAACTCCCTAGCGCCCTCTACGTACTCAAGCTACGACAGCGCGCTGCGGCAATTTTTTATTTTTTGCACACAGGAAAATATCGCCCCCCTACAGGCCACTCCCGCTACCATGGTACGCTACACCGCGTGGTTAGCCCTGCTCGGCACGGTCGCCGCAAGCTCCCTGCAACCCTACTTCTCTGCTGTCAACAAATTCTTTCGAGACCACCAGCGCCAACCTATTGCGGTGGGCGACCTCCTGGCGGACGCCCGGCGTGGCCTCGAAATGCTGCAGCACCGCCTCATCCCCGCCACCACGCGCCTTCCTCTACCCGGGCCCGTCGCCCTCAACATCCTACAGGCCGCCGAGACGCTGCGCCTCACCCTTCCGTGGACACCCGCAGCGCTCTCCCAACTGCAACGTTTTAGAGCTTGCCTCGCTGTGTGCGTCAATTACACCTTTTTCTGCCGGGCCGAAACTGGCGCCCGTTGCCAAACAGGCGACCTAATCGTCGACAGACCTTCGCAGCAAATCTGCCTGTTCGTAAGAAAATCTAAAGGCGACCAGCGCCGCGACGCCAGCGAAAAACAGGTTATCGCTATCCCAATCGCCGCCAACCCCGTCTTGGCAGACCTGCTCGACTACTACACGGAACAGCGCGCTACATTCTGCAAAAAAATCTACAGCAAGCCACCCCCGCTCGCTTTCTGGAGTTTCTCACCTGCGGAACCCTCCGCCGATTGGGGTGCCTCGTCCACCATCTCCACCTGGCTCGCCCTCGCCCTCCTCACAGTCCACTCGTCCGCGCCCGCCGGCTTTAAATGGACGTCGCACAGCCTCCGGAAAGGCTCGGCGTCCGCTGCCAGCTGCATCGGCGCGCCCCTCCCCGTAATCAAATTTATGGGTGGCTGGGCCAAGAACAGCTCTGTGACCGAAGGCAAATATATTGACCCAACCATGACCCCATCACCTGATGCTTGGCGGTTCTTCGGCTGGCTCACTCCGTCCCCCCCGCAACACTAATTCTGGCTGTGCAAGCCTTTGGCTTTAGGTTACTGGCAAAACGTGCCCTAGGGTAAATGGTCAGATTGATTTGAATCTAGAGGTTTGCATATCCAATATCATGTGTACGGGACAGTAACTCTAGCGGTTACTGTTACCGTTAATATCGGCGCGTCTCACCTGCAGGGCAACCACCTTGCCCGAGCAGTTAAACACAGCCAACGACCAACGACTTCCCCAACGGTCAGCTCTAGCTAGCCCGTGCCTTATAAGCCGTAGCTAGTCACGAGCCTAGGCACTCTCTGCTTTCGCGCTCAGCCAATCTAGGCTTCGCGCGAACCCACCCACCCATCCCTATAATCCTGCGCTAATTGACCCCAGACCCTGTCTGTGGGTGTCTTTTGGCCAAATTGTAAGCAAGCTGACATCTTTGGCAAAACGTGCCCTAGGGTAAATGTGTATGATCTGATATATCATACATCGTCGGCCTGTATGATTACGCGTTTTCATAATCAGTACTTTTTCTGTTAAATACCGCTATGTACAGTCAGTGAATATCTAAAGTAGCGGCAGTCACGCCTAAGCTCAGTATCGTCTACACCACCGACTTCGGCTACAGATCGAGCGACCATCCCTATCATAAGGTATGGTGCACCACGCCCGCTGAATATTGGGGGAGGGAAGGGTTCAAGATACTAGAGGTGCGGCCGTGGGGCGTATTTATTCCGTACGGACCCGCCTTATGTCACCAAAAGCTAGGAGGTCGAGTAGCATTTGGTGTTCGTAGCCAATCGCTGTCGTGCCGTGCGCGGGGCGCTAATTGCAAAGTCCCACACTCAACGCACAGAAAGGAAGTACTCTGCAAGATACCCTCGTCGAGGTTGCACTTGAGGTAGCATATTCGTTTGTTGTGACCGTTTTCGGAGCGTTCAGTGTTGTTTAGGGTGTGGACGCGTTCTTCTTGGGATCTTTCGGTTCGGCCGAATAACGGTCCGGATAGTAATCACATGTCCCGACGTTGGGTTGACACAACGTGATCCTGTAATACGTTGGAGACCAACGACTGGTATGCAATCTGAAAAGGCTCCTAAACAATTCGGGTCGAATAGGGCTGGGTTGTTTGAATGTGATACTTAATAAGATCCAACAGTAGGTGACGCATATGTTATAGTCATCGAGCACGAACATCTATTAAGCTTCCTCAATCGCATGAGTAGTCACTAACGCTACCTATCCACGGATTTTCTTCGAAATAGAAACACAACACTGTTGAGATATAGCATAGGTATCGATATAGCATGGCACCTCAAAGTTAGAGATAGGGGTTGACGTAGTGCACGCCAAGGCCGCCAGGCCTCCTGAGCTTTTATAGTGGACGTAACACAACGTAACTCTTATGCGCCGTTTGCACTTTCCTGTTGTCACTAATTTTACTGTTGTCACTTATCATGTTGTCACTTGTCCGCATGTTGACACTAGTTTTAAAGTTATCCATTGCAGTGCTAAGGTAAACCATGGTCTCTGCTTATGGTGTAGATTTCTGATGGGAGGAAGGCCTTGGGAAAGAGGTTGTGCGTACTTCACGATTTCGGTGAAGTAGCTATGTGCAGCAAGAAGGTAAGTGCCTATTCAACATTCAATAGAAACTAAATGACATTGACTTTTCTCAACTTCTTTTCCTTAAACACGCCCGAACCAAGCGTTCCGCAACATAGTCATGCGTGCATATTTGACTTCATTCGCCATTCGGTGCAAACGCCTTGTTGAGCTACATGTTTTATCAATGCATGGCTTATCCATTTGCATTTCTATGAATACCAATAAGCACCATTCAATATATCCCCGAGGGCTAGTATTAGGTGATGAAGAATTGTTAAGCACGCAAGTCGGCGTGTATGTTTTCGTGGGAAAGCATGATACACAGCTTCAAGATGTCTACTCGTCCGTTTGTCACATGTAGGCTCTCCCCCCTCCCCTCCCCCCTCACCATTACATATAGAGCAGCACGCATTCCAATTAGGCATTATCGCCACAATAATCATTCTCAACACCTCCCACATCGCTAATATGTTTGGGTTGCATACTGCAACGGTGACTTTAAGCACAGGTGGGAGCATCGCTACGTCAAGGAGATAGCCGTCTCGGGGATCCGGTACGGTGTTTTTCTTGGAGCGTGGTCGCCCTCGTCATCGGAAGACTCGCTATAACGAGGCTCCATAACGAGGTCGTCGTTGGTGTGGTCGGGTATGCTTTCTGCGTTTGTAGGCCGTGAAATTAAGTTCGAACTATAGCTAGCGAAAGCACCCCACCATATAAGGTAGTTCGGTAGTGTGAGTTCGATAGTCCGCGGACCGGTATCACTCACTTCCGACTACCCTCTGTAATAAATGGTACGAGTAACGCATCGTCCGTAAGTGCACATGGAATTTGCATAGCTAGTCGGGGGGATTGAAATGGCATTCGCACTGCAACGTATTTTGTGTAGATGATCTGTGTGGGTCTGGGAGTTGCACTGCCACCTTTGTCTAGTTTAGCCTAAAAGTTGCGTGCGGGATCGTGTTCTAGCGGCATGTCGACGCAATTGACCACCCCACACAGTAGCCAACGGACGCGCCGACCGTCCCATAGCTTTGGTACCGTTCTTGTCGTCACGCACCACCTTTTAGATGTAAAAGGGAGTATATGCGGGTAGAGAAAGATGCCTTTCGCGTCACGGTCGTTTTCGTGGTTGTGGTTATGTATGCCGACAAGCGATCAGACCAAATCAGCCGTTCGAACAGGTTCCGCCCCTTCCTGGGTCGTGAGCCGACGGAGTTAAGCTAAGGACACTTTGGGGTACACGCCCCTGAAGTTTGACAAAGTACTAACGTTTCCTCGCGGGGGGGTGACCAGTTTTTTACGAGACTCATAACGCAAGAAGGGGTTATGTACCAAGAACTTGGAGCGGCCATCTGCAGGCGGATACATCTACATACATACCTCCCCAGGAAAACAACATGTACACACACACACATACACACACACGCGCGCGCGCACACACACACACACACACACACACACACACACACACACACACACACACACACACACACACACACACACACACACACACACACACACACACACACACACACACATGAAGATAGATTTGGATTCAATTATCAATAATTGCTGGTACACCGAACTACTTCTAGGCGTATTATTTGGAATGTCTATGGGCATAGGTACGTAAATTATGGTACCTTTGTATGAAAACATGCGCTTTCTTCTTCTTTTTTACCTCACTAAAGGCAGGCCGGTAGATGTGTTTGGTTTTTTCGATAAGTAGACTGACTTTCATCAATGAATCAATTGCCAGAGAATATGCAAATATGCAACACCCACACCCCTTCTTGAACATGTTTTTGTAACTTTCCATGCTCATGCAAACCTCTTCTACTCTTCTGTCCTTAGCGTGCCTCAGCCCATCCACGTTTGTGTGCAGTTGGGGATCGTGATTCCCATCCGGCGCATAACTAAAGATGGACAGAAAATGTAGGCAAGTCAACAGTTGGTACTCTTTCTAAATGTGCCTGCTAGTCTATAAGCGGCTACATGTTCCAACACAGTCCCATGTTCTTGTGCCCCAGGTGATTTTTGCAACTAAGCTTAGCCTTAAAATAGGTCAGGATGCTACCATAATGACAATCAAATAACACGCGGCGTCCATCCTCAAGGCTCGTAGTTAACGGGAGCGGTGCAGTTATTGAGGTGCCACCCTCAGCCCAGCTCAGCGCTGGAAGTGTGCGATGCTGTCTGCTGGTACGACCTCAGTCCGGCAGCATCGAAAGCGATGTTCACTATATAGTACCCCGACATGGTCAAGAGTGGTAAAAGAGGAGTACCCATGTTCTGATTTCGTAAAGGGTCATGGGATGTGTGCTACTTCCGGTATCAAATTTGAACAGGGATGGGGGTCGTCCCTTCACTGCACGCCATTGGACGCCAAGTCCTCACATGTACGTTTCTGCTGATTTTTTTCAAGTTTTGACGCACACACACACGCGCGCGCGCACACATATTAATAATGAGTTAATGAAGAAGGATGAGTAGGTGCTACCTTTTTCTCGCGGTGTGTTCGGAAAAAAGTCTGTTTAGGGTAAATTACTGTCTTTTTTTCAAATCAGTGAAAGTCACTTGGAAGTCATATACGCAGTTGAATTGCCGTGCGTGTGCGTGCGAGATAGTTTATATGGAAACTATTCAGGTCACAGTTAGTCGTATGATGTTAAGTCAGAGCACTCGTGCTATATATAAAATATCGAGAGCGAGGATCTGTTTCAGCGAATGATTGCTTGACTATATGTATGTGCTGTGGAGGTGTCCGGTATTTGTGCGTGCAGGTTCATTCCGTCGCATGCCCCACAGCAGCTCCTCAGGTTGCAGTTCATCAGACGGAAATAATGGTTGTGAATGGCAGCTTCGCATTGCAGCCGTTGCCGTCATTCTTAAATTATAGTATCGAAATGATTCACAAGGCCTTGCTTCACAACATCTCATCATATCCGTGTGACACTCGTCGGTGATGTTATGTACATTAAAATAACCATTCGACATCATTGAAGGACGCACGCAGGCAGCGTGTCAAACAGAGAAAAATTGCGAAGTTGTCGAGAAATATTTACTTTGCGGCATCATATAGTATGAGAATGTGAAGGCGACAGAATGGCAAACACGACTATACTCTATCCCAGCCGCGGCGCATCACCCAATTCTTAATCATCGCTTTCATCATCGTGGTCATCGTCGTGGTCATCGTCGCTGTCGTCGTCACGACGGCGGCCGTTCTGGTGCTGATGGTGACGGTGGCCGTCGTCGTCATCATCGTCGTCACCCGCCGCGACACAAGGGTCGACCTCTTTGATCTTCAACCCACCACGTTTGAGCTTGGCGTCGGCGAAGCAAGCTGCGCCTGCGACAATTTCGCTCTCGAACACCCCCCCTTGGACGTATTCCTGCAGAGCGAGGAGATCAGCTTCGTTGGTGGACTTGACCTTCAACTGCACCCTCACAGCGGTGTCGCCATCCTCCTCGGAACACTCGTCCACGGCGTCCAAAAGGCCGCGGCCCCGTCCAGTACCCCTGCCGCCGCCACGACCACGCCCGCCGCCACGACCGTTCCCGCCATTGTCGCCACGCTCGGTCATGTTGGACAGAGACAGCTCGATGTTTTCCATGCTCAGGCCGGTGGCGGCTGTAATTAGTGTGTCTGATAGGTATCCTAAGTCCGCATCCGCTGGCTTCACAACGACATGGAAGCGGGCGCGATACTCGACCTCAGCCATACACGGAGTAGTGGCAGGAGTTGTAGTAGCTTGTGCCAGAGCTCGACGAGGGGCCTCGGCGGTCGCGGTGCTGGTGAACGCGAGCAGCAACCACGCCGCGACGACGACAAGGGAGAAGGATTTGCCCACCTCCATTTCTTTTATTTTAACAGACCTCTGTACTCGGACGTGTATAAGGGGCTAAGCAGCCGGAAATAATTAGAATTCGACACAGCGAGAAGCCGAGGAAGGAACTTTGCTGAAAGTCCGCTGCTGCTGATGGGTATGTGGTCTCGTCAGGAGCAGGGGGCTTACGTGCAGTGGAAGGTGCTGGGTGGAACCTGCAAGTGGCGTCTCAGGTATGTTCTGACAAACTCACACGCGGTCGCTCGGCTTTAAACGATTTTGCTTCGCACCGCGTGATGCGCCTTATTCGTTTGGGCGGCCAAGACGCAGCAAATAACAGAATGAGAACCCAATTAACTACAAATCGCGAATAATGTACGGCGGAGGGCAGCGGACATGTAAGGAATAAGACGGTACGTATACGGTAATCTTTCAATGCATGTCATAATTCATTATGCGTCGTGCGCTCATTGCATGGTGCACGGCAGGACATGCACGAGGGTAGTACATCATGTACCGCACGGCAGCGGTACATCCGCATGATGTACCGTATGGATACGGTAGCGCTGCACTGAAGTCACGTGCTGTCTGGACAGGTACCTGTACATCCGGCGCGGCTGCCCAGTAGTTGGGTCGCGGGCGCACTGAGGATTCGAGGACTTGCGGATCGGCACCTACGATGACGACGATATGTTTGCGGTACGCGGGTACGTCGATGAACAGAGAGAGAAGTATATATAGCAGCAGAAAGATAAGGTCTATATATCTATGGAATTCCATGATTAAAAAAAACTCAAGGTGATGAAGGTCAAAAGGGAGAGAACCAAGAGGGGAGCAAGAGTGACAAAAAGGGTCACGGATTCCAAGGCACGGCAATTAATGGGAAGCACTAATATGAGGGCAAATCCAATAGAGAAAACACGAGAGAACACATTATACTCCCAAGCAACACTGCAAACGCGACACGTGGAGGCGATATGCGGCAACGCCTAAGGCCGCGCGCGAGGAAGCACGGAGACGCTTGCGGCCCGTGGCGCGCGTGAAGAACGCCGTGGCATGAGAAGGCATTCCAACCGAGGAAGATGTGGCCTCCACACCGTCCTCGCCGGCGGATAACCCGCACAAAACGTTGTCCGCGTGAGCAACACGGACGGCAAGAGGAACCTTTCGGCGCTAGGATGCCAAAAACTTAACCACGTGAGTCACTTTAGAGGCGGCTGCTTGTCATGCCAATTATGTAAAAAAGCCGAGCGTGGCCGCCGAGAGCACCAACTTATGTGACCGCAAAGGGAATGAAGCGGATGTTGGGGCGACTCCTCACTTCCTCCGAGCACTTCTCGAACTTTGTCTTCTCAGCACGGCTCAAAGCGGCTTCGGGAGACGGGAGGCAAGAAGCACCGAAAAAACAGGAAACAAAGGCCTCAATAGCGAGTTTCGAGCCTCGGATGCCGTGATAGTGCATGACAACCACATCCACGGGGAGGGCGTTATTGACGTTGGTGAGTTAAACTAACATCTTGGGGTATGTGAGACCCTCGACGCCAACCTTGAGTGCACCACGAACCTCGGAGATGATTTTCGCAAGAGTCGTCACTACTCATTAACCAAAAGTAAGTTGTATGGACTGAAGCATCTCCGCCGCATCGAGCCAAGTGGTAAGCAAATGCAT
This sequence comes from Tetraselmis chui, assembly GCA_026401115.1. NCBI lineage: Eukaryota > Viridiplantae > Chlorophyta > Chlorodendrophyceae > Chlorodendrales > Chlorodendraceae > Tetraselmis > Tetraselmis chui. Next base: position 77,831 of record JAPMLY010000286.1, read on the forward strand.
TAGCCCACGCGTCATCCGACATGTTGACACCCGCCGACCCGAATGCGCCCCGCATAGCTTGAGCCCCCGTTAAACGGCAAGAAGCACAAGCAATGGGGGGACAAAGAGTGGAGAGGATGCGGGATAATGGTAGACTGAAGATGCGACAGAATGCGACGCGGAAGACGGCGTCGTAGTGCTCGGGGAACTAAGGAACTTGTCACGGAGCTCGCCTAGGCGGCCCGTTGTAGGCGGGTCCGAAGCCAACAAAACAAGGGCGCGGTGGCCAAGACAAGACGCAAACCGCCTAGACTCCAGCCGAGCGAGGTTTGGAAACGTTGGAGTGAGGTTGGTGAAGCGAAGTGGGTTGACGCGCTCACTGATGTCGGCTTGCAGCTTTGGAAAGGTATCCGTGGGAAACGCGGAAAGGGTACGGGCGAGGGCATGCCGATATGGACAAGATATATCTCATGAAAGTCTTCATCAATATTATTCGGGTAATGGAACTACGACTCATCACAAGCATGAAAGGTCATCACACCTTTGTATAAAGGCATAAGCTTCGTTAGCTAATCGACATGCGAATAATGCGCGAAATATACCGGACTGATTTATTTCATCGTAGACGTGTCTAAAATAAGGAACTTGTGTTACAGCTACAACTAATTTTTTGGATTAAGACGCGTTGTAGCATCTCACCGGCTATCACCAAACTCCGTTTCACTATATCCGCGACGGATTAGACTATATCCGGAGTCGCACATGAGCAAAGGTCATGCATGTCCGACTCGACCAGCACCATCTCACCGGCTTAGCTGATCAGCTACCTCGCAGCGGCTGGAGCAGACCGCGCTTCGTGGACACTAGCGACATTCTATATTTCATACAGTATCCACAAAAAATACGCATAGATCAAAAAAAAACTTGGTTACGGCGTGTATGTTTTAGACGGTATCGCTACTGCAAATGGAAAGGTTGGTATCAGTGGTTCACGATATACAGTAGCTCCTATTAATATGAGACGTTATATGGCACAAGCAAAGAGGGCCCAGAGGCAACAACCGGTTTCACCCGGTACATGTTGAAATCAATTTCAATTTTAATATATCCGCGACCGCTAAACACAAACGGATATTACCCTTTCTCGGCGCCCATCCCCACCCTCATAGTGCCAATAGAGGAGGCATATCGGCCAATTCTTTGCCTCTTTTTGTTCATGTAAGCTTATCTATCCATGCAAGACAATCGCTAGCATACATATATGTGGCGGCTATCTTGAGGAGGGATATGGAGCATGTGATCTAGTACGATGGCGTCGCTACGACCCGTAACTTCGCTTTTCGAGCCCAATTTATCACCGTCGCTAGTCTTGTCCCATATCCTACCGTCACTTAAGACAGGAAAACGATCCACAGTACTACTAAAGTACTACTGAACCACATACAAGGGATGGGTCGGTAGCTCGAATGAGCAACGCCGATCGTCTTCGCTCAGGGCATGGACTCCCATCGAGCGACAGACTGATGGACATAGGGCCCGTAGAACTACAGGCACCGTCTACCTCTCCCCACCCGAGCCCAGCTCACCTAGGTCAGTGGATCCGTAGCGACACCAGACGGTACACATAGCAAGGCGCAACTTTCAGAGTTTTGAGTCTCATCTCCCCGACAGCTATCGCGCCACCCACTTCGAAATCCGAACATGTACCAACCCTAGTACTACGAATGAACAATCGCACCCCTCGCTTACAAAAAACTCCCCTCCCAAGGAGCGGCGCGCCACACCGCGCCCCACCGAGCGTCCGGACGTACCCGTCCGCCGCCAACATCCAACAAACCCAGGTCCCATCGGGCATGGTCGTGTGCCGCCAACACACGCAATCCACTCGAAAACCAACTCGAAAACACTCAATTAACCCCCTTGACTCCTCCCCCTACTCGGATTCACGCATGTTCAAAATGTCCTCGACCCGTACCCCTCCCCCCACCTACAGGCATGCGCTCTTGAGGGACCCCCCGACCCACGGGCGATACACGGTCCTATGCGAACCCATAAACCAACTCACGGGCCACCCGTTGAGCCCGTTCCTCACTGCCCCACAACTGCCCCATGTCAAACAAAACATGGGCACCGCTATGGACCCTTGCCCCATTCGTCGTGGACTCTAGACACCCCTGGTCCTCGCAGCCCCCCGGTCAACCACGGACCTTGGGCCGGCCGACGACTTCTCTACCCGTAGGATCGACTCTTACCTCCTCACTCGCCAGTACTCGACCACCCCCTCCCACCTTGCTCGCTTATGGATTCACGGTATCTTCATGCCGGAAGCGACTCGGTCCTCGAACCCGGTACCCTCGGCCTGCTCGGAGGCCCGCCGCTGGCTCCTCGAAAGCCTTAACAGTCTCGACGACCTCCCCAACCGCGTGAAAAATATAATCGGCAGGGAACTCGCCCACCACACGCGATGGACAACGAACACCACCCGCACCCACCACCCGACATCTCCGACGAGCTACGACTCCACACCCCTGCGTGTAGACCTCCTCCCGGGTTTTCAGGAAATTCGTCTCGACATCCCCACCTCATGCGTCGCAGTTGGCCTCCTATACCAACTCGCTTCACGCCAGCGTAAACTACGATCGGCCGGTCCAAACTAAGACAGCAGAAAATTCAATTCCTTCGAGATGCCTCGGCTCCTGCAGTCTCAGGCCACAGGGTGAAGATCCGCTCCCCCCTATTCACTGATAACACCGGCCAAGAAATATAACGGTCGCCCTCCTACAGGACATTCTCACCTCCAGCCTAGCGATCGCGCTCACATCTGCCGGATCAGCCCCCACGACCCCCCCCAAGCCAGATCGAGGACCTACCCGAGCCTGCCCAGTACATCCTCCGATTCGCGGACGCCCTCCAACCCATGGACGTTCCCATCCCGATCGAGGACGACCCATCCTCCCTATGGGTGAATATCCTCCACCCGCCCAATAACCCCATTCATTCACAATCTGGCCCAGTTTCGCTACATATATTTTCATATTCACTTCACGAACCCGTACCCCCCTGTGAGGTGCTTCTTTGGTTAGGCTAAGTTGGCAACCTTAGACTAATAGTAGAACCTAATCTCTGGATCTAATTATACAGCGTAGAGAGAATTAATAAGATTGTCTTAGGAACAGGGTTTCTTACAATATGGGTGTGGCGTAAATCTGGTCTGTACCGGTCTCTTCCGCTCTACCAGTAAGTCCCCGTCTTAAATATCCACACCTCAGGTGTTCTAGAAACAGCCTTAGAACCTGTAGCTTGTGCTGTCTGCTAACTAAACCAAACTATTACTAGTGATACAGATTATCTGAGATTATATGTACCGTCTATCTTACCTTATCGCACAAGCTCTTAGAACTATCTAGAGACGAACTATCGAGAAGAGATATTGGTAGTAACTCTGTACTGTCGAGGGAAAATACGGCGATACAGTTGTACTGCCGTAATGACAATAAAAGAGTCACTGAATATCGCTAAGATACAGGTACCATTTAGAGGAAATAAATAATGTCAGATAGTAGCAGTTAGCTAAATGGCTAGGATATGACACTCTCCCCTCCTTAAGCACCAGCGTCCTCGCTGTGCAGTGCTCAGGGTCTTGGTTTCTTGGGGGTTCTTGCAGGCCAGCGATTGCGAAATCTGACAAAGTCAGGGGTGCCAGAAAATTCTCGATAAACATCCGTTCGAAGGAATTCGGAAAAGATGCTTAAGTGGTTGACTCCTCGCATGGGTTCCCAAGTGTCCTCGCTAGGTACGTTGAACGGTGCTGCCCAGCGGACCTTAAACAAAAGTCCCGTGCCATTGGAGTTAAAAGCCACGTCGAGTATTTGGTCGACTTCAAATCGCTTCGCATCGTGCATGATCGGAATTGGCTGCGCATTGTTGGCATGTTCTGCTTCTGAATTCCATTTTTCCAGTAGACTGGCGTGTACAACATCGTGAATCCGTACTCCAAGGGGTAGCTTAAGCCGAAATGCATCCGGGGAAACTTCCTCCGTAATGAGAAACGGTCCAATGTAGCGGTCGCGTAGTTTAGAACATGGTTGTTGTACAAACCGTAGATTTGTTGCCTTGAGCTTAACTTTGTCCCCAACGGTAAAAGGTACCGGTAACCGGTGCCGATTTGCAGCATCTTGCATGTGTGCCTCGGCTGCTTTGACGCAGTCGTGGGCAAATCTGTGCATCTCGACCAGAATCTTTACTTGCTCCGGTAAAGTACGGCTAGGCTCGTTATCTTGAAATGTAGCCGTCGTTGGAGATGTCGGCTCGAATCCCATCGTCGCCTTAAATGGAGACATAGTCGTTGACGTAGAAACCGCTGCGTTGATCGCGAACTCCACGTTGGTAAGGTGTTGAACCCAGTCGTCGTGCAAGGGGTGCACATAGCATCGTATGACTTGCTCCCATGCCTGGTTTACTCGTTCAGTTTGGCCATCTGTATGGGGATGATAGCTCGTAGAGATATTAAGCTTGGTGCCAACAACCCTAAATAGGGTTTGCCAGAAGTCGCTCATAAACCGGGGATCTCGATCGGATATTAATTTCCATGATAAGCCAAAATGCCGAAAAACAGCGCGGTGCATAACTTTTGCTAATTGTTCCGCTGTAATCGTTTTTGTAATTGGCTCGACAATCGTCCGTTTCGTAAGCATACATACGAATACCACCACAGCATCATACCCATCGCACTCGTGAATATCCGTAATCAAGTCAAGCGATACACGCTCAAAGGGCATGGTCGGTACCTCATGCGTTTGAAGGAGTCCATAAGGTTTGTGTCGCGCTGCCTTGTTGCATTGACATGTAACACAACTGCGTACATCGTGTTGTACTGTCCGCTTCATGTTAGGCCGCCAAAACGTCCGGGTCACTGCTCCTAATAGTCGAATAATACCAGGATGTCCCGCGGTCGGTGCGTCGTGTAGTTCGTACAACACTCTTGATCGCAATGTAGAGACGTTCGGCACATACAGTCTCGTCCCGTAGGCGTACAAGAGTCCATTAGATTGACGTACCATCCATGTAGGCAGAGATTTCCGGTTAAGCAAATATTTATCCGAGTCATAAGCGTCTTTGATTTCCGCATGAAGTCCAGAGTCAGGGTGTAACCGGGATTCAAGGGAAAAAATCTGCGCGTGTAACTCGCATTCCGCTTCGTCGTTGGTCCAATCGCGTAACAATTGCAGCTTATGTAATGAGTCCTTCAGGTCATGTCGGCGAGACAGAGCGTATGCATGGTTGACTGCTCCCTTCTTGTATACGATGTCCATCTCTCGTTGTTAAGGTGCTAAAACTTGAAGCCATCGCACCTCTCGAGTAGACAAATCGCGCTGCCGAAATAAGTGTCGCAACGTGGCATTGTCCGTAATTCCTGCAAATCCCGCCGCGCCATCTATGTAGCAACGGAACTTCAGTAGAGCGTCGCGAAGTGCCAGTAGCTCTTGCTCGTGGACAAGGTAGTGTACCTCATTAAGGGTCCGAATCAAAGATCGATTAATGATCAGTAATCGATGCATCGGTGTTTTTTGCAATTAATCAATTATCGATATTTAGGAACTACATTTATCGGATGTATCGATCTTTAAGGCTTGACTTATCAAATGCATCAATATTTAAAGGCTTGACTTATCAGATGCGTCGATATTTATAGGCTTGACTTATCAGATGCGTCGATATCTATAGGCTTGACATATCAGATGCGTCGATATTTATAGGCTTGACTTATCAGATGCGTCGATATTTATAGGCTTGACTTATCAGATGCACCAATCTTTATAGCAGCGATTTATCAGATGCACCGATCTTTAGTCCGCGATTTATCATATGCACCGATATTTATCCCGGGATTTATCATATGTATCAATATCTATTTATCGTTTCTACCCTTGTTTCATTCTTCTATCCCGCGCGAGCTTAAATCAGATGGTAATTCGCTTTATATCTACACTAACCATATAAAAATCTAGCAAATGAATGAAAAATTGCAATTCACACACACGTCGAATGTTTTTAAGTCATCGACAATGACGAAAATAAGGAGAAGGTGTTCAAACAGAATTGCATTATCAGTACTATACTCAGAAAAATGCATCCATGGCCATCGTTGGTTCCGTGATATATCAACGGCCAACACGAGGCGAGAAAGGGTTCATGGATTGACCAATCAGCAACTCGTTTGCGTCATAAAAGGGATCATGGTCTCGTTGCCATGCTTGGATAAAACGTGGTGACGAGGTGGATCGGCGCCGATGACGGTCCAGAAAGGGATCATTGGTTACGAAGATTTTGATCGACGGATGCGATGAACCTATGCCATCACCTATCCGTACATGTACTTTTGAAGAGTGTTGAAAAGCACAGTATATTAAACGCTTATTGTTATTCCCCTTCTTCGTAGCCTATCCAGAAATAGCACGAAATACATGAGAATATATTACGTTACGTATGGATTTAAAAATAGTGACATCAATACGGGGACGAAACGTCAGTCTACCAAGCGACTACACGTCTGTAGTCAACTTGAAAAGCGCGCGGCAACCACATAAATCAGTAGTTTTTTTCACTCCGATGCGCGATGTCTAACCGTGGATGGATGTCCGCCTCGCATCATTATCAACTTGTGGAGTTGGACGCGACAATATCGTCGCTGAAAGTCTCTAGTGGGGCGCGGCTTCTGCAAGTTGCGTTGGGATGGCCTCGCATGTATTCGACGCGGCGTCGAAGGCGATGCTACAAGACTTCGTCGACGCTTGCGCTAACTCGCATTCATCGTCGGACGCTCTGCGACTCGTAAAGGTGCGTAGTGCAACATTGTGCAACAGACAACAACATTCGTTTTAGCAAGGGCTTGTCTACGCCAATGCAAACACAAAAGGACTATTATACGTCGGTAGTTGTATGGAAATTGTGGAGACTCTCGACAGCTTCGCTGCAAGTGAAGGCAGCGACTACTATTTTTTAGCCTGCGTCAAGGACGGTATAGAGGTGGGTCCCATATGCTTTACTTCAAGTGCCAGTGTGCTCCTTTACCGTCTACGTAGTCGTGCCCATATATGCCGAAACCCTGCAAATTCGAGCGCGCGCGCGCGTGCGTATGTGTGTGTGTGTGTGTGTGTGTGTGTGTGTGTGTGTGTGTGTGTGTGTGTGTGTGTGTGTGTGTGTGTGTGTGTGTGTGTGTGTGTGTGTGTGTGTGTGTGTGCTTCGCAAGTCTTACTTGTAATGTATATTCTCAACCGTGTCGTGTGTGTGGAATGCACCTTTCATTATCAACTGACCGTGCTTGCTGTGAATTTTTTCCGTGTGTTGTGTTAGGGATGGCCCTTGGCCTTGTGGTGCAATAGTTGAATAGTTTACGTGCTTTGCCAACGACGACGGAATATCTTGAAGACCACCAAATGAGCAACGATGAGATGGTAATCACGTGCCAGTTGTTAGCTCCCATGCATGTCGCGAACGTGTGCGCCTTTTTTGCCTGTAATGATCAATACTTTATTATAAAGTGCGACCCTTCACTGCATGCATTCTCTCCCGTTATGTTACGTGAGTTGTGTGCATTACATCCTGTGTGTGTGTGTGTGTGTGTGCGTTGTCTGTAACTTTTATTTATCCTGCAACTTCACCACTGTTTTGTTACGTTTTGACCCTTCACTGCATGCATTTTTTCCTATTTTGTTACGTGAGTTGTGTGGATTACATCCTGTGTGTGCGTGTGTGTGTGTATTTTGTCTGTAACTTTTATTCATTATGCATCTTTACCACTGTTTTGTGCGGCGCGTTGGTATGTTGGAATTAGTGTAAGACACCGTTCAATATCATTCCTAAATCAGTGGCTTCTTTTGCCTGTGTTCATTGGGTGTGTCCCTTGGGCCCGTAAAACAGATGTTGAACGTGATAAAACGCACCTCGGTGCACAATTTGTGAAGTGCATTGCCAATGTTCAGGCTATTAGCAGCAAGCCTTCGTAACTTAGTACTTCTTTTTTGTTTCGTTCCGTAACAAGCACTTACAATCTCTCCACTACTCTCATTGCATTGTATTTGCTTCGGTGTGTGTGTGTGTGTGCGCGCGCGCGTGTGTGTGTGTGTGTGTGTGTGTGTGTGTGCGCGCGTGTGTGTGTGTTGCTTGTCTGCGTGAACTGCTCCTTCAGAGGAGACAGCGTGAACTGAGTTCCTAGAAAGCGCTCATCTTCTGGGATACTTGTCTGGCAACGAACGATTTTGGGATACCTATGGCAGTGCACCATTTTGGGACACTTCCTTGGCACCACATGGTCCAGCTATTCGTAACCATGGTCCGGACTATCAGCAACATGGCAATGCATCGTTTTGGCACCACAACGAGAGATGGCAATGGGAGCTTTCTCGCCCGTCAATATACTTATATTGTTAGACCTTCTCTCTACTGTTTTTGAGCGATTACATATTATTCCTGTAACCCCAATGATCCTAGACACAACCTGTAGTGGGCAGGGTAAAACCCACGTTGAATGTGCTGCGCTGGGTGAGGGGTTTGTAGCACATTTTTTTGCTGGGTTGTATGGGGATAGAATGTAATTCACGTATTTTGAATAGGGCGTCATGCCTCTAACGTGCACACGGGTCTCAGCCTTGAAGAGCAATTGCATTGTGCCCTTCCCATTCACGACAACATGATTTGGGTTGTGAGCTGGGTATTACTTCAATGAAGGAGTGATTGACCTATCAAATGCACATCAGTTATTCATGAGTTTTTTTAAATCTCGTACTTAATTTCGATTTATAAGATTTCGATCTTGAGCGTTTGAATTATCAGATGCAGTGATCGTTAGCGTCCGAAATATCATATGCATTGATATTTTGTGCCGCAATCTATCAGATGCATTGATATTTAGAGCCGCGATTTATCAGATGCAGTGATCTTTTAGAGGTTGAATTATCAGATGCATCGATAATTAGGGCCTGAATTATCAGGTGCATCGATCTTTACGTGAATGAAAATCAGATCTAGTGATGCGATTCTTGATACAATATATCGATTCTCGATCTTTAAGATTGAATTAATCACGATTCTCGATCTTTAAGATTGAATTAATCACGATTCTCGATCTTTGAATTTGAATTAATCATGATTCTCGATCTTTATGGTCTCAATTTCGATTCGGACCCTTATACCTCATGCTTGTTCATCTTTCGAGCATGGTACGCAACATGTTGTAATCCAATACCTTGGTCTTGTAACAGCACATCTCCTACTGCAAATCCAGAAGCATCTGTGTACAGTGTGTACCTTGCATTAGGAGAAGTGTCAGGAATTACCAGGACTGGTGCACGTACCATCGCGCCTTTAATTTGCTCGAATGCTGACTCGGCTTGAGGAGTCCAGCGAAATTCCGGTGTCTTCTTGGTCAGGTCCGTTAATGGGGTTGCTAGGGTTGCGAATTGGTTGATAAACCTCCGGTAATATCCAGCAAGTCCCAGAAATCCACGTACTTCAGTCACAAATTTCGGTCGGGGCCAATTTTGTACAGCCTCCACCTTGTCGGGGTCCATTCGGATCTGTCCAGCTTCCACCACATGCCCAAGGAAATTGACGCTCGATCGCCCGAAGTAACACTTAGAGAGTTTGATATGCAACTGGTGTCGCTATAGCTCTCGTAACACGAGTCGAGTATGCTCGATGTGTTCGTCGGCCGTCTTACTGTAGATCAACACGTCGTCCAAATATACCACGCAGAATTTGCCAAGATACGGGGCCAAAACTCGATTCATCATCGCTTGGAATCCAGCTGGGGCGTTACAAAGTCCAAAGGGTAGAACGATGTACTCGAACAATCCGTAATGCGTTCGGAATGCTGTCTTATGTATGTCGCGCTCCTTGACTCGAACTTGATGATTGCCTTTATACAAGTCCAACGTGCTGAAATAATGAGCCCCATATAGCGAGTCGAGTAATTCATCAATCCGGGGTAACGGGGTTCGGTCTTTCCTCGTAAGGTCATTGAGTTTCCGATAGTCTACGCACATGCGCATGGTGCCATCCTTCTTGCGTACAAATAAAATCGGGGCACCGTACGGAGATTTAGACGGACGAATCTCAGCCTTGCAAAAATTTTCCGAAGCGCCAGAGTCAACCAAAATACGGCATCGATGTCCGCGTAAGGTGCCTCCCAACACAAACAAACTTGTTCCAGACTGGGTTGTGGATACATGCAGCGTCGCAGGAACACTCTCTTCTCGTCGGACGTTCTTGTTCATCCACCCGTCCATCGGTTTCCCAAAAGTCTCGTAACGAAGAGGGAACTGCTGATCTCCACGAACTAGATCACCCGTACGCCGTGCCGAAATTAATTCCTTCCAGGTAGCCCATACTGCCTCAGACGTTGACGTAGCGTCCGGTATCGATCCGGGTCGAACGCGAGCGATATACACGTAGCACTTATTCTGTCCGGAAGACTCCGTCCCTAAAAGGCGTAAATTTGTTTCGCTCACCTTAAATCCAATTGTCTCCGTAAGAGCTCGCACTGCCGTGCATTCCGGGGTCGCGTCTTCAATCTCCTGTTTGCCACCATGAAACCAGACCATGCCAGTGTCCTCTTTCGCTAGTAACACTCGTCGGCCATCGGTAACAAGAGTCGTCGAGTGAGTCCAGCAGGTCTTTGGGGGATTCTGTAGGTTCTGAGGCAGAAATCGAACTCGATCGGTGTCGTCGACGTAGACTTGCGTCGTCCATCTTGTCGGTCCAACATCTTGCCTTCTTCCTTCTATTCCGTCATTCGTAGGGCAGGTAAACACATGTTCTTTCGCCGCGAGCTCGTCGACAAGTCGGAAATTTCGCAGCAGCTTGAACCATGGTTTTGCCCTCCATTTTGGAACCACTATAACCGCTCTCAGATGGGGGTGAAGCAGTTTACTCCGCAAATAATGGCCCAAAAATCTTCTAATTCATTAAATGGCGCATTTAGCCAAATTCTCCGGTACTTCTGTAAATCTCTCTCCTGAAATGGGCGCGCCGGACAGCAAAAATCCTCCGCCACTTGAGAATTAAGGCCGTCATTATCGCTAGCTTTATCTAAGTCGAAAGGTCCGTAGGTCTGAGAGTACTTCAGGAAATACTCCCTATTCATCATCCAGTCGCTAAAGTCCTTGCTCCTAAAGATTGGCCTCAATGTCGTTTGAGGTAACGGGTTTCTTACTTCTTATGTTTTGGTCTCTTCATGAGTCGTTGCAAGAGACGAAACCTCATCATGCAGCTTGCCGCGAGCTGCCGGCTCATGTCTCACTTTCCCGGCCGGGATTTCCTCGTTCTGTCGTTCTTTTTGTTATTTCTGTCTGGGCATTCGATAGCGATGTGTCCCTTCTTGTGGCAAATGAAGCACTTGCCCTCCTTCTTAAATCTGTCGACCTCCTCTTGAGTGAAGCGTCTAATCTCGTACAACTCCCACGGCTTTTCTTCGGTCGCACCATGCGATTCTTCCTCCGACTCACTGTCGATCTCCTCCGCTGCCTCTGAAAAGTCATTGTCTTCTTCGATGGCGTTCAGTCGGCATGTTGAACGTTGGGTCGTCTCAGTCTTGGTCTCCGCTGCCTCCGCTCGCAGAGCTGCTTGAATCGCCTCGTGTAGGGTCTTAGGGTTTTTCAGGGCAACCTCCTTATGAATCGAGGGTCTCAAACCGCGCTGGAAGTCATGTACGTTACATTCTTCATGACGGTGAGGAAGCTCCAATAATTGTTCTCGAAAATAGTTTGCATACTTCAGGACCGTGGTTTTCTGTCGCGCTTTGTCCAAATTCAATCTCGCTTGTTCCGCCGGTGTTCTTCCGCAGAATTCCTGAATTAAGGATTTCTCCATCTCAGAAACTCCGGAAAATCCTCCACCGACTTCATCTCCAGTCCGCGCAACTTGGGAGTACCACCACTCCGATAGTGGGCCTTCCAGAAAGCCAGATACCCAGTACACTCCTCTTTGCTCTTCAGGGTTAACGATGTGATACCGTAGATACCCTCGTGCATGTCGGAACCAGTTTCTCAGCTCGTCGATGTTCTTGATGCTCTTGATGCTCTTGATCTTGGCTGGTGTGACATCGTTCGGCATCATGCTTGGCATCTCTCGCGTCCTCTCCGATCTCAATTGTTCTCCTCGAAGAAAATTCTCCGTTTCTCGGCTTCTGTTCACTCGTCCTTCAAAATGTCTGAAACCGTTGTCGACGTGGTCACGCAGTTGAGATAGCTCAATCGAAAAAGTGTCAACTCGGTTACTTAGTCGTTGTAGCATCTCGGTGACGTGTACCGACATAGGCTCCATCGTGGGACTCGATAGTTCTCGCACTGCTTGTCTTCCACCATTTGTCGACGTCGGCTGTGTCGGCCCAGAATGCGCCCCCTCTGGTCGACCATCAACTTCTTCTGGTAGTCTATCTCCTGCTCGGTTAGACATCTTCGTCTCGTCTAGCTGTTCTGAGGCTCCGAAACTACGTGTGAGTTGCTACTTTGGTTAGGCTAAGTTGGCAACCTTAGGCTAATAGTAGAACCTAATCTCTGGATCTAATTATACAGCGTAGAGAGAATTAATAAGATTGTCTTAGGAACAGGGTTTCTTACAATATGGGTGTGGCGTAAATCTGGTCTGTACCGGTCTCTTCCGCTCTACCAGTAAGTCCCCGTCTTAAATATCCACACCTCAGGTGTTCTAGAAACAGCCTTAGAACCTGTAGCTTGTGCTGTCTGCTAACTAAACCAAACTATTACTAGTGATACAGATTATCTGAGATTATATGTACCGTCTATCTTACCTTATCGCACAAGCTCTTAGAACTATCTAGAAGAGATCCTGCTAGTAACTCTGTACTGTCGAGGGAAAATACGGCGATGCAGTTGTACTGCCGTGATGACAATAAAAGAGTCACTGAATATCGCTAAGATACAGGTACCATTTAGAGGAAATAAATAATGTCAGATACTAGCACTTAGCTAAATGGCTAGGATATGACACCCCCAATCACCATCTTCACACCATCACCATCACACCCCCCCAGTCAGTGGGCATGTCCCAGGCACTTCCCGGGCAACCACCTGCCTCACTGCAGTCCTTATCTAGTCCCGGCAATCCCTCTCCCTACCCTGCTTAAACGCCGACGGCGTCATTCCACCCACTCACTGGCTATACACTCTGCTACACCAAACAACCAAAGAATACACAAAACATCACACCGCATCAGCAACCCCCCCAACCCACGACCTCCTCAACCTCACCCACCTCACAACCCTGAAATGTTTTCCCGATGGCTCATACTTACGTTCCCACCCCTCCACCTCCCGTACCATCACCACCAGCATACAAATCTCGCTCAGCGAAGAAATGTAATGCGTCCTCATCTCAACCAACGGCACAACCACTATCCCCCTCCACCACACATACATCCACAGGGGCGCACACACCCAATCCACGTGCACCCTCAGCATCACCCCCCACCACTACTCAACCTTTGGTAGGGCCCGTCTTTCGGACCCTATCTTCACCATCACCCCTTCCCCATCACCTCTCTCACACACAAAAAACTACACCCTCTACCGCAACCCCCCCGCCCTCCTTCTCCAATGGTCCCGCCACCTACAGGACTGCCACGTCTCCGACCATTGGCCCCTCGAGCCCTCTGACTTTCACATGCAGGCGGCCGACGAGGACATCCCTCTCGACCTCTCCTCCCTTCCCGGCATCCAACTCTCTTCCACCACCCCAGCCCCCGCCCCTACCCCCTCAATTAAGCCCAACCACTCTCACACCTCCCACCCCGCCTCCACCTCCTCCCTCCACGTCAATCCTTCCCACAACCCTACAGCTCCCTCCAACACCCCCCACCCTACCACAACCACTACCCCCCTCCCATCATCACCGAAGACTCGTCCGACCCTATGGATTCCTCCTCCTCCCCTACCCCCCCCCACAACCACACCCGACCCCACCCCCCCTCCAACACTCTCCCCACATCTATACCCGCCCACTCCCCCCTCCACCCCACCCTACTAACCTCCCCACACCCTCCCACCTCCCCCCCGTCCGTCCGTGCGAAATCCTCCTCCTACCCTCGGCTCCCCACCGACCCCTAACTCAAATCCACACCCCAAGCCGGTATCGCCAAGCACTCCCGTCATTCCCGCAAGAAAACCTCCCCATCCCCCCCCCTCGCGCCCCCCCGCACCCCTCTCTCAACCCCCCACCCAACCATACTACCCCCCCCATACCCCCACCCTCAACCCCCCTCAGTCTCCCCCTCCGTCCCTCCCCCCTCCCTCGACCCCACCCTCCTCCGCCTACCCTCCTCCTCACAGGAGGGAGATGACTACACCCTCGATGAATTCGAAGACATGCTAGAGGCCGACCTAGAGGAGACCCGCACCCTCCCCTCTGCCACCCCCCTCTCCAACGGCCCCAACAGCCCCCACAGGTCACCCCCGGCCGACAAGGCCGACTGTCATCATTAGTCCCCCACATGACAACCCAGAGGTTAGACCTTACAATTAACCCCGCACCCCACAGCCCGATATCTGGCGCCATATTGTAAACACCTTGCTTCAGCCAACTTTCCCGGCCCACTTTACCCCCCGCACCTGCGGCATCGCATTACATAACTACCTATTCGACCTAAATCTTGAAAAGGGCCTACCTACCCCCATAGGCTACCTCGACTCCTCTACGGTGTTATCCTTCCAATGGGGACACTACCAGGAAATCTCAAACCTATAATGCATTGCTAACACATTAGCGAAGCTCCACTCCACTCCCTCAGCTTCTTATTCCGTCATCACCAATAACGAGGTTGGTAATTACCACCACAATTCACAATACCCTAGTCGCTGGACTAACCTCTCTAACATAGGCTCACCCCCACACCAAGGCACGCCCAACCACTCTCTCCTTGTCCTCACATGGCAACACTCTCACTTCGGTCTCCTCCACCTCACCCACTCCTCCGCAACTTGGATTGACTCTCTTAACCACCCTACTCCGCCCGACCTCCTCACCCGTTCTCTCAAACTCCTATCCAACTGGAACAACTCTCCCCCCCCACCCGTCGGCGACCTCCGCTTACTCAACACCCCTCGCCAAAACGACACATTCTAGTCTGTCTAGCTCTGTGTCGTAAGATTGCAATTGATGTTGTCGAGAGGTAATTGATGAAAGATGTTTCACTGCTGTACTTGGGCAGTAGATGTTGTAAATGAACAAAGGAATTGTTAAAAGGTTCTGTCACCTCCCTCTACTGCACTGGGCTTAAATAGGTTTCAGCCCAGACTGGTTACGCCTGCAAGCTATGCTTACGTGTCAGGCGTTAGTGCTGTTCAACCGTCGTCATCTGCCTCGAGACGCGGCCTGCCTAGCATTGGGTTTCACGACGCGGCTCCTTCTGCATTGGAGAGCTCGTTCTGGCGCGTCATCTGGCTAGTTAGATTAATTATGCATATCTGTACGTACCGGGAGGTACTGGTCGTACTGTAGCATCAGCACCATTACAATATTGCAGTAGCGACGTACCCACGAGTATACGTCCGTCCTGTGGAAAAGCACGAATTGGAATTCGTAACGAGTACCTGTACAATGTCCTGCAATGTACTGTTGCAGGACTGTACTCGTCACACTCGTACCCTCCCCCTCTTGACAGATCAATGAGGTCGCCGCGAGGCAGACCTCCGTGGTTCTTGGCTCCTTTACTGAAGCAATTACTGGGACTCAGGAATGCGCGCTGGGTGAGCGTGCATAAAATCAATGTACGCCTGAGTCTTGGCGAACTTGCGCCATTGGGGCGTCTCCAAGAATTCTTGTAACGCAACTGTTCGATGCACCTCGTTCAATCGGTGCCAGACAGGTGGAATGTCGTCATCACTGAAATGCGTCATGAAGAGCAAATATTTGCCTCGTCGCCCAGGTAGCGACTTGATGCACACAGCAGAGATGTGTGAGATGTCAAACTCCTCGTCGTCTCCTTCAGGGACAGTCACCGGGACAGCTGGCCGTAGCAGAGCGGTAGAGCAGGGTCTTAAGTTGTTAACGTGGAACACAGGATGTAAGCGTACTGTCGCTGGAAGTTTTAATCTGTAACTGTGTTTCCCAATCTGCTCCTCCACTGAAAAAGGGCCAAGCTGTCTGTCTCTGAGTTTCCTGTTCGGCTGTCCTCGCAGAAAAAGATTTGCTGTGACGACTGACACCTTGTCTCCCTTAGCGAAGTGTGGCGCTGTAGACGGTTCTGTGCGCGCTTGCATCTCGTTCTTGTGTAGTTGTAACACTGAGCGTACCAAGCTGTGTACTTCCTGTAACAATCTCAACCGTTCTGTTGCGTCTTGCGAAAAAGGAATCGATGGTCGCATGCTGAAGAGCAGGTCAGGAGGCTCCTCAGGAGAAAAACCAAAGTTAGCCTCGAACGGCGTGTGCTCAATTCCAAGTGCACGCGAAGCGTTGTACGCAAACTCCACTTGCGGTAAAAGTGTCGACCAGTTGGAGCCATCATAGCAACAGAAGCAACGAAGAAGCTGCTGAAACGTGCTGTTCACGCGCTCTGTCAGTCCGTCTGTTTCTGGGTGTCGGCTGGTAGACATGTTTAGTCGCGTTCCAAGGCGTCTCCACAATGTCTGCCAGAAGGCGCTGACAAATTTCGGGTCGCGGTCGCTGATCAGCACACGGGGCAGTCCATGTAAACGGTAGACTCCCTGTAAAAACAAAGTTGCAGTTTCTTCGGCAGTAATCGACTCTGTGCATGGCAGAAAATGGGCCATTCGAGTTAGATGGTCTACTACAATCAGCACACTGTTAAAGCCGTTGCTCTCAGGCAAGTGTGTCAGGTAGTCAAGACCAACTGTGTGCCACGGTCTGGGTGGAACAGGTAATGGGTAAAGAGTCGCAGCCATCTGCGGTCGAATCTTCGCTCGTCGGCACACGACGCAGCGTTCACAAAAATCTTTCACATCTTGGCGGATTCGTTTCCACCAGAATCTGTCGAGTGCTTTAGCAAGAGTGCTAGCAACTCCTCTGTGACCGGCTGACGAACTTTCGTGCAGCTCTGCGATCAATCTCAGTCGGAGCTCAGAGTTCTGTGGAATACAGAGGCGATTGAGACGCCAAAAGTACCCGTCTCTGGCTTCTATCCGGCTGTCTCTTGTCCACTCACCATCGTCCCCATAAAACGAATCTCGTGAGAACCCCTCGCGAATGAGATCAGCGAACTCAGGGCTCAGCTGCAACGCGTCAACAGTCAGTGAATTTAACTGTGCGTCTTCAAACAGCAGCTGGGACTTCCGTCGTAATTCTCGATCTGACGGAACCTCGCCATCCCAAAATAAGGGTACTGTGGCCTGAGGTACGAAGTCTGGTCGCCGGCTTAACGGGTCAGCTTCGTTCAGAGCTCCCTTGCGATATGCAAGTGTCATCGAGCCCACAAACGGTTGCAAATCCCGCAGGTATCTTGCTTGCCGCTTGTTCAGCCTGTTGTTCGGTTGCCTGAGCAGGTGCCGCAGTGTGTCGTGGTCTGTTACGACAAGGAACTTAGAACAGCCTTCAAGATAGCACCTCCAATGCTTGACAGCTTCGCATACGGCCAAAGCTTCTAAGTCGTACGCAGAGTAAGTGTTACCACGCTCAGCTGGATTCAGCTTACGCGCCCAGTAAGAGACTGGTTGAAGACCGCCTCCTTGGTCTTGCAACAGGACTGCTGCAATCCCCACTGTTGAAGCATCTGTAGCTACGGTGAACGTCGCGTCCGAGCCGACCTCCGGAAGGATCAGGCATGGCGCGGAAATGAGCCGTAACTTGAGAGTCTCGAAGGCTTCCAAACAGGCAGGCGTCAGCGTAACCTTCTGTGGCTGGGACTTCCGCAGTAAGTCCGTCAATGGAGCCGTAAGGTCGCTAAAATGGTGTATGAATCTCGCATAGAAGTTGCAGAACTGTACGAAACTGCGAACCTCCTTCTGCGTCTTGGGCACTGGCCAGTCTGCAACGGCCTCGACTTTCTTTGTGGAAACCGAAATTTTCCCGGCTGACACAGTGTAGCCCAGATACTCCATTTCTTGCAATCCGAAGAAGCATTTCTTAAGGCGTAATTTCAGCCCTTCCTCCTTGAATCGCTGTAGCACTAGACGCAGGTGCTCCAGGTGCTCTTCCAGAGTTCGACTGTAGATACAGACGTCATCCAGGTAGACTGTCACGAACTTATGTAAAAAGTCGCGAAGTATGTCGTTCATCATCCTCTGAAATGTAGCTGGTGCATTACACAGCCCAAACGGCATGGCGACCCATTCCATTAAGCCATCAGGGGTCTGAAAAGCCGTCTTGTGAACGTCCTGATCACGCACTCGAACTTGCCAGAATCCAGAAGCGAGGTCGAGGTGTGTGTAAAAGTTCGCGTCCTTAAGTTCGTCCAGTGTGTCGTCCACACGCGGTAGCGGGTAAGCATCTTTACGCGTAACCTCGTTAAGACCGCGGTAGTCAATGCACAGACGTAGCGAGCCATCAGCTTTCCGCACAAAAAGAATTGGCGAGCCGAATTCACTGTAGCTGGGGCGTATCAACCCAGCTTCCACTGCGTCTTTAAGCTGTCGATTAAGCTCAGCGCGCTCTGCGGGTGACAATCTGTTCAGACGTTGACGTCGCATCGGGCCAATTGTTTCAATGG
This sequence comes from Tetraselmis chui, assembly GCA_026401115.1. NCBI lineage: Eukaryota > Viridiplantae > Chlorophyta > Chlorodendrophyceae > Chlorodendrales > Chlorodendraceae > Tetraselmis > Tetraselmis chui. Next base: position 96,486 of record JAPMLY010000286.1, read on the forward strand.
GATGATCCCACTGTCGGCTTACAGGTGGAGAGTCGACAGGTCGCAGTAACTCCGGGAAGTCATCAAAGAGTAAAGACCGGAAGTTATCACGTTGTTCTGCTGTTAGTTCCTCTCCAGTGTGAAAGTCTGTCGTTTGTTCAGCGACTGACGTAAGTTCAATGACGTAAAAATCAGCATGACGTCCTCTGCTGCGGCGCGTCTTGCGCATGAGCTTCTGAACTTTCGTAGACGACAGGAGTAGACACTCAGGGCGTCGTTCCTCGAGTGTAGTCTCCACAGCTGTGCCGTCCATTAGTGTAAAAATTCTGGTTGTACCAAATTGTAAAGAGGCCTGTTCGTCATCAAGCCATGGTAAACCCAGGATTAAATCAGCTGTGCGTAAATCACGTAAGACATAAAAAGTCCGGTGAAACTCGTGTCGAGCCAGCTCAAAAGTGACGTCGCAGACTGTCGTAGAAGTCACTCGTTGTCCATTAGCGAGTCGAACTGGGGTTTTACTGGCAGACTTCCGAGTCTGTAAAGCAAAGCGTCGTACAAAGTCCTCTGACACAAAATCAAGTGTCGCAGCACAGTCCACTAATCCAGAAATGTGGTGTCCGCCATCAGGAGTTTTCACAGTCAGCTCAGTTCGAATTAACGGGCGAGCTTCCGTGAGGTCAGTCAGTAGGGCTGTAGCTGTCGAAGAAAATTGTCGCAGCGTAGCGATGGACTGTTCCGAGTCGTCTGTTGGTACAGGTACCGAGTCGGGTTGATCAGGTGCTGTAGGTTCTGGTGAGTCGTTAAACGCACAATCTGCGTCGACTAACCACAGCTGTACAGGCCAAGGGGCTGGAGCAACCACCTCCTGTTGCGCTGGATTCTCCAGTGACTGACGTGTAAAAAGCTGTGTCCTTGCTGGGAATTCTTGATAGAGTTTCCAGTGCTTAGTCACCTGAGTAAATTTCGCCCACTTCGGTAGTACAAATACAGCCATCGTAGATGTCGGAGATGTTCGACGACAATCCTCAAAATGCTGCGCAATCTGCTCAGCTAACTCCCAGGGTGGGTTGATGAACACCCTCTCTCCTGTTAAGTCTCTGTCTAGAATCGAGTCACTCGGCGAACAGTGAGGTAAGTCACCGTGCGAGTTAAGACCTTCATCATCAGCACATCCTTCCAACGTGAAGTTGAATCGTGCATGCAGAGGGTCAAAGACTGAGTCAACCAGTTTCCAATCAACTGAACGTCTGGTTACAGGTTTACGACTCTGTCTCTGCTTAGTCTGACGACGACGACCTGCTACTTGCGTTACAGGTGTCGCAACTGTAGTCGATGGAGATGTCGAAGGAGTCTCGACGACCTCTGTCGCTAACAGTGTCTCAGAATGAACAGTAGATGTAGCCGGCTGCTCCAGTTCATTTGTAGAACAGCCTTGCCACCATCATTGCTTCTTAGGTTGCATTGGTGCCTTGCCTTTGAACTCCGGGCATTGGAACAAACGGTGTCCCTTCTTGTGGCACTTGAAGCAAAGTCCTTCGTCCATGTGTCGCTTACGCTCCTCAGCTGTCATTGCATTTGCGATTGAATTAAAATCTTCGCGACCGGATGGTTGACCACGTCCACCATTGTTGCCACCACGACCACCATTGTTACCACCTCCACGTCCACGTCCGCGGCCTCGTCCTCGGCCACCCTTGTTACGTTTCCAGACGTTAGAGGCTTCCTCAAAAGGGTCTTCAAGGTTGCGCTTGCGAGAGGACTGGGTAGATGGTCCAGCAGCAGACCTTGCATTGCCTAGTTCCGGCGAGTCTGTCACGACGTCATTCAGAAAGTTTTGTAGCTCCGCGAGCGTAATCTGGTAACCTAGTTGCGCTCGGTGTGATCTAGCCAGTCTCTGGAGGTCCACGTTTGCAAGGCCAGTAATGAAGCGTACACACTGTACCTCCGCTGTCAGGTCTTGACGAGAACGGCGTAAGTAGTCGTTGTACTTCTTAGTAAAAAGCGCGTAACTCATCGTGTTGCTCTGCGTAAAACTTAGCAAAGCGTTAATTGCGTCATCCTGAATGTTCGGAAGAAACGTAGACTTGCGTATCTCCGCAACAAGCTCGTTGTACGTAGATGGAATTGGAGGATGATTTTTCCGGTTCAACCACCATCCACCAAGGAGTCCAGAAAACTGTGAAGTAACCCAGAACACTGCATCGTACGAGTCAGCTGCAATCCCAAGCATTACAAAACGCTGAGGCTGAGCTTCGAGCCAATCCTCCAGTACAGGTGGGTCTTGACCATTCTGGTACGGTGAAGTAATAGCAGCCTTACGCTGAGTCTCCGTAAGAGTCACAGATAGTCCTGCCAAGTTGTGGGTAGGCATCGGCATTCCCACTCGTAAATCTGTAGGTCCCACTCCAGTCAGTCGGTTGATGTGTCCAAGAATCAGTAGCCATACAGCACCAGAGTCGACCGTCGTAAACCGAGGGTACATGTGGAGCTGTCTCGGGATAGACGTGTCTTCATGCATGACTGGAACATGTTGTGTCATTGCTCGATAGAAAGATTCCCATTGAGTCACGTAACCAAAGTGAAGTAACTCACTCTTGTGCTTCTCAGCACGAAGTAACCCAGTCTGTGCAGGCGTAAGTGTCAGACCGTCAGTGTTGATGGTTTCCGGGACGACGTAAGTGCCATCCGGATTAACTGTCGACTGTTCCAAAACAACCTGCTCGACCTGAGCAGGTGTACGTAAGTTGCTCGTAGCAAACAGGACAGGAATAGACGCAGAGTACACGTAAACAAGCTGTCGTCCTTGAGGTAGCGTAACGTTCACAGGTTCACCACTCAACAGCGTCAAATCATCCGGTGTCAAAACAAGACCGGTCTCCTCGTGTAACTCGCGAATAGCAGCGTCGACAGGCTCTTCGTTGGGTAAGACAGAGCCAGCAGGGAACCAAGTTCTACCAGTACGAGGCTCACGCTGAAACACCAACTTCAAGTCCGACCGTTTAGTTCCTCCAACGTGAATTACCAACACCACGTAATGACCAGCTCCAAGAGAAGCCATCTCAACTCAATCAAACAACGTCGAGCAGTTCAACGAGCGAACGAAAGCGTGCGTCGACCAAAGAGCTCCGAAACCAGTGTGGCGGTTAGCCTCTGAAAGCTAAACGCTAGCACAAATCTGTTCTAGTCTGTCTAGCTCTGTGTCGTAAGATTGCAATTGATGTTGTCGAGAGGTAATTGATGAAAGATGTTTCACTGCTGTACTTGGGCAGTAGATGTTGTAAATGAACAAAGGAATTGTTAAAAGGTTCTGTCACCTCCCTCTACTGCACTGGGCTTAAATAGGTTTCAGCCCAGACTGGTTACGCCTGCAAGCTATGCTTACGTGTCAGGCGTTAGTGCTGTTCAACCGTCGTCATCTGCCTCGAGACGCGGCCTGCCTAGCATTGGGTTTCACGACGCGGCTCCTTCTGCATTGGAGAGCTCGTTCTGGCGCGTCATCTGGCTAGTTAGATTAATTATGCATATCTGTACGTACCGGGAGGTACTGGTCGTACTGTAGCATCAGCACCATTACAATATTGCAGTAGCGACGTACCCACGAGTATACGTCCGTCCTGTGGAAAAGCACGAATTGGAATTCGTAACGAGTTCACCCTTCCCCCATCCCCTACCCCTCCCCTCACCCTCCCTCCCTCCCCTCCTTCCCTTCTCCCTCCCCTCCACCCTCCTCACGCGCAGCGCCCCCCCGAAGACCCCCCCAACCCCCCCGCCTCCCTCCCCTCCCCCATCCTCCCCACCCACACACCCCAACCCCTCCACCTCGTTACCCTCAACACCCGCGGCCTCCACACTTCCATTATGGACGTCGATCACCTCTCCACCTCGCACCACCCGGACGTCCTCATCCTCACCGAAACCAACCATGCCACCCACAAATTCCGTTGGCGTATCGCCCTCCCATAATACCTTCTCAAAATTTCTCGACCATACTACTCACATGTGCCCCTACCCAACGCAGGAGTTCTTTTCGCGGTCCGCAGAGCCTCGTTCTTGTCGGCCACCGTACTAACCCCACCCCCCCACCTCATGCCCCACATCGCCGGCCTAACCCTCGTCCCACACTCAGGCACCCCCTTACTCCTCCTCGGAGCATACATGCCCCACCTCCACACCCTCCAACTGAACCTCTTGTATGCTGAAGTTGCAGCGTGGGGTCTCCGTCTGGCTGACGACCACCCGAACCACCGCATCCTCTGGGGAGGGGACTTCCAGTCAACCACCACCAAAGGTATCGGTAACCCCGCCCTCACCTCACTTCTCGAATCCTACCTCCACCCCCTCCACCCCCCATCCCTACCTTCCCCCGCAGCGGCGGCTGCCTCGACCACTGGCTCACCCCGTCCCCAGCTCCTCTCGTCCTTCCAACGTCCTCTTGCTCGGTCTACCCCTCCCCCTCACACTTCACCGACCACTCTGCTATCCACCTCGTAATCCCTGCCCCCTTCTCTCTCAAAGCCCAACCCCCCACCTCATACCCACCCGCACACACACCACATCACACGCAAGCTCAACTTTAAACTTCCCCTCACACCCGACCACATACAAACATATCAAGCCAGCACACCCGACCTCATCAACGAAACGGCCTCCCTCCACGCAGAAATACTTAACACCCCACACACCTCAGCCTCCCCCGACACCCTTGACACCCTCGCCTCGCAATTCACTACACTCCCAACACATGGACCACGCTGTCACAGTTTGGCCTCTCCTCCCCGCCAAAAAACCCGCCCACCCCAAGCGTCCCTTGACCCCACATGGCTTATTAAAAAAACACGCAAACACATTCTAAAACTCCGCAAATGTAGTATGAACAACGGCCCCCTCCCCCTTGCCCAGGCCCTCTTACACACGACCGAGTATCTCACCCCTGCCGCCATCAAACAGCAGTGCCAAGAACGCATACGCCACCTACTGCGCGCCAACACCAAAGATAAACTCAGGAAAATAAAACTCGCGCCAATACGGCCTATGACACATGCCCTAAATCCTCACACCGCCTATCGAAAATTAAAAGCGGCCTCCTCCCCCCCAATAGCGTCACCTCGACCCTCCACCTCATTACCAAACCCGATAATACTACCGCAACCTCTCCCTCCGCCGTCCTATAGGCGATACACTCTCACTTCGCCACCGGACTCAGCCGCGCCACCCCACATGAACTGCCCACCCCCCATGGGAACTCCCAGACAACCCCAATACCTTTTACCATCGAACCCCGCGGGGACCCCTCTCTCACCCTCGCCGACATGATAACCCGCAACACGTTCGATAAAACCCTTAACTCACTAGGCACAGGCAAAGCCCCCGGCCCCGACGGCATCCCTAACGAAATAATCAAATTCTTGCCACCGGCGACCCGCTCCGCCCTCTTCGCTCTCCTCTCCCTCCTCGCCCACAAGTCCTACACCCCTCCTGAATGGTGCCACAGCACAACATGCTTACTACACAAAAAGATGACCCCACCCTCCTCGACAACTACCGCCCTATCGCCCTCATGAATAACCTCTTTAAGCTATGGACCGCACTAATCAAAGATGATGCATGCTCGAAATACGCCGAAACCCACGGCATTCTCAGCGATGAACAAGTCGGATTCCGGCAACACCGCAGCATCCACGACGCCCTATCGTCCATCATCATGGCGATGGAGGACGCAAAACTCCACAACAAGGACATCTACGTCATGTACGCGGACTTCAAAGGCGCATTTAATGCAGCAGACCACCGCATCATGTTCAAACATATGCGACAACGCGGTATGCCCTCCACATTTGTAGACACATGCGAACACCTATACGGGGTCTCAACCACCGACTACATCACTCCCCACGGCCCCACCCCCTCCATCGACATAAATCGCAAAACTTTACAGGGCGACACCCTCTCCCCATTTCTATTCACCCTCTTCCTTGAACCCTTCCTACGGTGGCTCACGGTGGGCAGCCGAGGCTATCGCCCAGGCCCTCCCGCCACTAACGTCGACCCCACAAAACCCACAGCCACTTGCCCAGGACACGGCTTCGCCGACGACCTCAGCCTTGCCACGGGCTCGACACCTAACATGACCATACAACTTAGGAAACTCTCCCTCTTCAGCGCATACACAGGTATGACCGTCAACATCCGCAAATGCTGCATCACCGGCGCCCTTTGGCGCACTGGCAACGCCCTCACCCCTGCCAACATTGCCCTCCTCGCATCCCGTCTCCAATCACAGTTCATCACCATCGACTCCTACCCGGCCCCCATCCCCTCCATAGGCCCCTCGGACACATACCGCGTCCTCGGAGTCGAACTTAACACCTCCCTCACCTTCACCAAACATTGGAACGAACTAAAACGTACTACCGCATCCCTCATCACCGCCCTATCCACCTCCCCACTAACACAATCCCGCAGAATCAGGGTCATCAGTGGACTCCTCATCGGGAAACACTTCACCCTTCAGCTCGGCCTCTTCACAGACTCCCAACTCGACACCATGGAAGGACAAATATGCCGTGCACTCCGCTCCGCCGTCTCCTCGGTACGTAACCTCCCCCGCACCGCCCTCCACCGCCCTACCTCAGACCTAGAATACGGCCTCCCCTCCCTCAAAGCTCACGCAGCCCAACTCACTGTCTGTCACCTACGTAAAATCATGAATAACTCATGATATCGAGGCCACATGGCCCGCGCACACATCCGCACCATCTCCACCACATACTCCCACTGGCCCACTGAATCCATCATGTCAGCCCGCTACACCCCACCCACACTCAAATGCTTAGTACGAGCCCAACGAGACGCCGGCACTATGTTTTACAACACCCCCCCTCTTTCCCTCACCAACCCTATTGCCTCCATAATCCGCGCCCACTTCACGAGACAAGACAACACCCTCCTCGCATCACTTAGAGAGAAAACCACACACATCACAGACCCCCACACATATAAACAAGCATACTGCGAATTCTCCCCCCGAAAAACACACGCTTCCCTCCTCCCCCGTCTCACATCACTCTGAAAAAAAACATAACCACATGGCCCCAAGTCCTCCTCCGCGCCACCCCCTCCCCCTTCATACTCAAATCATGCAAATCCATCTCCAAACTCACTAGGACCAAAACCCCAATTTCAGTCCCCATTCGCCTTCTCGCAGCAATCCTTACCGAACCCTACAATGCTATCCACAACCGCCTCCCCATCACAAGCCTCACTCCCAAACAAGCATCCCCCCCACCACTATACACCCCTCATGGATTCCCCTCCTCTCCCCACACCTCCCCCGTTCCCCCCCCACCCTCTCTTCCGGCATCTACACCTCCCGTACCCGAACCTCCCCCCCCACGGCACCCACCACACACATAGACACAAATAGAATACCTCACCCCCTTAGACCACCACTACCCCCCATGCGACGTCACGCGCATCATTTCCAAACACAAGGACACAGAATACGGCCAAACACAGTACATGGTTGAATGGGCCCCGGAGCACCTCACGGAATGGGACATTCAGGTACAAATCGACGACGGCTACCGCCTCACCTCCTCCACCCCCACATCGGTATGTCTCCCCATCCCCTCCCCCGCCGCCTGCTCCATCTATCATGACCCACTGCACACATAACCCACCTCCACATGCTGCACATGCCCGCACTTTGCCGTACATTCCCAATGCCGCCTAGCTCTGGGACCCGCCACATGGCAGTGCGATTGATGTGCTCGCGGCCAACAACACGACCTCACCCGCCTCCACGAGGTCCAGTGGACACCACGCCTACAACTACACGACACCATCATTGAGACCCCCTCCGGCCCCACCGCCCTCACCGCATTTAACTCCGGCTTTGTCCCCTCCACCACACCCATTCTGCCAGAACCCGGACCCCCTCCATGGTCACACCCCCTAATCACCTTCAATCACGACCCCATCCACCCCGACCTCGATATGCTCCCTACCGGTAAATTTGCCATCCACACACACCCATCACTCCATGACACCACCGTGCTCTGCACTCCCGACGGCCGCGCGGTCACCACCCTTAAAGGCCCCCGCGTCCGCCACCTCTTCCAACTCTTCCGCCCCGACCTCTCGCAGCACACGTTCGAAGAGGAGGTCTACCACCTCCTCACTCGCCTAGGCTCCCGCTCAGAAATCCACTCACCCACACCCACCACCACCACCCGTAATAGATGGGCTACTAGAGAAGACCTCCTCACAACTCTCCGCCACACATTCCACATCCATACAGAACTCTACTCCGACCCCCTCAATAATTCCCTCCACTCCCACACATACCACTCCCTATACCCCGACGACATAGTCTTCTCATCTAGCGGCAGCAATGCTCCACACACATGGCACGGCACCAACATCGCCAACCCCGAATACGACCACGAATGCATGCGCCGCGCCATGGAACACGCCATCACCAGCGCACAGCTCACAGCCTCCCACACATCTAGTGCAACCATACTCATTCTCCCCGATGGGAACACACACCCTACCGCCACTCCAAGTACATCAACTCCCCATACACCCACCACCTCTACACCCTTCCCAACGACGCAAACACCTTCCTACCCCCCGACCAACACACATGCCACCCCCCCCCCCACCCCATTCGGCACACGCTGGATGGTCGACATCTACCTCGTCGCTAACCCCCTTGCACTCTCCACCCTACCCTCACACGCAGCCATGACCGCACTACACAACACTCTCGAGTCTATCTACGACACTCACCTCCCCAACCCCACCATCTCCATCCCTCTTCCGCACATCTTCGACACCTACTCACCTCACTCAGCCGGCATCTACCATCTCCCCCCAAACCCGACTCACCCCCTCACCTACCCACTCCACGAACGCATGCAACTATCATACCTCCCCACCAGACTGACCAGAGGTACTCTCGCTTGGCATTGGCATGACTTTGTTTACACAGACGGCTCCAAAAAGGGGGGCAACTCCCCCCTCGGAGCAACCGCCACCCACCCCGCCTCGGACATCCGCATCAAAATTATGGTGACCTCTACCCCTCCCTCTCACACTATCAATCGCGCCGAATTAGCAGGCATTGACATAGGCCTCCAACTTGGCCATACCCATCTCCTTACATACAGTGCGTGCTCCCTCCGCCTCATACAAGGCTACTTGAACTGCCCATCCGCCTATAGACACAACATCCACCGAGATACACTCCTCTCTATCACACACACCCTCAAAACCCGTTGCGGCGCTGGCATCCGTACACACCTAGGTAAAATTAAAGCGCACAACAACTCCCTAGGTAAGGACATTGCAGACACACTAGCCACCCAAGTGGCAGATGGACACCCACCCGACACTCCATACACCATAGGTTCAGAAGTGTCAATAGGCCACTGGACCTGGCCACACACCCTTACTCCACAAACCCTAGTAAGGTTAGGGATCGATGGTATCGTCTATATTTTACAAGCACATTTCGCTACGATTTCGGGTACATTTCGCATTCGGAGTCTCCGAAAACACCACGAAATACATCGATATGGTCCGGATGATATCATCGATCCCTAGCCTTAAACCCTAGGGGAACCCGTACCCCACAGATACACCAACCTCAAAGCTGATGCCCACACCTACAGCACCAAACACACCCACAAACCTCGTGTAAACTTGCCTAGTGTGGTTAACTTGCCTCGTGTGGGACTAGCGCAAAACGGCACAGCTCTCGTACAATGTTACGTAATGTACTCACACGAGTGTCATTTACCCGGGAGATGATGGATGATGAGTTTGAGGTTTGTTTTGAGCTTCTGCTCTCAGTCGTGCTTGCAAAGCGCCGCCCGTAGAGGGTGCCGGGTAGGGCTTATGTGCCAGTCTCACATCCATGGGGCGCGCGCAAAAAAAACAAAAAAAACAGCACCTGTGCGTGTAGATGTAGCGATAGTCTATATATATGTAAACAATAATGTTTACGTAAGTACACGTGCTGGTGCATGGCCTGTTGATTGGGAACGTATGCAGGGTACCTGGTACGTAATTCGCACCGTGCTTCGAATGCTTGCTTCATAGGTATATGAGAACCACATGTAGTAGATGCCACCGCGCCCATCACTTGTGATTAAATTTATCTATAGAAATTCTTGGCATCCATTTTGGCCTTATTATTGCAGGAGGGTGGCGCAGGTGGTGTTGCCTGCCTCCCTACATGTTCTCCACGGACTTTGGGTTCTGTTCTTCCCCTGCATTTTGTTTATAATATTTTGACAAGAAAAAGCAGCGCGGAGACGACAGCTTTCTTTGCTGTGATTAAGTACATTTATTATTATCGTCAGCATCCGTTTTTGCCTGGCACCCGAACAGACGAAGACAAAATATACAGCACAATTTATCATTGAAACCGCCTGTTTTGCCCACTGTCCACGTTCCCATGACTGCAGGTACCAAAGTTAGGCCAAAATTAGGATAAATCTATAGAGATACAAGTATGTAGCGACGTTAAGATTAGTCACAGTGATTCATTCTTCTCGTAAAAAATATATAAAATGATTACTTATCGACAAATTAATTCGTCGCATATCGACAGAGCAGCCGCTATGGATATATGGATTTGGTTTGATAATTGGTCACACATGTTGGTATTACAGAGGATTCAATTACACTGAGGACGAGAATGGTTGGGCGTTGCCACTTCGTTACAAATTACAACCGCTAAATGACGAAGGTGACAGTTGTTAGAACATAGACAGGCGTTACCCCGAAATGGCTTGCCGACACACATAGGTCGTCCACCTCCTGCCTTTGCGCGAGCACAGCTCTCGCATCCCCCTCCCTCAAGATTCCTTCAAGCAGGGTACTCACCGGGTCCTCTGTGACCCTTGCGAGCACAAAATGATAGATGCACACAGTTTTGGCAAACATACCCTTTCCCTTCTTTGTGCAATTCCGTCGCATTTCTTGAGTAAAAATGATTACGGATAAAATTGTCGATAAATTGATATGATCCTGTAATCTGCTTGATTTTACGCTGATGAATGAATATCTCACAACCAATACCGGCGGGTCGTAGCGATACTAGGTAGAAATAGGCCGGTTTCAGTACGGGTACCAGGACATGTACCCTACTTTTGCCCACTGTCCACGTTCCCATGACTGCAGGTACCAAAGTTAGGCCAAAATTATGATAAATCTAAAGAGATACAAGTACGCAACGACGTCAGGATTAGTCATAGTGATTTATTCTTCTCGTACAAAATATATAAAATGATTACTTATCAACAAATTAATTCGTCGCATATATCGAAAGAGCAGCCGCTATGGATATAGATTTGGTTTGATTATTGGTCACACACATTGATATTAAAGAGGGTTGAATTACACTGAGGGCGAGAATGGTCGGGCGTTGCCACGACGTTACAGATTCCAACCGCCAGATTTCGCGCCTGTTACATCAGTGGTCAAAACACAGACAGGCTTTACCCCTAAGTGGCTCGCCGACACACAGAGGTCGTCCACCGTCTGCCTTTGAGCGAGCACAACTCTCGCATCCCCCTCCCTCAAGATTCATTCAATTAGGGTACTCACCGGGTCCTCTGTGACCCTTGCGGGCACAAAATGAAAGATACACACAGTTTTGGCAAACAGACCCTTTCCCTTCTTTGTGCTATTCCGTCGCGTTTCTTCAGTAAAAATGATTAACAATAAACTTCCTGATAAATTGATATGATCCTGCAATCTGCTTGATTTTACGCTGATGAATGAATATATCTCACAACCGATGCTGCGAGCGCAGCGCTTTGGTGCCCTACGCCACGAGCCTGGCCGCTACTTTCAGGGAGCACGACTATAATCTCCAGATGATATCTTTGCCGGGACCTTGGCACGGGTTCAGTAAGGGACAGGTGATCCATGTTATGTTGCCTCACCATCGTACAGCGGCGAAGATAACCGTTGTATTCATTCCAGCGATATCGGAAGGAAGGGTGGCAGGCAGGGGGAGGCACTTTTGATCGCTTGACGGGAGTCTGCGCACAGCGCTAATCCCAAGTATCTATCTCGCTCGCCGCTTAAGTACGAGTTAACAGTAAATCACGGCCCAGCATTTAACACCGTCTCAGGTGACGGATGCGTAGTACCCTGCTGCTGGAAATTTTTCACCGACTCCGCTCACAAGCACTAACCCAAAACATGCTCTGCTGTGTGTGGACAGTCTCTCAGTGTAGAGGCGTGGGTTTCGGTGACCAACTGTTTCACAACGGAGGTGCCGGTGTTCACTTACAGCGTCGGCAATGTCGCCGGTGACGGCCGCTACACTGCTGAGGCAAACGTAAGATGAATAACTGCCGACCGCCTTCTTGTCGGAGGGGGGGTGGGGGGGGGGGGGGGGGGGGGGGGGGGGGGGGGCGCTGCTTATTCACCCATGACGAAATATCTATTTCTCTGTATATGGCTGGAGCTCCTTATCCTCTGCAGCAGGATGCGTGTCACTGAAGTTTGAAAGTTGGATGAAAACAGCGACGTCGTGATATCGCGCTAGCATAAATAACATTCAAACCAAGTCACAAAAAATAGGAGCAGCTGATATACGATATCACGAGTTGATATGGAGCGTTCTATTGATACTGATTTTTCAGTTGCTGTATTGCATTCCATTTTGCGCATATGATTCCCCATAATGATGTGTCTTATGGTGTTGCAGGAAATAGTGCTGGCGATAGCGGCGACAGCAAGTGTCAGGGGTCTGCCGCTGTGGTCGTTACGGGGGTCGCGGTTGACTCCATCTGATTCGAGTCTGCTGCCACTACTGTCATCATGGCCAAACTCGACCAAGAGTAGCACAGACGATGATGGCCCCGCCGCGCCGCCACTACCCACCCAGGCCACCAGCTGCGGTCTGTGGAACCACGTTGTAGCCACCATCGATTTCGAGACCGGCGCGTACGCGGCGTACGTGAACGGCACGTTGCTGTACGCCGATGTCTTAATGCCGCCCGCCTCGGGCGAGCCGCCGGCTGGCTTGACCCCGCGGCCGGGGGGGATGTTCCAGATGGGACCGGAGATATTTGCAGGCCGGCCTAACAATACTGTAGACAGTAGCGGTCAAGAGGGAAGTGATGGCGTAGACTTCATCGCCGCCAGTCGGCCTTCCTTCAGCATTGATATATTTCGGATCTACAATCGAAGCCTGAGCGCGGATGAAGTTGCTGCCGGTACGTGGGCCTTCGATCCCCTAGCCTCCACGAGGCCCGCACTCTTGCTCGACTGGCGATTCGACGTCCCCGACATTGCGGTTGAAGTCGACCTGAGTGGAAACGGGAATCACGGTCGACGTGGCGCCTCTGCTAAGCTCGACTCCCCCTTGAGCTACCCACACTCGACGCCAAAGGGTATTGTGGTGTCGGCGGTGGAACCGCCGAGTTTGGTCCTCAGCACCGCCCCCGCGGCTCACGCTTCAACCGTTGCGGCCCAAGCACCCCCTGGCGCCTCTGTCGACATAGTTCTATCTGCGGCTGTCGGGGCGGAAGGCCCGTCACAGGCGTCGACTGCGGCGTTGTCATCATTAGCCGCTTATTCCGATGAGAGTGCAACGACGACGACGATGACCTGCACCCTGCTGTCCCTGCCCACCATCGGATCTCTAGAACTGCCTCCGCCGCCTAGCTTTTATCAAGGAAACGAATCGGCAGAACACACTACCATAGATGAAACTTTCCTGGAAGTAGAGATCGGCTCGTCCATTCCCGGCTGCGTCCTGCGCTTTACTTCCCCGTCGGCACGACTAGATTGGGAACAAGGCTCGCACCTCGCGAATTTTACCTTTCAGGTCAATTATAGTACGGCTGCCAGCGGCGTCGTCCACCGGGAGGCCACCGCTATCATCTACCCTACCGAAGCATGTGTACCGCCGGAGTGGCCGGCGATGAGTATAGTGGAAGACGTCCACAATCCTTACTCACGTCGGGTTATGCTGGGTGGTGTTTGTTCCGACGGAAGCAAAGCCACTGTAGAAATCCTGAGCCTCCCCTCAGGGATCACAGTGCTCTCCCCACGCGAGGGCTTCAGCCCAATGGAGCTGCTCACACAGGGAAAAGATTTCCCAAGCCTGGACGACGCTCAGGGGCTGATGATGTCGAAAATGCGCGAAGTTTTCCAAACGTTGTCGCACACGCCAACAGAGACAGCCAACAGTATCGGGGCGGTTACTTTCTCCATTCCGCAATCCAGCCTTCACAGTTTTGTTGACAGTTTTATGGAGTACCGCTGGCTCTCACCGTTTGCAAACTCAAGTGTCGTGCGTCGTCTGGAGGTTCGCTACGAATCTTCTGGCAGCGGTATATACCTACTACCACCCATCACGAAGGTCGCCACATCTCAATCCGATGAATTCCCAGGACAAGATGGTGCTGGTCGTCCTGTGATTGAAATTGCACTGCGGGCCAGGCTCAACGGCGACCCCGGCACCACCGAGATGGGCAACAGCGACGAGCTGAAATTTCACATTACACATGGCCCCTATTTCGGCAATCTCTATCAGGTGAGAATCAATTGGCAATAATTTCACACCCATGGTCTAGTCCTGTTTAGTCAGGCAGGATGGATGAGGTCTATTTGATATATGGATGTGGTTGATATGTCTTGTCACGTCATTTTCAGATCCTGTCTTTACCGTGTTATCGCTGATTTATTTATAATGGAATTTTAGAATTTGTCCACAATGTTTCAAATGTACATGCAAATTTACCCTTGATTGATTGCCTTGTTTTGTTTAGCTGTCGCGATTTCCTTAATGATTTGCACGCATGTGTGCTGAACGCGAAAAACGGATCAACGTATCTGATGCGTTAAAGGTAGCTGGGAAAATAACAATCGGAAGCCAGTCATGTTATTTATACCAGTTGGTTCTGAGGCTAACGTTTATCAAAGCAATTACATGGTAATGCCAGCGGCTTTGAACAATTGTGATTTTTTTGGCTTATGGCAGTGTACGTAGACTCAATAACTAATGAGATGGTTGCGCCAAGCAACACTTCAACTGCTTGTAAACAAATTCTATATTATGGCTACTAGCGTCAGTGTCTTCTGATTATTATGTAATGTTTGTGTAGCGGGGATGCCGCCAAATGTGATGTAATCATGATATGATTCTTTTTGCTTGGTGGTTTTCACTTTTGTTTCTTGTAAGAAAGTGTCTTTTTGGATATTATCCTAGCGGATATGCGCAGCAGATACATCTTATATCTGTATCATATCTAGAGGGCTGGATGATATAGGGCTGGATATTATTTATCCCACGTATACCCGTATCACATCGGCGATGTCGGAAGTGTCACGGGCAAGTGATGAAGACCCGGTAGTCTGGTAAGGATAACTACTCATGATAAATGAGGATTACCGTAGGTAAGGATAACCAAGAACAGATGAGGATTACCTAGTACATGTATAAAATAGTATAGGTACAAGGACTACTGCCCGGGTATTACCTTTTACCTTGCCTCGGGCTTAGGTTTTTTCCTCATTTCTTCCTCCACTGCTTTTTCTTGTAAGAAATTAATTTTTTACCTTACCGACAACTGTTAAACGATACAGCTGTCGATACAGCTGTATGTCGAGACAGCTCTGTATCGTTCCCGCCGTATCGATATCTGTTTTCGCGCCGGCCGGATCTTGCTTGACGGATATATGTAGTAGATAAATATTATCGCTACCTGTACCCCGTATAATATCGGCGATGTCGGAAGTGTCACGGGCATGTGATGAAGACCAGGTAGTCTGGTCAGGAAAACCCTTATAAGGATTGCCACGAATAGATAGTCTCGCTACCGTATCGATATATATGTTTTCGCGCCGGGGATGAAGACGACATTTATTAGGGCTTCTTCTTTTTGCTTGGTGGCCTCCACAGATTCTTCTCTTAAGATTTTTTTGATTTTATTATGCCTTCATGGGGCGAGGGGGCTTTTCCTCTTTTCGTCTTTTTGCCGTGTGGCTCAAACTGCTTTTTCTTGTAAAATTTTTTCGTTAGCCATGCGGCTTTTCCCCCCTTGCTCCTTTTTGCTCGGTGTTTTTCACTGCCTTACATGTAAAAAAATGACATTCGATATCGCTGCTACGGGACCGTATCGGAATCGCTATAAGATACTATCGTTGCAATAATAGTACAAGGATCTTTACCTGCGACTTGTGCCGGTACGTGTACCCGTTACATATATCATCTCACTTTTCAGCCGGTTTGCACTTAGGCACTGAATAGTTGGATTATAGGAAAACGAGATGAGCACGGACAGGGAAAATGAGAGGGGAAACAGAAGGGCAAGAGTGACAAGAGGATCACAGAATCCACAACACGGCAAAAGGAAGCACTACATTGTGCACAGACCTAGCAGATTAAACTAGGGCGCACTACATTGCACTAAGGCACGATGAATGAGTATCGTAGAGAAATGTTGTTTGCATTTTTAGTGTGGCCGACAATTTCGCTTGAATATGTCGTAAGCCCTAAAAGCGATTACATCATTTCGCAGCTCTAGCAGCGCGATATACCCGACATGGACACGGTACCTGATGTATCAGTAGTCCCGTACCCTGTCACTTTTTAGTTTCGCAGCAATTTTCCTATCCTGGTGTACATATTGCGTTCTAAAATTTCACATTATGTACTCAAGTCTGGGTCAGGATTACGCCCAGTCACTACAATGATGCGTAAACCCCTAATCCCACAATTTTGATATGAAACAAAATAGAAATTAGTATTCAAAATATGCAGGAGCAACATTGAGAAGTAAAAGCTCGCAAAGTCGTAAGTCTGCAAAGACGCGGACAAAGTGTTCTTTCACCTCATCGCCAAGAGTTCGTTTAATCCCCATGTGCCGGTAGCTTTCATTATTCAACAGGTAACCCCCACACCCCTCTGCATACGGGAACGTTTCTTTTCTGCTGAAAACCTCATTGCTGTATCCTCATTGCCGAAAACCTTTGATGATATCCTCTTCTATGGACTGATATATCGCTAACCGTTGATCTTTGATTAGTCCGGCGGTGATGGAACCCCCTGAATACAAAAATAAAGTCTATTTTGTATAGGAAATAAGAATGTTTATAATTCCATTCCAAAAACGCGACCGTGAGAATGGGCTAAACATTTAAGAAAGGTCTCCTGACTTGCGGTGGGCTATTTTAAGCCAAAGGTACGGAACATCTTCGCATTTTGGTAGTGGTCGGCCGTCGGCTACCCTACACGCTATGTGAGAGTGAAACGGGGTTTGCGTGACCAACTGCTCTGACAAAATGTAGAGGCTGGACACACCGGCGTTGCGTGTGCGTCATACATGGCGCGGAAAATTAGCGGCGCATACCTTTGTGCGCGCATAAACACTTAGCTCTGTTATACCTCCACAGTCAATTTCGCTCATTGTGCATTTTAAGCACCGTGATTGAATATCTGTACTTGCACTATGACCGTAAAGGAGCAGTGCCCAATTATTGGTTGATTCTAAGCATATGCCTTTACGGATTGCTTGTGAACATGAAGTTGTTATTGCTGTGTGTCCTAGATTAATGAGGCGGGGGGTCGAGGAGCCCCTCTGTCGCGCTTTGGCCTGGAGAGCCCGGTTTTGGAGTACTATGCCAGTACTGTGCCTGAGTACAGCCCAAGCTGGGGACCCGCCTGGACCAGCCAGCAAACCGTATGCCCGAAGTGCTGCGAACAGCATGCCACGTGTAGTGCGGAGGGCTGCTCTCGACACCTGACATTTCTTTCGCGCTGCGAGGAGGACCCGGCCTCGTCCCATATAGGGAATTTGGTTGACAGTAACGGGAGCAAGGTGTACCGGGCCGGCTGCGTCGACTGCGGGCGGCAGTGGTTTGTGGTAGGCATTCGTGAGGCGCTTTACATACTGAGGCTGGAGCTACTAATGGAGGGAGTGGACGAGGGGCGCGTTGTGTCCGTCCGTGGAACTGAAACGTACCGCGGAAACGCGTCAGATTGGGTCCATATTTGGCAAGCGTCGGAAATAAACTTCAGTCCGAGCACCGTGGAGCAGGCGCAACCGGGTTTCTTCCGTTGGTCGCCGGAGCTGTGCCATAGGCAGCCGAGCCCAGTTCGCTGGCTTCGCATCGAGTACGACACCACCAACGCGACTGCGGTACCCGGCTTCGCGAGGGTTAAAGTCACAGGGTCTCTGCAGCCCCCAGCAAGCTCAGTGCACAGCACCTCGAACCGCATCCTTTACGAGGCGCTGCCAGGAGTGCTGGCGGCAGGGAACGACAGCCTCGTGGCGACGGCGTCGAACTGCAGCTCCCGGAGTGCCCCACACGCGTTCGATCTTTACCCTGTTCCGCAGTTGAACCCTACGACTCAGAATGATCACGAGCGCAACATTTTCGGGGAGCTTCAGCAAGAGATTGTCCCTCTCAAGAAGATAGCGGCCGTACGTGTGGACTTGTCAGCTATATGGGAACACCTAACACCGGAGCTCGAGAGGCGGGGTTTGACGGGGGAGCTGACAGTAGCCGATTTTGAGGTGCGCCAGCCTAATTCATTGATATGTTGACAACGATTAAGGATATGAGACATGTTTATTTCAATGCGAAGAAACTATTAAATCTGACGCGCTGATTTGAAGTAAACGTTTATTAATTCTTGATAGATAATGTCTTTAATAAACACATTATTAACTCAACATACTTAATGGACCGCCTATAGACAGTTGCGTTGTTTATCAATTTGTGTCAAGCACTCAGGCCTTTATGAAGTAACACGAAGCACAATTCTGACGAGGACAAGGGGGGGAGGGGGAGTAAGAGGGGAAGCTGACTATGGGCAGCCTGTATTGATCGTCGTTTCAAGCATTTAAGTAAAAACAACATAAAGATGTTTACCCCAACAAACGGTTAAACATCTTAAACATGCCACGAATGTGACTGGGCGGGCTCGGGGTCGCTTTCTAGAATGGTGATCGCTGACGTCGGAGCAATGATCATTTGATTTTTCAGACATTACGTATAATAAATGTCAAATAGTGACTTCGCCTCTCTCTCTCTCTCTCTCTCTCTCTCTCTCTCTCTCTCTCTCTCTCTCTCTCTCTCTCTCTCTCTCTCTCTCTCTCTCTCTCTCTCTCTCTCTCTCTCTCTCTCTCTCTCTCTCTCTCTCTCTCTCTCTCTCTCTCTCTCTCTCTCTCTCTCTCTCTCTCTCTCTCTCTCTCTCCCTCTCTCTCTCTCTCTCTCTCTCTCTCTCTCTCTCTCTCTCTCTCTCTCTCCTCTCTCCCTCCCTCTCTCTCTCTCTCTCTCTCTCTCTCTCTCTCTCTCACACACACACACACACACACACACACACACAATATTTAGACGTATTTCATCCTTACAATATAGGCGTATCTTGTGCGGAGATAAATGTCTACTGATGTCATTGCTTAGGTTTGTATTGATGATACCAATGACCCAGAATCTCGTGCATTTTAATCCCTGTGTAGGTGGTTTTGGAGGCGCGAGACGTGTCAAAGGCTCCCACTACCGTGCAACTATATCGCGATGGTGCCGGGGAGGAGGAACTTCTTCCCGCGCAGAACCACAGGCTTGATCCAAGCACAGCCCCTACCTTCTTTGTGAAACATCTGGCGCTACAAGCGGACCGACTGCACTTCCAAGCCTCCCTCGGTGGCGTGACCTATCGTGTCGGGGTTGAGATTGTCTCGGAGTGCCCGGAGAGTGCGACACTTTTCGAGTGCGCCAGACAAGCATCGATGTGCAGTATAGCGGCGGTGAATTGTACTCAGAACCCGAAAGAATGCGACCTCGTGGAGCGCGGGGAAGCCACTATTGTATACGATCCTAGCCAAGTGCAGTGCGCCCTGGATTATAGAGACTCGCCCAAGCGACACAAGCGGCACCTCATTCTCTGGATCGTATTGGCGGTAGTGCTGTCAATATCTACAGTTTCCATCGCTGCACTTATTATATGGCTCAAGGTGACTACCACCTTCTCCCCCCCCGCCCTCCATAATTAGTCGGTAGTAGCAGTATCCATTAAAAATTATAGCCTTCGACCTTCGCGGGCCCAAACTGGGGGCATGTGGTAGTCCATGAGATATCAGGACAAATTGCAACACGTTTTCAAAACATTTTTTTGTACTGACCTACTAAATGTTGATGATGATGCCAGGCCAAGGGAAAGTCTATCTGGTGGAGTCGGGGGCCTCCATCGCAAGGAGAGTTTGTGACACTTGTCACGACAGACATTCAGGGCAGCACAACCCTGTGGGACGCCTTTCCTGAGGAGGTCCGAGCCCCTGCTGTATGAACCGAGTACACCTTGCGAATGCTGGTTATGATATACCAAAATAGTGCTGAGCGATATTCTTAGTAATCTCCACATATGTGGCATAGCTACTAATATACCTGATGAGTCGACTTTGCTTTGAGAGCACTGCGTAGTGACATTCGCTCTTGTGAGTGTAATATTATGCATGTGCGAGTTGTGTCGTTGTCGTGACGAATAATTAGCTCCTTGCACAAGTGAAACAACCATTGTGTGCGAAAGGCCCCAGTGCCTTCACCTTTGATTCTTGCGTAAGTACTGAAACCGTTGCTTGCCTATCTCGCTTGGTATTATATAAAGCTATAATAAATTGAAAAGAGATGATTTTGTTTTATTTAATTCTGCACATGATGAACGAATATCGCCCCATAATCCTTTTTTCACACAGGCGCATTAATTAATTACATGATTATTATAATATCTAGGGCCGAAGAGACGAAATGACGAAACTATTTTCAATACTACCTGTACCAACGCCAAAGAATCAATATCTTCGACGATATATCCAATGACGATCGCATATAGCCGTATCATCCGCAATTCGTTGGGCCTTGGATTATTGTTATACTCAGTTCTGAATTTAGATGCTTGGCTGACAGTGTATCGTAGTAATGTGACCGAGATCCCGTATTTGATTTGACACGCGGCGGAACAGGTTGGTCACGACATAGCGTTGCACCACCAGTGCCTTCGCGGGAACTTAAAAGCTTGCGACGGGTACGAGATCGCTACCGAAGGCGACTCCTTCAAATGTGCGTTTTCAACTCCCGAGGACGCGATTTGCTGGAGCGTCCTATGCCAGCTGGAGCTGCTTTGCGTGCAGTGGGCTGAGGGCGTAGAGGACGGAGGGCACGGCGTACTGGGCGGAGGGGAGGATTGGGCGAACGCTTACGGCGCTCCGGTTGTTAGCGATAATGCACTGGAGATTCTCAAGAATATGGCGTCCTCGGACGAGATATCAATCGCTGGGGCGACGATGGAAGCTGGCGCCCTCATGCGGCCTCATTTTGATCCGAAGTTGGTCGCAGACTCCGACTTCTGCCAGCGGTGGTCCTCTACCGAGGTGAGTAGCAAGAGATTTTTTTATTGGTGTTGTGTTATTATTTACTTATTGTAATCAGGAAATGCCGAGTCATGATATAATGCACTTATGTTTTACTTACAAAAATATTAAATCTGTGGCAATTTATTACCACAACCTCAAGAGTTTGCCAATGAATTGTAATCCCTCGTACCTTTCTCTGTCACCGTGTTTTTGATTTGGGATTTTTTTTTTGGTGATGAAAACCTAAAGCCCTGAAATATAACCGCAAGCAGTCATTATATTTATAACTGGATTTGATATTTTTTGCGTGAGGGCAGTGCTAATGCCGTGGCACGCCTTCCTGTTCCTCGGGCTGATACGTCCATATGGTTTTTCCTCTTTTCTTCGTTAGTCCATTTTGCTTGGTGGTCTGCAGGGCTTTTTTCTTGTAAGATTTTTAAATACTGTTTACATGCCAGATATTCATCCGTACGCACTCTGTGTATGCCAGGGAAATGAGTGCGTGGTTTACGGCCCGGAGGAGCTCATGCTCCCTATCTTCAGAGGATTGCGAGTCCGTATCGGGATTCACACCGGGATAGCTGAGAAAGTCGAAACAAACCCTGTCACACGACGGGTCGTCTACGGCGGAAAGGTAAAGTGAAAAAGGATTCAGTGATTTAACAGCACCCTCATTTTTTTCGAGTCGATCATCACATACGGCTTCCCGTGACTCTCTGTCATTATCTCTTTACTGAAATGTCTGGTGGTACGAAATGTACCCTCACCGCAGCGGTACATGTACCCTCTTGTGCTGACACAAATAATTCTTAAATGATTTACGCAAATAAGGTTTTGCCCCTATCACACGCTGATGTCCTATCCATAGCGGATGTATTGATTGGAGAACCAGAAGCCATCTCCCGCGGATGATGGCAAGGTCCAGTTACTGTTTCATACCGTTTAAATCCTTGCGCCGACATACATTTGTTTACAATTAAGTACTCTAGCTAGGGGTAGTAATGAGATTTGTTGCGTTTTATATTCGCTTAAGGCACATGTACATTTACGTGTTTTGATTACAAGTATTGTGAACTACACTCGAACGGCGTGGATACCGGATACCAATATATTCTTCACCAACGCCCTGAGATGCGGAGCATTTTTGTTACAGTACACTGGGCGTTAAATTCCCAGTTGAGATGTGTTACTGCCGCGGCACAGGTCGCGAAAATTGCGAAGGCAGTGTCCGACGCACCTTGTGGGGGCCAAATTGTCATGTCCGGCGATGCATTAGCTCAAGTGCGCTCCGTTCAAGACCTCATGGCCCGGGTAACACCCCTTGCCCTAATAGCTATCCTCCCATGGATTTATTATATCGAACTTCGAAAGCAATAACCTAGCATCATCTCGCGTTTTTAAATGCCAATAAGTACCCACTATCGGTGATTTCGATTGATTACTGCCACACTATTACTCTTACCCTGTCGTCGTTTGTCTGGATGCTCGTTTCTTTGTGTGCCCGATAGTTTACCAATTCTTTGGACTTGGTAGAAGAAGAACGTGACCGGTAGCCGTGTCCTCACTCGAAAAGTGCCCAACGTGCCCTGACTCAGGTGGCCTCACTATGTGCGGGCTGGCGACACGGTGAGAGGATGGATGGCAACAAAGAAACTCAGCTGGCTGCGATGGCTGTGATGAGCCTCGGCTCTCATCTGTTGGTGGACCCTCAACCGGTAGATTGTGAAAGCCGGGAGAGCACAACTCGTGACGCATTGGATTCCCGCGGCAGTTTTGAGATTCCTGGCGGTAAAACCCCTTTTTATTATTCCCCTTTGTTTTCCAGATTTTCAAAGAATTTAAATTTTTTCAAAGTATGACAGTCGCACTTGAAATTACCCCGTAAAATTGATTGTTTTTAGGCGGCCATTATCGTCCGTCATCTGCACTTCTTGTTTTTTAAAATGTAGCAATGTATTGATTTCGATGAGAGCATGAATTTTAATTCGAGTTCGTTTAATAGCTTTGACAGATTGCATATTATTTGTCTCATGGTTCGTAGCATATTACAACTCAGAAGGTCTATCTCGGAACTGCATTTTACTTCGCTATAGCAGCGACAATTGTGCATTTCGCATTTTGGAGTTATTTTACGGAAATGTACCCGATGCTTTGATCGGTGTTAGGCCACAGCCCGGAGAATGTAGCGGCGGCATCTACATGCGAATCCGTAAGGTTGTCGATGGATGCACTCGAAGAAGCTGCGAGCCATGATGCGACAACGCTGGACTCGTACGGAGCCTCCACTATGTCGGTATGTAACGGCACTGGAGTGCCACGTATGAATCAAGAGTGCATTTTGCCACCTTGCCCGGGCAGCGGCGACTTGAAGCGGGACATCGAAGCAGTAGCATTCGAATTCATGAGTCCCGAATACGTCGCGCACTACGAAGCAGCCGCGCAGAGGCAGGCTGAAGCAGAGTTGCGAGAGGCGCACGAGCTCATCATGGTGTTACCGTGGCCGTTGAAGGCCCGAGCAAAGTAATCTCCCGCTCCAAGAAATCATACAATACAGTTGGGAGTCGGCCGTTATAATGAATTTCGGAATAGTCACTGTCACCCTTGCAATACGTCTATCTAAAAAGTATTTTCGCGTGCATTTGTTCGTCTTCGTTGACGTGCCATTGAAATGTGGTACGATTCCCTATGTTACCGGTTACACGGCTGACGACAAAATTCACGGCTAAGCTCGGATGAAACGCGTATGTGCTTTGCAGGTACTATCCACGCGTAAGCACGGTAAAATCCCTCACACCGGCGTGGGATGCTGCGCCGAGTGCGCGGGGAGTTACCATCCTCTTCGCTTTCTTGGAAAATGCCACGGAGCTCAAGGAAGCAGTGGAAGAGACCGAGGCTGCGGAGGCGCTGTGGCAGCTCCAAGCGCAGGTGAGCAATTTGCATAGCCTGGCCAGATCATCAGAACGCAATGAATGCCATTCGTAATCAAGCGCCGCGATTTAGGGAGCCGAGTCAATTAATGCAGTCACTGTCATCATCGCTGTATCAGATACCTCTATTGCTAGATAACGAGAATGTCCTTATTTTTATTCTGATGCCTCTGAATATTTAGGGACGACTCTCATTTTTTCGACCCCCGCCGCCCAATCCCTGTGAATTTTTTACATATCGCGATGCATTGATATCGCCAGCGTTTTGAATGCACGTGAGACAGAAGGTCGTATAAATTGAATAAATGAGGTGATGCGTAAACTTTAGCTATGTTAATGCAGCGGAGGAAAAACCTCGGGAACCTGACCTTTTTCAAGAAATTCAATCACGTGTACGGGATTTTCTGTTGTTGACCCTCTGAAACCCTAAAATGTCTGGCGATATTCACGTGCTCGCAATGGAGGCCGTGACGCACTACTTGCCGCTGTGCCGCTCTGCATTTCAGACCGCTCGATATCTCGTACCGCCCACTCAGTCATCATGGAATTCCAGCATTTCCGGTAGTAGTGGTCCTGGAGCAGTACCCTTTTCCATTGTGCGTGATATTTGATTACTTGATTTAAGGTACCCTAATAAAATATTTTCCGTCTATGCCTGATACTTGCCTAAATGAATGAAGGGCTACCCACAATTTCGCAACATACTTTTTGGAGATAGTGACGAGAATGTATTGTCGTCGCTAATCGATTTAATTCGTATTAAATCATCATTATGCTTTATAAAAAGTTTGATTGCGAGCTCGCTACTCTTCCAGTCCGCACGGTTCCAGGAACAAGTAGCAGCTCATTCTCAGGTACGGCGGACGGTTAGTAGTAGTCCCGACTTTTGTGGTTTAGGTTTTGGGGTTGGGGTTTGATCTTAGGGTCATCTGCGCCGTAATGTCTTTTACAAAGCTGAGACGCAATTGCCCTCTGCGGCATACAACCCGTATGGGGAGATGTGTCATAGGGAGTCGCTATAGCTGTGTGTACCGCTGATCGCTTGTGCTTGTTTGAGAAGCAACAAACAATCTTGACCCTTCAGCATGTTAGGTGGATTCCACCACTTTCTGTGTAACAAATATATATGATTACCTACGGATAGCGATGCCATTTCGCGCCAGATCAGTCGGAAATTAAGGGTGATGAGAGCAGGGTTTCCACCTCTTTTTAGAAACTTAGGTTTTTTCCTCTTTTTTTGCTTTTGATTTGTGGTCTCCACTGCTTTTTCTTGTAAGATTTTTTAAATTATCATTAAGAAACTTGGAGTAAAGATTATGAGAACTCTCCATCCGCGATAGAGTTGATGATGGCAACCGGGCGTAAAGGATTAGTAATTTTCAATATTGATTTGCCGCCATCATATATATGTTGTGTATGAAATCATGAAACGTTATCAGTATTATGGGTACGTGCCAATGAGCACGTTCTTCATCCAATTTGGAGCAGCTCGATACGATCAGCAGGGGATAACATGAATGGAGGGCCGAAAAAAAAAACATTAAGGGACGAGCACTATGCGGGTACCCGTGGCGAGTGTTGGGATTGCCCGTCATTTTTCATGATCACGCATAACATTTTCGTCAAAATAAATTGTTGCAATAAATAACAACAAAAGACACGAAACCAAAATAACGTAGCCAGCGCATCGAAGTGCGCCTTGTGAACGTTGTGTATGCAAACTCTCAATGTCAGGTCATGGCGGAATGATGCTTTATTGCGTTTTTACTACGATGTATTTGAGTACGATTTTGCTGAGAGATGTGAGTTTGCGTGACCTTGCAAACCGGCCAGGTGAGAAATCAATTGGCGCTAAACAACGGCTATGAAGTGGAGGTGGAGGAGGGAAACTTCGTTTGCGCATTTCACAACGCAGTCGACGCGGTTGATTTTAGCGTCCAAGTTCAACAGCGGTTGATGACTGTGCGATGGAGCCCGTACATCATGGGCCACTCCTGGGCAGCAGAACAGCGAACCGCCACGAACGAGCTCACCTTCCGCGGCCTACGCCTCGCCATAGGCATGTGCACGGGCAATGCCATGCGCGTTCAACCCTGCATGCGCACCGGCAAGATGGAGTACTACGGCCCCATCATGAATCATGCAGCCCGCGTTGCTGTTGCGGCGCATGGCGGCCAGGTTTGGTTCTTTCCTCTCGCAATCAACAACACGATTAGTCTTTTTCATGTGTTTATGCGGATACTGCCAGTTGAGCAGAGGGATTGCCTCATCGAGCCTATTCAGAACATCGTAAAGTCTTATTATTACAACCGTATTATTGAATACCATACTCAATCTTAATGAATATTTTTAAAAGGTTTGGTTTGAAAGGTTTCTTTTTCAACCAAAAAATGTTTAACAGCACAATTATTAAAAACTCTCCAAAGCGAAGCAGCAGATATGGCGCACACATGAAACGCACAATGAAATTTTGGGGATTTGAAGATCGAAATCGGCATGGTAGTACGAATTGATGAAACATATCGCCGCCCAAATACTTAACAATTGATCAGCCGCAGATAAAAAATACAACAAATAAATAAGCACCTCCAATTCATATAATTCTGATATAATTTTCCTGGTTGTTTTTCATATGGGCAGGTATTGCTGCACGAAAGCTCTTGGGACGAGTTGGTGATGCGCAAGGGGGAAGGAAAGGAGGCGAAGAGCGTGGTGTTCCAAAACATGGGGTCTCACAGTTTGAAAGGCATTCATCGCCGAGTTCACATAATTCAGGCCATCCCCTCCGCCCTCTCCAGCCGCGGCTTCCCTCAAATCAAAACCAAGAGCAACAAACTAGCGACGAAACGGCGAGCCGACATACCGTCGCCGACCACTTCTGGGGAGAAAAAGCTGGAAGCATATCTCGACAGCGTGTGCAATAACGGAAACTCGGAAGCCGCGTCGGCTCGGACAGCCAAGCAGATCGTGTACCGAAAGAGCAGAAAGGTCGCCAGCTCGGCACTCAGCGAAAGTGAGCAATTGCAGGTAATACCCGTCGTCCACTCGTCCCTCGACGCTTTTCACAAACATGGGAGTTTTTGTACCCTCCTACTTTGCTTGCGCAGCATCTATTTTACTGGCCTATTAATATACAGTCGACATCGCAAGAATTAATGACATCAATATACACCTGCCCCTAATCACCAAAGCTTTGATACGTCGATTTCGTCCTGTCCAAGTACGAAAAGCTAAAATTCTTCTTCCTTGATGAGCTGCATCCTGCTGAGGTCCCGTTCGGCACTCGGCGGTCGCAATACATCATGCATCCACTGCGTCAGGTTTTCTGATCCCAACCCTTACTCAATTACATTTGACGCAACAAATGGTATTGACGAATGCATTATAAATTCTACGATGGAAATTTGAATTCTTAATCATTAATTCAATTTCTAAGCACGATGGTCATATGCCAGAAGCGAGGATAAGTGTATACCTCGACTTGCGAATCCCGAGCGAATGAAATGCTGCGAATCCGTATTTAAGTCGTTTTCAGAATGGGCCACCCGCAGCCGTGCGTCGACACGTTTGCCTTATTGTTTAGCTTATATACCTCATAATTATAATTACACGTGTGTTTTGGCTCACTTATTTGCTTTTGGTGGTAATCGAGCTTCAATCTCCGCTTCCGTATATGTTATGTCGCCAGCGCGTATCATTTAAGATATATATTATGCGTCACAGGGTCCCGATTTGGGTGAGTCGGCGTCGTCGCTCCTACGTCGCGTGAAGGACGCCGTGGTACGGCCCGTGAGAACGGCCCAGTTTCTTGCACGTACCCAATCGTCTGTCGTCGATTCCCAGCGTTCACGCCGGCGGGCGACCGTAACGTTCAAATCCGACGACAAGAGTTCCAAAGGTAGCCGGAACGACACAGAAGCCCACATCGATGACGAAGAGGCGGGACAATTGAAGGCACACCGCAAGACATGGGCCGGGACATCCATTCGATCATGAGAGTAACCCTAGCTTTGCGCTCGTGATAGGCCACACGCGGGATTGCACCAATCGTGTCATACAAGCTGACACAGAGAATAGTGGCATTGTATGTTTTATATGAGTCTGACCCGTAAATTTGGGTCGACCATGAAAAGGATTGTAATATTGTGCTTCGTGGAATTGAATTAGATTTTTTCGAAATTGGAATGCAATATTTGTAGCATTGACCGAAAGTGGTCATAGGGTTGTTCTCCTTACCATGTTAGCCATTGCTA
Organism: Tetraselmis chui; assembly: GCA_026401115.1. Lineage (NCBI taxonomy): Eukaryota > Viridiplantae > Chlorophyta > Chlorodendrophyceae > Chlorodendrales > Chlorodendraceae > Tetraselmis > Tetraselmis chui. Next base: position 125,037 of record JAPMLY010000286.1, read on the forward strand.
TAGGCGACACGTCTCCCTGCTTCATTATGGCCTAAGATACACTACTCCGCGGGAAAAGAAATAACTGCTCCTTGGAGGTCGACCTGACCTTCTGCGGTTGAGATATGTACTGCATTGTGGTAGAACCCTCCGACCTTATTTCCAATCTCGTTGCATTACATTGTGAGAAAATGACCGTCGCTACTACGGACTCTATCAACCATCACTTGGCACCTCAGAACGGACACGCGGGCGTTGATGTCGCCTCTTTAATTATCATTGATGAACTCTCGGACTGATAACCGGACGGCGTCGGCACTGCGACTGAGGGATTAGGACGCTTTGTTTGCCAACGACAAAACTATCGTGCCCAACCTCCCTTCCCCCACCTCCTCATATATGCCGACATTCAATTAAATAATATCATTGCGGCAGTTCGTTTAACATCAGACCACGTAACAATCGTTCACGGCTAATAAAGTGCGCGGAGCGTCACCGTTTTGCAACGATGCTTATAGATTACCGAAAATAATATTGGCAAATTACTTGTCTCCTCCCTCCACTGCGATGGGTTAAGTCGCCCGGCAGCCTAGCTCGCCTTTAGTCTTGAAGCGTCCCGCGACCCTCGGAACATCGTTGAGTGAGACGTGCTGGTGTCGCCTCGGATACACTTTATCCGGCGCGTCTTGACGCATAGCCAATATCACTACTTACTTCACTAGTACTTGACTAGTACTTCACTAGTTGGTCACCTGAGCTAATTACAGTGGGTATACAATTCCGGGTGTACACTCCCATGGAAAGTACGGAATGCAACTTGTAGCGAGAACAAACGAGTCCTACATATCAATTGCACTACACTATGACTGTCCTCGCCGCATCATTAACATGATGCACGGCCTTGCCAGCCCCCGCCTAATAAAGGTTTACACCATACTACCCGGAGGCGGGGGAAATTGCAACTACCATGCCGACCCCGAACATAAACTTTAAGAGTCAATTGTACCGACATTGCCACCGAATTGACTGCGGACACTACCATGATCTTCACCGGCCTCCTGGATTGCATGTCCGCCACCGTAGATATAAAAGCAAGCGCCACGAGATTATTCATGCTTGTGTCACGCTTGACCCCCATCTACCACTCGAGCTTGTTGGTTGGTTATACCACTTCATCATCGTGGGCTGACCTTACCTACCCTACTTTATAGCGCTAGCCATCGACAAACGACAAATTGTATAGATCCGCCCCTAATAACTACCAAACAACGATTTCGATAACAACACGATGACGTTCTCTTGAGCTGAAGGCCACGCCATACGCAACCCCCCTAATAACTACTAGTTGGGACCAAATATAACCACCAAAACGACGGCTCAAAAGTAAACGTCGATAGAGTCAAGGGCGACGTGCCATCAACCGACAAAGTAATGATAGTCAACCCAACTAAGGAACTCGATATACATTACGGAACCGTCAACTGGAAAACATATTACTTAGCTTCATACCGACTCCAAAAAACATTCCGCCCCAAACATGACGAATAAGATGCATTCGACGATCGCCTCTTTGCCCTCCACGAAGCCCTCTGCTCCTCATTCATGGCCTCCCACTCCCAGCTCGATCAAGAATACATACTCGCCTCATACGGCCCCCTCGAACTCCAAGCTAATACGAAAGTGCCAAGACGTGAATCCGGGTATGCATCCCCCATCCCTCTGCGCCCTACAACCTCAGCTCCTAGGCAAACCCGCCCTCGACACCCCCCCCCTGACACGGTCGAAGATATCTCCTAAGAAGACTTGCATCGTCGTTAAGCCCCCGGCGCTCATCCCACAGCGATACGTTTACAAATGGAAGGACTACTCTCCATGACAATTATAGTTGATAGCTTGTCTTAGTTCCTATGCGTGAGGAGAGAAACAGTCTCACTCCGATAGGTTTCGATACAAAGCGATAAACCCGCGCAATCTGATGTTGTCGGGGGGGGGTGGGAAGGGGGGGGATCGCCGACGCGTTGCACATGTCAATGTTGCCGCCCACCAAATAAAAAGTGAAAGTGAATAACATTGAAATAAAATAAAATGATTTACAACGTGGACAGCTCTTCGTTGAAAGGTTGTTGTCTAAGAGCCCTCTTGATCAACCATATGACTATGGAGAAATAAGAGTGCAAAATTAAGGCCATGGCCCCTTTTCCTAGATAATCCTAGGGGATTATAATCAACTTTTTGCCGTGCCAGAAGTTCAACTACATTGCATTACAAATTGTTTAGCGGAGAAGTCCAAATATGATTCCATAAAATCCCTCTTCACAACGGAATAAAACATACATCATATAGTTATTTCTATCGCTAACTCAGATCGCCTTGCTGAGAAACGTGCCCTATTGTTCCCTTCTCTTCCTTAGCTCAACCGAGACATCACCACTTGGAGACAAGAATTAAAGCGACCAGAGACGACCCACCGTTGTGTCCCTTCCGGACATTTGGTTGAGGCCTGCGGAGCTTGGGAGCGCGCATACAATACCCGCGTTGTGTCGCGCATGGTTGTCGTCGCCAAACACGGCGTCGGTACAATCGACCTACGGGAATACTACAACTATTGCTCCAAGTCCAACATGCCGTGCTAAACCCTTAAGCACTTACGTCATCTGTCGCGACTGGGCGACTACTGCGTTTGTATCGCTCAGCCTAGCGGACGGCTACGGCGCGCTCGACAATCGGGAAGAAGACCATAATTACTTCAACTATCGCGGCGAACTGTGACGACCGGCAATGCTTATTGAAGGGCTAGTTGGGGTCCGCCCACTATTTTTGAAAGCTGCTCCATGCGTTCACAAACCACCCCCATCGACCGCCTGCATCGATGAAGACATGCCCTCATCTCCTCAAATGTCAACAAGACGTTACATGCGCATCACTCGGTGGCGAGCAAGTCGCTTACATCCCAACATGAACGGCTTCATGTCCTTGGCCGACTCACGAGCTGAGACCCGTCTGCTGCGTGACCGCCTCGGCCTACTAGACAACCCCAAGACAAGCTTGTGGAGACCCACTCATATGAGAGACCACCATCTAGGCATCACGATCGACCTTCTCAAGGGCGAGTTTCGAACACACGCCAAGAAGCTACATGCGCTCGCCAAACATTTCTCAGCGCTACTGAGACGCGCGACCAACCCGCCAACTCGCATATTTTGCGGGAAAGGCGTAGTATCTCCAAGTCGCCATTGAGCCACCGCGGGTATTCATGCGAAAACTGCACTCATTGCTCGTTGCACGGTAAGGTTAGGGATCGTCCATCGATACATCGTCGATAGTATCATCATCACCCGTTGATGGTGCCATCGATGTGATACGTTGCGACATCGACATCGACACGGTGGCAGTAGTATTAATGTCAATGCCATCAATTATCAAAATAATTGGAAAATATTGATTTTCAAAGCTTGATGTATCGATATATAGTCCCAAATATCGATACATCGGCGATAATATCGGCTTAGACTGCCATCGATGTCAACATACCAAACAATCAGTACAATCAACATCGACAATCCAAGATACCGATACTATCACTATCGACGATTCAAAATATCATTACTGTCAATATGAATAAAGTTCCCATGATCCCTAGCCTTACTTCACGGCAAGGTTGGGAAGGTAGACGCACCATCTGAGACGTGGCTTCGAGTGGTGGCAGACAGTAACCTACCATCACGATGGTCACTCAACATAATGGCCGGTTTAGACCGCATACCTACACGCCGATTCCAGTGGCTACCGGGGGGGGCACGGTGATGAACGAGAAACCCGCGTTCCAAGCACGCGGTTTTTCGTACGACGCCTACCGCGACCAACACATCGCGTAACACCTCGCAATCGATACACCTCACAATCGACATGTTCCTTCATCATCTACATGGGCGGAGCGTCTTGTTGCAAGAGAGAAACACCGCAATCGCCGCGACGCTTACAAAGCGAACCACACGCTCTCATGTTATGATGAACGAATTGCGCCGCCTATAGCACTTGTCGCATGTGAACGACATACGCAGCTGATCCCCGTTAAAACGCTATGCCGCGAATACTTTGGTTGATAGCCTTTGTCGCGAGCTAGACCGCAACGATTGGCTACCGAACCCGCGAGCTTTCACCTACCTCTAGTCCGTGTGGGGACCACACTCTAGCGATCGATTCGCGTTCAATGGATTACACGCATCTGCACCGTTTCAACGCAAGGTGGCACGACCCACAGTGTGAGCGCGTTGACTACTACCTGCTCCACCTACCCGACTCCAACGCGCTACGCGAGGAGAACAACTACAACCCACCTAGGGACGCTACACGCGCTTACCGGCAAGCTCCGTCAGCCGTACGCAGCATTACTAGTCATTGCCCCGTATTGGCCCGACATACCGTGGATTCGGCAACTGCTGCCCCGCGACCCGCGACCTCTTCTTTCTAGGACGGCACGGAACGCGCGATGTAGTCGGACGACCAAAGCGATGTCGCCTTGCGACTGCCACTCATACAAGGCTGAACAAGCACATGGGTGACATAGGCACAGCTATGCACACAACGGCTAGCCCGCAAGCCGCCGATCTACGAACCTCTTGAGCGCAGCACTTGGAAGACCACGCCCCACTCGCTACCGTCTACGCGAGCCCACAACACTCGTACTTTGGACGGACATCATGACCGCCAACCTACGCACACTCTTATTTAGGACCGACCTCCTCGGGATTATAGCGCTAAACGTCCTCAGCAAGTCGCTCGCGCCTACTACCTTTGGCAGTCAACAAGTTCTTCCGCGATCACCAACAGCAACCCATCGCTATCGGTGAGCTGCTCGCAAACGCACGATGAGGCTCAAGTATGCAATATGGGGAGATTATCGCATCGGACACTCGGCTACCCCTCCCATCCCCGCTCACCCTCTCGACCCTAGAGCTCGCAAACCCACAGCAGGTCGAGCTACAACGGTTGCTAGTAACATGCCAAGATATCGCTAAGTTCCGCGCGACAATGGTTGTTTGCGTTCACTGCTTTTTCGTCGGGAGAGCGGGCTGAATCGGGAGTACGTTGTCAGACAAACGACCCGACCGTCGATCGTTCTGCATGACACATCTGACTCTACATTCGCAGAGCTAAGGGTGACCAACGGCGCTACAAGACCGACATATGCATGCTTTAGTAATCTCAATCAAAGCTTATCCGCACATGGCCGACCTTCTATAGCGGTATTGATGCGTTCACCACACCACTTACTGCGCCACATACTACGACAACCACCCGCTAGCTTTAACATGGATCTTCTCACCTCACGAAAACTCAGCAAATTGGCAAGCGACCGCAAAACTTTCCGCATGCTCGAACAACGGCTTCGCGCCTCCCCGCCTCAAAGCTTCAAGTGGACATCGCAAAGCCTCCTCAAGGGGGCCGCATCCGTTGCTAGTTGAATCGGCGCACCTTTCCACGTCGGTAAATATATGGATGGTTAGGCCAAGAACAGCGCGGTGACTGAAGAAAAGTACATCGACCCATCCATGACCCTATTGTCTCCATCTCCAACACCGTAGCGGTATTTCGACAAAGTCGCCCCGTCCCGGTCGCTTCACTAAGTAACTTAGGCTGCGCAAGCCTTTGGCTTTCGAATTACCGGCAAAACGTTCCCTTGAGTAAACGGTTAGATTGAGTGAAATATAGAGGTTTGCAAAACTTACATGTGTGACAAAACGTACGTTCTATGCACCTTGCGTACACCGTACAATGAGCCCCATATAGCGGTTAAGTGTTCTTGCAAAAGCGGTGCACCTTGCCTACACTTTGAGGTATTCATCGGGGACAGATGCAACGCCTCGCGCAATGTCCCCAGCCCCGCCTCTAGCTACACTAGCTAGCGGCAACCCTTAAGCCGATGCAACCCTCAAGCATTGACACTCTCGGCTTTGCGCTCGCCTATTAGGCCCGCGCAACCCACCCATCCCACCTAAAATCAACGCTAATCTCCCCCCATGCCATGCATATGGTGGTATTTTAGGAATTGTTTTAAAAATATGAAATCTTTTTGAAACGTGCCCTTGGTAAACTATTGTAAACGAATAGGGGGTCCGCAACAAAAATAGCACCTTACGCAAGAACCGGCCCATGTGCATGCTAACGGAGCTGGCTTGTATAGTATCGCTGTTTTACCTTATTATAATCTCGGTCGTGCTTGCAAAACGGCGCCCGTAACAAAGCGTGCAAGTTATGGCACTCCACGAGGGAGAGGAGGAGTTGCAGCGCGTTGTTGTGGCGCTCATGTCTAAGGCTGGACATAGGTTGGCTATTGCCGGCCATGTGGTCGTTGCCCGTTAATCGACCGCACATAGGGCATCGCAAGGTGGAGTTGTGTAAGGCCGGTGATATGTACTCCCCATATCTTGTTTGTGTGGGAGCTGTACATTATTCAGTGTTGTGTATCTTTGTAGGGTGACGAAGTGTGCTCCGTCCGCCGCGGCGTGGGCGAGAAGGGCTTCATGGTTAGTGGTGTGGGAAAGAGGCGTATGTATGTGTGTTTGGTGTTGTAACTGTGCGCATCGGTTTTGCGATTGCGTACGTGTAGGGCGTGTGTTCTCCTTGTGTTTGGAGTATGAGTGTGTGGCCTTGTCCATGTTCCTATCGTTGTGTTTGAACGTGTTGTGTAGGTTATGTCTAGCGGGTGCAGGGCTGTCCGCGACGAGGGTAGCTGGCGAGTCGGAGAGGTCATTGCCCATAGAGTGGTTGCTTGCTTTGATTTTGCTTTGATGTGCTCGGAGACCGGATGCGCAGAACGATATGATGGTGTTTGTGATTTATTCGAGTGTGTCGCGGTGGATGTGGTGGCGCTAGTTGTTAGGGTATTTCATGTACCCTGGAATAAGGCGGAGTGAGCATACGCTTGTCCGTGAGGCGGTGTGTGTGTGTGTGTGTGTGTGTGTGTGTGTGTGTGTGTGTGTGTGTGTGTGTGTGTGTGTGTGTCGTGGTTGGAGGCCTATGTCAATGCCCGCAAGTTTTTCTCGATTGATTGTGAGGGAGGGGGGTGGAGGTCACCAAAATGTCGACGCGTGTGTCCGAGGCAGGGTGCGCGGTAGCCGCTCCAAAGGGGGAGGAGCCTCGCTTTATTGAGCCGTCTATATAAACGATGTCCTGGCAGTTCCAAGCGGGAACACATTGTGTGGAGGACTAGGTCAGTGCTGCGCGTTCTATGAGAGGATAGGAAATTGGGTGGGTGGGGTCGGGGGGTCGGTGGTAGATGCGTTTTGAGTGCGGTGCATAGTCGGTGAAATGAGAGGGTGTGGGATGGTGATGGATGGAGGTAAGGGGAGGTGTGTATTGCATTATGGATTCGGATGTGCTGTGGAGTGCGGTCATAGCCGTGTGGGAGGGCAACGAGGCTAGGGCGAGTGGGTTTGCGACTAGGTAGATATCTACCATCCAGCGTGTGCCGAATGGTGTAGGGGTGGAAATGCCGGTGTGTTGGCCGGGGGACAGGAACGTGTGTGCGTCGTTGGGGACGGTGTAGAGGTGGTGAGTGTATGGTGAGGTGATGTATTTTTGAGTGGCGGCATGTTGTGTGTTCTCATCATGGGAGGATGAGGATGGTGGTGATGGGAGAGTGAGTAGCGGTGGAATGGGCGCTGGTGACGGCACGTTCCATGGCGCGGCGCATGCATTCGTGGTCGTATTCCGGGTTGGTGATGTTAATGCCGTGCCATGTGTGTGATGCATTATTCCCGATGGATGATAAGATGGCGTCTTCTGGGTATAGTGAGTGGTATGTGTGGGAATGTAAGGATTTGTTGAGAGGGTCTGAGTAGACCTTGGTTTGGGTATATGGAAGGTGCTGCGAAGGGCGGGGAGGAAGTCCTCACGAGTGGCCCATCTATTGCGTGTGATGGTGGCGGGTGTGGGTAATTTGTTTTCTGAGCGTGAGCCGAGTCGTGTGATGCGTTTGTAGACCCCCTCTTTGAACGTGCGGTGTGCTAGATCGGGGCGAAAGAGTTGGTAGAGGTGACGGGTGCAGGTGCCGGAGAGCGTTGTGACCGCGCGGCCGTCTGGGGTGCAAAGGATGGTTGTGTCGTGGAGGCTTAAATGTTTGTAGATGGTGAACGTGCTAGTGGGGAGCATGTCTAGTTCTGGATTGATGGGATCGTGTTTGAAGGAAATGAGGGGGTGCGTTCATGGGGTAGGTTTGGGTTCGGGGAGTGTGCGCGATGTGGTCGGGACGAAGCCGTTATTGATGGCAGAGAGGGCAGCGGGGCCGGAGGGGGTCTCATTGATGGTGTCATGGAGTTGGAGGCAAGGGGCCCACTGAACCACGTGTAGGCGGGTGTATTGGTGCGTTTGGCCTCGTTCGCACCACTCGCAGTGCCACATGCGTGGGCCCTGTGCGGGGCGGCAGTGGGAATGAACGGCAATTTGCGGGCATGTGCTGCAAGAGGTAGCGGAGTCTTGGTGCAGGGTGTCATGGCAGTTTGAGCAAAGGGACGGGAAGGGGGGGTAACATACCGAGCCGGGGGTGGAGGAAATGAGGCGGAAGCCGTCGTCGAGTTGAAGTTGGATGTCCCATTCCTTGACTTGTTTTGGGGCGCATTCAACCATGTGCTTTGTCGCACCGTATTCGGCATCCTTGTGTTTGGAGATGATGCATGTGACGTCGCTGGGAGGATAGGGGGTGTCCAAGGGAGAGAAGTATTCCTCTTCGATGTGTGTGTTGGGGGCAAGGGGAGAGGTGGTTTGATGCTAGGTTGGTGGATGCCGGGGGTGAGGGTGCTAGGGAAGCGGGGGAAGTGGGGTAGTAAGAGAGGAATCCAATATGGCTGGATGGTAGTGGGTGGAGTGGCATGTTGTGAATGGTGTCAAGGGGTTCAGTGAGGACCGCGGCTAGGAGACGGATGGGGACGCAGAGTGAGTCACTGGACACTCCGAATGTGGATATGGATTTGTGTTGTTTAACGAGGATGGAGGAGGTGAATGCGCGGAGAAGGAGTTGTGAACATGTGGTGATTTTGTTTTGCAAGCAGGGGGGGAGGCGGGAGAGGAGAGACTTGTGTGTGTGGCGGGGTGTGAAGTCGCAGTAAGCTTGTTTGTAAGTGTGTGGGTCGGCATTGTGAGTGGCGTTGCTGCGGAATGAGGCGAAGAGGGGGTCGTCTTGGCGTGTGAAGTAGGCGCGGAGTGTGGCGGCGATGGGATTGGTGAGGGAGAGGGGGTATGCTGGAACATGGTGCCGGCGTCGCGCGGTGGCTGAACCATGCCTCTAATTGTGCGTGGGGAGGAACCGCGTGACATGATGGATTATGTGAGCCAGTGGTTGTAACTGAAGGGTATAGTGTGAATGTGTGTTCTGGCCATGGGGCTTTTGTATACCGGGGTGTTCATTATTTTATGGAGTTGACAAACTTTGATTTGTGATGCGTGAGCATTGAGGGAAGGGAGGCCATAGCCTAGGTCGGACGTGGGGCACTAGAGAGCAATGCGGGGAAGGTTACACACCGAGGTGACGGCGAAGCGGAGTGCCCGGCAGATTTGGCTCTCGAGGGTGTCGAGCTTTCTGTCGTTGAAGAGGCCGAGCAGGAGGGTGAAGTGTTTGCCAAGAACTCCTCGAATAGCCTGGATTCTGCGGGATTGTGTAAGCAAGGAGGTGGATGGGGCATTAATAAGGAATGTGGTCGAAAGCTTTAGTTCTCACCAATGCTTTGTGAAGGTAAGGATGGTGTTGAGCTCAACTCCGAGGACCCGGTAAGATTCCGAGGGGTTGATGGAGGGGATGGGAGAGTTTGAATCGCTAACGGTAACGAAGTGGTTTGTAGGCGGGACGCGAGCAGGGTGCGGTTGGCGAGAGTTAGGGGGTTGCCTTTACTCCATAGTGCGCCGGTAATGCAAAATTTGCAAGTATTGACAGTCATACATGTGAACTCGACCGAGAGGGAGAGCTTTTTGAGTTGGATGGTCATATTGGTGGGAGAGGCCGTTGCGAGACTGAGGTCGTCGGCGAAGCTGTGGCAGATGTATGTCGCCGTGGGTTCTGCGGGGTCAGTCTTAGTGATGGGGGCACCGGGGTTGTAGCCTCGGCTGCCGACCGTGGGCCAGCGGAGAAATTGTTCGAGAAAGAGGGGGGAAACGAAAGGGGAGAGGGTGTCCCCCTGAAGACTTCCGTGGCTGATGTCGATAGACGGAGTGGGGCCGATTGGGTTGTTGTAGTCGGTCGTAGAGATACCATAAAATTGTTCGCATGCGTCGACAAAGATGGAGGGCATACCGAGTTGGTGTATGTGCATGAACATGATGTGTTGGTCTGCGGTGTTGAAGGCTCCTTTGAAGTCGGCGTACATGATGTAGATGTCCTTGTTTTAGATTTTGGCGTCTTCCATCATCATGATGACGGGGGCGGGGGCATCATAGATCCTGCGTAGGAGTCTGAAGCCCTCTTGTTGTTCGCTGAGAATGCCGTGGGTCTCTCCATTCTTGGAGCCCGCGTCTGAAACCACAGCTGTCTAGAATTTTAACATATTATTTATGAGGGCAATGGGGCGGTAGTTGTCAAGGATGGTGGGGTCACCTTTTTGTGTAGCAGGTAGGTGGTGCTGTGGCACAGATCGGTGGGGGGGGGGGGTAAGCTTTGTGCGCGAGGAGGGAGAGGAGGGAGAAGAGGGCGTAGTGGGTCGCGTTGGGGAGATATTTTATAATTTCATTGGGTATACCGTCTGGGCACGGGGCCTTACAGGTGCCGAGAGAATATACTGTTTTATCGAAAGCGTCTCGTGTGACCATGGCGGCGAGAGTGACTGAGGGGTTGCCTTTGGGTGTAATTACGATCGGGTCGGGGTTATCGGGGCTCTCCTATGGTGGGAGTGGGAGCTCGGGCGGGGTGTTCAGTGTTTAAACCCTAAATCATTGGGTAGCAGCGTACGGCTCCAGTTAAGAGTTATTTCGCTGCAAAGCGGTCGGTGAGCTGATCATGTACTAGGCGGGACGCTTTGGAGATTGTGAGAGAAATGAAGAGGGGAGAGCTCAGTCTGACGAGACGCCCCGAACTTATATGACCCGTCAATGTTCTGCTGTTGTAGAATTTTTTTTAAGGGGGGGGTCGGCGGCGATGCGAGGTGGCGCGGGACCGCTAGATATGAATTCACGCATGTATGAAGCGAGTTGATATAACATACCCACCGCCGCGCAGGAGCTCCACTGGACATACCTAGGTGGGTATGTCCAATCGAACTTCCTAATACGCAGCAACGAGTCCGGTGGGAGAGGGGTGTGATAGAAGGAGAGGAGTGTGATAGAAGGAGAGGACTGTCTTTGCACTTTGTAAATGCTGTCCATCGAAGGAGAGGAGTGTGGTGAGCGAGTTCCCGATCGATTATATTTATGTAATCGACTGTGAGGTCGAACTTATTGAGGATGTTGGCGAGCGATCCAGAAGAGCGAGAGCACCGAGTCCAAATGGTTCGTCGATTCGGGAAGAAAAACTCCATATATCCAAAAGCTAGTAAGTGAAGGGGGCGATGAAGTATAATTGGCATGTGAGGAGGTACGAGTCGACCGTACGGGACGACAGGTCGGCGGCCCGTCCGAAAGCGGTGGCTGATTTGGGGGCAGCCATGATCAACGGTGTCTAGAGGTCCCGACCAGGGGCGGGCTTAAGTAGTGAAGCGATAATGATGTCATGTGTGACGAGCTGAGGTGCCGTGAGAAAAGGAGTAAGTGGGTGACCTCAGAAGCGGCACATGGGGGTGGGGTGACCCCCAAGCTTGAGGGTCGCGGGCCGATCGCGCGTTTCAAGGGCATGCTTGCAAGTAGCACGGAGGTTAGAATGGGGATTTAACATGATCCATAGCGTCGGAAAGCATTCGGGGAGAGTGGTGGGTTGATGATTGGGTGACTTGGTTGGTTTGTGGTGGTGAACGTATGTTGGCGGCACACGACCACGGTCTGGGCGACAAGGGTTTTGCCTTTTGGGGGCGGCGGACGCTAACGTCCGGACGCTCGTTGGGGCGAGGTGGAGTGCTCCGTACCCGTGGAGAAGGGGGTTTTGTAAGCGATGTGTATTTCTTGTTTTGGGTAGTACCGTGTCTAAATTTCGATGTAGATTTGAAAGTGGTGGCGCGGAAGCCGCGAGGAGGACTAAATTCGAATTTGGGAAAGCTGCGCCTTTGAGTGTAAACCGCCGTATGGTATCTCTACAAATCCACTGACCGAAGTGAGCGAGGCTCGGGGGAGAAGAGGAGGTCAAATCCCGTTGTTAGCGGTTCCGGTATCCACCAATTGTCGCTCATGGGATGGCCAAGCCTCGAGCGAAGATGGTCGGTATAGCTCATTCGAGCGCAGAATCATCCCTGCGTGTTGTGGTAAGTAGTACTTAAGCCATACTTTGGAGTTTTTTACGGTGTTAGATGACGGTGGGATACGGTCTTTTGCACACATTGCAAATAGGTGTGCTGATAAGTGTACCCCGTCGACGAGTACCCGGCCCAATCGTTCTCCTCGGTGTCCTAAATGGCAGTGTATTGATGGCCGCTAGACAACAAACGGACCGATTTGCCGATATTATTGTATTACATTTTCAGTTACAATTGCTTTTGCATTTATTTTCATTACAACAATACCAACAAATATGACTAATGCGGTCTAACAGACATCAATTGCTTAGCCTTTTTGGGCACTTTTAAAGAGGAAAGATAGGTCCGGGTACTCTTTCTACCGGGTACACCTATCGATACACCTCTCTCCCATGTGTGTGTGCCGACGATCCTCAAAGGTCGATAAGAAATGTAAGCAGCCGCAATAATTACCACAGCCCCCCGCCTAACTAAGAAGTAACCAACAAAATATATAATCAAGAAAATTGAGATCTGATAATAAATCCTTTCGTCAAGAATGCAAGTTGAAACATGTTGCAAGACCTTCACGATGTGCGGCCCGCTCCCACTGAACCGGGGTGTCGACCGACCTAGGCCGATCGGCGTCCGGGAGGGGCCAAGCGACGGACCAGCCTAATCTAGCCCCCGCATGACTCCGGTCTTGCCGGAGGAAGGAGGGGCAAGGCTGGCCTAAACCCCCTTCTCATGTAGTCCGTCGCTCGTCGATCCCGTTGTCGCATCCCGTGTGCCCCACCCCAAAGTCATTGCCGCTCCTCTCGACGCGGCACCACCTAATCGGGGACCCCCTTCGCCTCGAGGACGGACTGGAGGGTCCCAAACTGACAAACAAAATTTCTAGCGCATTTGCCTCCGAGCAAAATAATTTTCCCAGTCATGTTCCGGGCAATTTCTGACTTGGCACCCGGATACCTGTCAAACCGCGGGCCCAACGCTCGTACCCTTTTCCTTCCTATCGTGCGTCCATCGAGCATCCTTGTTTCCAGTGTGGGCCTCGCGACGCTAACCCGGGCCCACACTATTATCTAATACTAGGTATGCCGAGCGATTGTGGGTGTCGAAGGAGGGAGGGCATGTCACCGTAGCCGGATCCGACGGGCCGCGGGGCGATGAATTGTTTTCAAAACCTCCCGTGCCGGTATTTCCGGCTGCAGCCGACCCCGAGGGTCGTCGCAGCCAGATCTTGTCCCACCCCCCGTCGCGATCATCGTCCTTGCCGCTTAGGCGAGCTTCCCCCCCCGGGAGGTGTAGCTTGGTGACGTACGTAGTTGGCATCCAGTCAATCCCCTACCCTAGTCATGCTTCCCGACTAGGTGCCTTAGATCCGGGGTTGTAGATACGCCCTTACCCTCCTCCCTCCCCCCTCCCCCCCCCCCCCCCCCCCCCCCCCAAAGAACGGTGGGCCAAGCCGTATAATTCACAAACAGGAAAGTAATCACTCCCGTATTACTACAAGCGTTTCCGGTCTCAAGTGCGGGAATTAAGGGATATCCGTGGGGTAGGGTAGGACAAAAATTTCAGCGCCGAGTACGGACATTACTTATTTTCCGAAAAAGCCCTCCGTACAAGGCTGCACGGCGGCGGATGGTCATGAGGATCGCCGCCGCTACACCGAGTCGCCTCACCGGTTACTACCGTCCTCATGCATGCTCCGCGTCGTGCTTGACCATGGATACTGAACGGTCACATGCCTAGTCTGCGGCTAGCGAGCGCCATATACCATGGCGCTGCTTCTAAAGACCCGCCGCGATCTCCAACACCCGCATCCTTCCTCTAATCCGGTCGTATCCTCCTCGCCTCCACACGCTCCTCAGATGCAGCCCCATCCCCTCAAATGGGACGGTATGTGAGGAGTATGCGGTCTTGAAAAGACATATCGGACGGCCCGAGTGCGAAGTATACATATAATAGTTTCGAAAGCCCTCCGTACCGAGGCTTTCCGACCATTGTTTATCACCCGGGTCGCAGCTGCCGGATTTCATCCCGCCTAACCCCCAAACGTGCCAAGCCTAGCATGGGTATAGGGTAACAAGCGCTCACCACGAGGGGGTGGGGGTGAGTGCCGCCGGCGGGTGCTGAGTGCATGTATATGTCATGGATTTGTCGTGCGTGTCGCAGGGGTTGTGGAGTCACCGGGTTAAAACAGATTAGTGGCTGAGGGAGTGTGATAGCGATTATATAAGTGGGCGCTAAAGATGGCGTACGCCATGGCTTTTGTCATGCAGTGGTGGTCGTATTTTGAGTAGGCAGCAATACTGTTGAGACAAAAGGATGGAGGACTTGTCGACATTTGTGGACAAAAACTCAGCCCCCGGGCACATGGAGTGGTAACAATTTGGTGTCATGGTATTGTTAGGGGGATCGGAGTAGAGTTTCGTGCATGCATTGGACTTTATTTCAAGGATAGTTGTGAGCTCGGTGCATGTGACCCGTCATCTTTTGAACTGCCGGAGCATTGCGTCACATGGTTCTGAAAGGGTACCTATGCATGTTACGAGGCGATACACATTTTTTGTCCAACGTGTGGCCAAAATAGTTTATTCAAGTGATGGACTTGAGGGCGTATAAGGTTGGTGATAGCTCGGCCGGAGGGGCGGCACGGGAGAATGAGGGGTAAGAGGGGCGTGAGAGCAAGCCGGTGGGGATCATGTCCAAATTCGGGTTGATGGCGTCGTGTGGAAAGGATACGAGGTCAGAGGACCACGGGGGTAGCCCGGGTCGGATATGGCTGGAGAAGTGTTACCTGAGTGACCCGTCTCAAAAAGGGAGAAGGCATGCTAACTGGTAAGGCGTGGTTAGGATGGTGGCTCGGAGTTCGGGACAAGATACCCGTTGAACATTGTAAGCATGCTGGCGTGTGGGCTTCCATGTTGGCAACATTTGCAACGCCAGTTGAAGAGGGGGTGGGGGGGGGGCTGCATTTGACGCGACAAACATTATGCGAGTTGTATTTGCAATGCTGCACATCGTGCGATGAGGGGCCGCCACAAATTGCGCAGCGTCGGTCTTATTTGTCGTCCTTTACATGAGAGGATGGGGGGGGGGCGTTGGTGGTGGTGAAACCTTCCCGTTCGTGTAGGAAGTTTTCCATTTTGTAAAAAAATATGGGGCTCATTGTACGACGAGGTATGGAGTTTGACTGTGTTTGTGTTTGGAGATGACTTTGAACACGTCGCAAGGGGGAGAATTTCAGGTCGTGTCATCGAGATAGATGGCGATCTACATAATACTATGCATTGGACTTTTTTTGATTTTTGCACCCATGTATTATTTTCAAAAAGTCAAATACCGGTATGATCAAGTCCGAGAATTGTGAGACGGGGATGTGCTAGCGAAAGACGGAAGAGATTGCAGACCGGTCGGGACGCTCTCCGGCATATTTGGAGGATGAGGAATGAAGTGGACGGAGGTTCCCACCTTCAGTGCCCTCCACATATTTCAAAGGCACAGATACCCAATGTTGTCTATTTTTTTTTTTTTTTTTTTTTTTTGGGGGGGGGGGGGGGAGGAGGGGTGTCCGGTCCGCAATAAGCGAATGATTGCCCATGGCGTACGTAAGTGTGTTTCTATTTCTGGTTGCCCCGGACATACGCGGCGAAAACAAACTGAAGACGAACAAATCATTTCTTACCGTGGGTAAATTGTAGCACAGCCGCAAGCCCGCAAATGTCCCATGGGAGAACCACGATGCACACTACAAGTGAGAAATTTCATTTTTTGCCATAAAAGTGGCTTGGCGGACTAAGAGGTAGTTGCATGTGGATGAGAAGACGGCAAAGATGACGCGAGGAAATGATCTTGGCACTCAAATAACGCCAACCATTCCTGCGGGGCTTTACACATGACGCAGACTGTCAGGTGGGCGACCCCGCCACGGTTGTGATTTGTTTAGGGAAGGAGAGACATCCTTGTATACTCTTTGTCGGAGTTCAATTGCTGCGGCCTAACTAGTTCTCTAAAAATGGAAAAATTTTAGTTCCAGACCCCAACAGTGCAATGCCGCCTTGTCTTTGCATTGCCGAAACGCGAGAAACAGAACGCCGACAGATATGCAAGCCAGAAGATCTCAAGGCGGGGGCTGGGGAGAGTATGCGAACGATCGAAATGGCGAGCTTGGACTCATGACGTAGAGGTTTAAATACAAGCACATGGCAAATTTCAAAAGTGTAACAGGCCAGGTTCCCAAGCTCATATATCAATTCAATTAGTTTACAACAAAGACATAGTGGGCAGCCAGCTCTTGGCATACCCTACCAAAACCGTGCGAAAGCAAGCGCCGAATCTGGTCACCCGCTGACAGAACAAAAGATGTATAAAGAATGATGACAAAAAAACATCAGTTTGTCGCTACGATTCCCGATTCGCCTACCGAGACAACAATTCGTAAACACATCGTCGCGATGCAGCCTCGGCAGCAGGATGAGTAGTTGCCTATCGTGCTATTACCCACCCTTCCCCTCTTCGGAGACGGATTGGACGCGTATCAGCGATGCTTTCTCGCTGTTACTTGTCCGAAAGCCTCGTTTGCTGGCCCCGTCGCGCTTCGCGTGCGCTTGACCGGCCTTAGCACTAATGGACGAGGGGCTGGTGTCGAGGGTACCGGGGAGGCTGACCGCCGACGAAAGCTCTTTCGTGAGGGCACTCTCTACAGCCGCCAGCGTGAGCTGGCCCTGGTTCCCTTGAAAAAACTCGTAATTTCGGTGCAGCTGATCGTACAGTGCTTCGCCGGCGCTGGGGAACAGTTGCCACCAAACGCGGTAGAGTGGAAAGGTGATGACGGAGTAGAATCCCAACTGATTCTGCCCCACCATCGGCCCCGTCTTAAAGCGATCCATCAGTGGCGATATGGTGCGGCTTTCTGCCCTCTCCTGCAAAGACGGAAGACAACACATCGAATCAGAAAGACATCCCGCCTTAAGCAGCTCTAGAAAGGAGCGATACATCGTTTTCAGGGTTGCCCCTCCTAGCCGCCGCGGATTCATGTTCGTGCAGTCAGTGCACAATGCATGTTTATCCGTTATCGTCATTCTTCAGATCGCTCGTAGTGCGACGCGTGGACATGGCATGGCACGACTCATTTTCAGGTATTCGGAGCAAAACTGATAAGACCATCACATTTAAAATATAAGTTTCAGGTGGCGAAAATATCCAGAAGAATGAGGGGGGGGGGGGGGGGGGGGGGGGGGTCGTCGCACTCGTAGACATCGTGCTTTGATGGCTTGAGCACCCAAGAGCACACTCTCATTACAATGCCTTGCGTGCGTTCATGTCACACCTTATATGTGGAAGCGCAGGAGCCAAGTGTACGACAATATGAAACACCTCTTCCACTAAAGGCAGCGGGACAACGCATCCACGTCATGAAAGCATTTCCAATTCTAAAAATAATATGAAATCTAACTGTGGGCCTGAATCGATGTTAATACCATTTCATTCAGTTAATACAGTGCACCTTTGCAGGGAGCTAGACATGACTTAACACATGACACTAATAGACACTAACGATATCCACTGACGTCTTAAAAGTCAACAAAAAATTCTTACAAGAAAAAGCAGTGGAGGCCACCAAGCAAAAAGAAGAAAAGAGAAAAAAACCTAAGCCCGAGGAACAGGAAGGCATGCCACAGCACCAGCACTGCCCAACACGTCTTAAAAGTCACACACATCAGAATGATTAAATATGATTGGTACAAGTCATTGAATGTAAAGGAAAAAATGCCGTTTGGAGATAGTATCTGCGAAAGTAGTATAGTTTTATTGAGGACCCGATTTCAAAACGTACGGGTCCTCAACAAGTTTACGAGCACTGTATATGCTCGCAATGCGCCCAACGTGAAATCAAGGCTGTACTGCTATAAATTGGGTTACAAGCCGCACTACATGAAGCTGTACTGTGTTATCATCATCAAAACTGAATGGATTGAAAAGATGGTATCTGTGTGTATGAAGGTGGTGACATATAGATTGATGAGCGGGTAATATTACAAATTATATTAGAAAGACTGCATTGGGATCCACCGGCAGAGAAGGAGACAACCAAAAAGAGGCAAAGAAGAGTAAGCCCAAGGAGCAGGGAGGCAGGGAACAGCAGCTGCACCAACCTCCTGCGGAGCATCACGAGCCCAGCGCGTGCCATGAAAAAAAGCGAATTAGCGGATATTATCTGTTTTAAGTGAGGAATGGATGAGAGTCGAGTCAAATCTGATTTTAACTGCACAGAAAGCACGGTACGAAACACTTTATTCATCGGGTAGAGCGGTGAAAAATTATTACGAGTACGGATCTAGCAAAAAGCCTCAAGTTTTCCTAGTATGTCTCATCTTTCGTGGATGGCGGCAAAGTTCACCGAATTTTCCTAGTATATGGTGGACAAAAAAATTTATTCAAAAATCCGGCAATCCTCACATCTGTAGCCGTATTATCCCCAGACAAAAACATCAAATTACTTGAGACTGAAAAAATACGAGTACAATGACAACGACGACGCGGAATGCAATTATGCACATGCGCGTGCAAACATAATACTTTTATAAGAAAAGGCAGATGAAACCACCAAGCAAAAAGGAGCGAGGAGAAAAAAACCCCATTTGCCTAACCCCGCATGCATGTAAATCATGTTTTTCCGCCCAAGCATTACTTTCAATT
This sequence comes from Tetraselmis chui, assembly GCA_026401115.1. NCBI lineage: Eukaryota > Viridiplantae > Chlorophyta > Chlorodendrophyceae > Chlorodendrales > Chlorodendraceae > Tetraselmis > Tetraselmis chui. The sequence continues at coordinate 144,065 of JAPMLY010000286.1, forward strand.
TTGTAAGGAGAGGTACAGGATAACCCGTTTGCAGACGACGGGAGAGGGACTCCAAAACACGTGTCGGAAAATAAGGGCGGACTATATTTTACTCAATTGTACTGGCGTTTATTCCAGTGACTATCACAAACAATAAAATAATAAACAAATGAAATTTGTAGATTCTACGAATTGCTAAACTACGATTGTCTTTTGTAAATACTAAACAAGCGAACGAACGAAATACTTACGTGTCCCATTTACTGTTTTGCAAATTAACAGCATTAGTAGCTATTTGTAGTTGGATGATTTGGCGGCAAATGAGGAGGAACGGGCGAGCACCAGATCGCCCTGCGCAAAGAACTCGTCTTCGAGGCGCTGAAGCCACGGGAGGTGCAGCTTCATGGGAAGCGTGCAGTGGCCCAGGTCCGCCGCTTTCATCGCTATCTGCAGCACAATACGCTGCTGCTCCGCATTGAGCTCCACAAAGCTGTCGATGCCGGAAGTATTTAGCTCCGCCAGCGAGCTCGCGCGGCTGGCGGCACTGCCGAGATTCAGCGCTTCCACCACCTTCGTCTGCGCGGCCGCCATCAGTTCGAAATGTCGGCTCATGTCCGTCGCGAGCACCAGTTCTATGAGTTGCGAGCGCAGTTTCCGGCGGCGCTCGAGCTTGAGGTGCGAAACGAAGGAGCCGGGCTCGCGGAGGAGGAGGAGGAGCTCGTGGAGGGCGAAGTTTTCGAGGACCGCTTGGTCGTTAAACTGCATTGCGGGCTCCATCTGCATATTCATCCGACCAGGTGTGAGGTCATATGAGAAAAATGTGATTCCATCATTCCTGCGAGTTAATATGAGACACCGAGGCTGAAACTGAACGCCCGCATTGGGTGACTGCCCACGTTGGGGAATTGCGTACATGTGCCGTACCAACAAAATATAAAGCTACTCTGGAGAGGGGTATTTGACTATCGTGATTGAATTCTTACGCATTCTGTGTCGGCACATACGAAAGGCGTGGTGGGGGACTAATGGCCGCACTCATATCAAGTAGCTGTTCGTTGGTTTACTTTCTGCGTAATTAATGGAATGACAGGTAGGAAAGAGGGGTCAAAGGAGGGGGGTCACCTCTTTGTACACCACCCAGGAATTGGTGGTGCCGGGGTGCTTGTAATCATGGATGGAGGCCGCGAGAACGAGGGCGAGGAGAGTAATGCAGCCGTCGCGGCTGCCCGAAAGGTCGTCCACGACACCCGACATGGTGAGCATCGTGGCGAGGCGGCAGGTGACGTCCAGCGCGTGCGCGGGGCCGTGGTACGGGTTGTCCTGGTACCCCGCTACCACCACGCGCATGAAACCACGCAGCCGCGACCTACTGATGCGGAGAACATCCAGCACGTGCCACCCGTCTAGTACATGTACGACCACGTGCTCCAGCGCGCGACCGCTCGTCGCCTTTCTGTGAAGGCCCAGCGCGTCTAGAAAAACATTGTTCCCCAGCTCTGCATCTAGTCCGTCCTTGAGCGCCTCATACTCCTCCTGCGGGGTCGCCATATGCCCAAGAGTAACCGTTGCTCAAATCAGACATATCTAATGCCCGTCTCAATCTAATTACAAGTGAGACGATGAAGCCACATCAATAAGGGGAACAACAAATCAGAACCGAAGCACGCATACACTGAACGATTCCGAGGGGCATCCGAATCTACGAAACCTATGTTGGATGTGACGACACAAATGTTGACATGCACCATTGTATATTTTTGTTTTGAGATGGTTTGAAAAGAGCTGTTATAGTTCTGTTGTTTATGAGACGGCATGGGCGCCTTATTCATCGCTGAATCGATGACATCAAATTCTGTATTCCCTTGGCACAGAACATATGAACTCGTTGCTCACCGAGAATGATGCTACTTTAACTTCGTTACGAAACAGCGCACTGGCCGAGGTTAACTTTCAAAAAGATCGCATGAGAGTCAAGAGAGACAAAGAAACACTCGATCGCGGCCGTTAGCTTTCGTACCTGCCACACAGGGGCTTCGGAAATTCCAGAGGTGTCTGACATCCGCTGGCCAGTCGCGCCAAGTTCCACCACATTACGCGTGCACTGACTGGAGGCGATGCTACTGGCGCTGCTGTTGCGATCAACTGCCGTAGGCACCGCCGAAGACTCGAGCAGGAAACGCTTCATGTCTTCGTGCATGCCGCCATTGGGCCCGTCAGCAAAGTTGTCGAGGTTGGGCACGTACAGGTTATTAGATGATACAAGCACGTCTCGTAATTCGCGCGCTCGGTCTCGGACCCGACGATCCCGAACGCCACCCTTTGTACCCCCTTCACCGATGTCGGCAAGGAAGGCGAGAACCATCGTCAGAGGGCTCTCTGCGTCGAGCTCACTCACGTCGCGCATTTTCTGCAGGTCAGCGGCCAGCTTCCTGTTTCGCAGCCCCAGATAAGCCGCAGCGAGGAACATCAACGCCGCGAGTGTGCCAAAACCGATTCCAAGCCCCAAAATCATACCCAGCGCCGAGCTGTTCGGCGGTTCGCAGTGCCGCTTGTCCCCATGCCACAGCACTCCTAGGTCAGAGCATGCGTCTGGGTTGAGGGCGCACACAAATGGGTCGATCGCCTCACCGGCCGGGGGCTCAGGGCACGCTAGCTCGATGGAATGAGTGTAGCGAGCTGTGATGCCGCACACGGTGATCCACACCTCTAGGCGGGCGCCATCAAATAGGCGCTCAGGGTCTACCACCACCCTTACGGTTTTACCATCTCCCGAAATGGCGACTGGCTCGCCACCCAGTGGGATCTCCGAGCCATCTGATAGCTGTGTGAAAATCACGCGGCCATCGCCATCTTCAAGAATCGCCACTCGCGTGGATGCCTAGCGTAACGAAGAATGCACACACACACACACACACACACACACACACATATTAAAATAACCAATGAGCCGAGCGATAAAAGCAAAAATGACTGTGACTTTCTTTCGCCGAGGGACAAACCATGTGACAGAAAAAATATAGCTCGTTGAATCGCTTGGCTGGACCTGAAAGGTGTCGAAGGGGGCACCGTGCGAGGTGCAGTTTGCGCCACAGGAAACCGCGAGGCCGTGGAAGCCGGGAGCCGGCTCGTACACGATAGTGTCGTTCGCTGACACCAAGAGGCCACGCGGCATCGTGCGGCTGCCTTCCATGCTCACTCCCGGGAAGGGATGTGTAGTGTTGGCCAAGAGACCCGCCTCGATACGGAGGAATCGCCCGAGCGCGCCTTTTCGACACATACTGGGCGGCTTGAACTCTGCCTGCTCATTTCGCATAGCAAGCGCAGAGCTTCAGATGAGAATAAGGGGAAAGTCCAAACGACAGCACCCTGGAAACATGAAACGTTGGATACGAAGAATTCGGATGCGATGAGCTGGAACGTACCATTTGTTCCACATCGGTCAGCCACCTGGGCCTCTCCGGAATCCCTTCCCACAGCACGGTCCACTCGGTCAAGTTGCCGCGGTATTCACGCGCAACGGACAAACGGGTGACGGCCGGGCGGAACTGTGAGGAAACGCGCTCTAGAACACTGATAGAAGAAAAGTAAAGCTCTTTCGCAAAGCCGACGACAATGAAGGGGGTCTGCTCGATACTGGCGTATTGCAAATTCGGTAGCCAACCCACGGTTTCCTTAGTGTCGTGGTCGGAGGAGCCCAGGATGCTCACAGCGTAGTACTTTTTTAAAGATGCCTCACAAGGCCATATGTTGACGCCGCTCGCCGCGCAGTCGACCTGGTTACAGGTTGCCTGCAGGTCGCAGCAGCTAGAAGGGCACCTACGCACAGTACGGATGAAGGGGGGAGATGGAATCAGAGGAAACCTAGCTCTATAGTGCGCGGTTCAAAAACAATAATACTATTATACACAAGTATGATATGGAACGAAGCTAGCATATAGTTTCGCGAGGATACACTGACAATTTTTAATAAACGGCGAGGACGTACACAAAATTCGCGATTCCCATTGCGACAGAAATAATTACCGCCACGGCGAGTTTGGCTGTTTTCCATCAAGATAATAATATTGGCACCCATAACTATAATCCCGATGTATCATCGTTATTGAAACCCGCTCATTGATAAGTCCGGCTGCAGTTGCTAAGGAAGCAACGGTCCGTGCTCCTTTCAAGTATACGGGGTGTGTAATCCATAAGCCCCTCTAATGGAGTACAACGGCCTATAAATAATTGAAATGCACCCAAAAATAAATTAAAAAAACGAACAGGCAAATAAATACCCGCAGAACAAAAAGAACAGCACATATATTGCACAAATCGACTGAAAATGCGAATACTACTTCATTGTATACATTCAATGTTTATACCGATACAACCGAAGACGAGCTTTAGTGAGTGGCAGTTAAACGTAAAGCATAGGTAAAGCGGTGACCTGTGCGTACCCGTGATTCTGCGAAGAAAAGGAAGGTCCCCATTTTGGACTGTAAGGCGGCAGCTCGGACGCCCATTGAATCAGAGTATCAGAGGCGCCTTCGAATTCCATCGCAGTCAGTTCCTCTGCAGCGCCCCCGCCGATGTTAGATACGTAGTGTGCTAGGCTGCCAAGGCGCGGCGGCTCCGTCACCCACCACTCCGTCGAGTCGGCGAAAGAGCCGTCGATATCGGAGGAACGCAGCTGCAGCGGCGTTGGCGTGTCAGGAGATACCGTCATCTCCCGCTCCCCATTAAACTGCGGGCTGTCGTTGTCGGGGACAACCGTTACGTGAGCAAAGGCATCCGGTGTGACGACGGGCGCCCGCGCGGCGCCGAGAGCCTTCTGGAGAATATGTCGATATGAAAAAGTGTCGCGGAAGTTAGCCTCATTGAGGGGAGGCACGTAAAGCACAGTTCCCTCCTCGTCCAACACCGCGTGCGGCAGCATAGCCCGCGTGATGGGGCGGCTGATATCGCTAAGATTTACGTCGGGATATTTGGAAAAGTCGGGAGCGCCCAGAAAGCCCACGTAATTGTTGAAGCCGATGTCGTACAGAGACCCGCGCTCAGGCAAATCGCTGATGATGGTGGCGACCTGCGCAGATAGTCGGCAACGATATAAATCTATACGCATCAGTCAATCGCCGTGGAAAAGCCAAGACATGGAAGTCTGAAACGCAGAAGTGTTTAATATCATGTCACCCGTACGGCCGTATTTAGAATTGTAAGACTCTAGTGATGGAGAGAGAGAGAGAGAGAGAGAGAGAGAGAGAGAGAGAGAGAGAGAGAGAGAGAGAGAGAGAGAGAGAGAGAGAGAGAGAGAGAGAGAGAGAGAGAGAGAGAGAGAGAGAGAGAGAGAGAGAGAGAGAGAGAGAGAGAGAGAGAGAGAGAGAGAGAGAGAGAGAGAGAGAGCAAAAATAGAGGTCAACGCAGGGCCCACTGCATCCATCAGCTGGCAAAAAAGACATTCATAAGGGTAACAAAACGAACGGTCTGGGATTTTCCGACAGTCCAAACACAATAAAATGTCGAATTTAATATTCAAACAAAATTCATCTGACATTTATAGCATGGCTAGACTTCAAGTCTATATGTGAATATCCTGCGAAAAAAGCAACATCCTAAAGCTGGGTGCCTGACTGCACGATGAGCTAATCAGATGAGAGCCGATAATCGGTTGCGATTTCATGTAAAGGAAATGTAATAAGTTAATAACATATAACCACACTTGTAACGAAGGAAGGTGCTGCAATTGCTAAAATAGATACGAACCACACCAGGCACAAGTAGTACAGGTTGCTCATTTATAGATAACAAGTACCGAACAGTACTCTACCCGCGACTTCGCGAGGACTTGCACATATTCATTTCCTATTAATCAATTTTGAATGGCCCTGTGCGTTGTAAACGCCCCTGCAATTCAGCAAATAGAATTACTTTGGGTCAATGAATAATACATGAAGAGAAATTGGGAAATGCTAATCACAGGCAGCAGCCGTGACATGGCGAGTCAGGCATCCACACCACACATTGGTATATTGCACCACAGGGCAGTTAAGACTCAAGGTATGTGTAACATCAAAATGCGGAAGTATCGACTCACCGAATGCTTGAGCAAAAAACAATAACGCTTCATTCAGATCTCAAGGACAGCCGATCCAAACAGGTAGAGGACTAAACTGACATCACCAGACGGGATAAGAATACAGCTCTTACGAGACGTTCTTACCAGACGGGATAAGAATACTGCTTGTTTAAATTCCTTATAAAAGAAAAAACAACGGAAAGCACGAACAGAATAAAGATGGAAACCACCGAGAGAATAATGATACAGCGAATAAAGTTGCTACCAAATAAAATTAATTTTAAATACCCGGTAGGTACAGGTAGTAAGGCGGAAGGGTATCCACTGTGGACTTCGAAAAAAAAAGCGATAGTACCAGGCGCGCTCAATGATCGATATGGCGGTAACTAAAATATATGTGGCGCCGTCATCAGGCGAATACTGCTGCAATGACGACAGAAAAAACACGCGGATGAACTGACCTGATGGCTATCCACGGAAGCACCACCAAGCGTGAGAATGACGTTTTGATCCTCTTGAGTCGTAACGGTGCGCTCGATTGGCGCATCGGCCTGCAGGAAGCGTATACGCACCTCCGCGCTCGCGGTGTTGCCCGCAGTGTCGCGGACAGAATAAACAAAAGTGTCGCCGCCTACTGCAGCGGAGAATTCAGGGCCAGGGACGTACCATACCCGTCTAGACTGCGTCCGTACGTAATCAGGATCCAAGACCTGACTACTTTGAGAAATTGCCTCCCCCGGTACCGTAGTGTCGTCAGACAAAACCGCGTGCAGCGTGCCGTAAACGGGCGCCTGCTGAAGGGAGGTTGATAGGTTGCCCCCGTCCGCCGCCCAGGCGGAGAGCTCCACCTGTACTTGCCCATCGCTCACGACATACGCTTCCACCGTTCCCCCATACACGGGAGCTTGGGACGCCACGTAGCGGGGACTAGTCGCGGTCACCGTCCCCTTCGGTGCCAAAAATACTGCCTGCAAGTATTGTTGGATGCGAAGATATGGATAGATGGTCAGAGCGTACGGATAGCAGTACTAAGAAGCTACCCGACAATAAGGACACGCATCAAACCCTAAACCACAAAAAGTAAAACAAGCAGTAAAATAAAAACTGTACGGTGCAGGTTGTAGGACTAATATCATCAAGACGAACAACCAATAATAGTTCACCCGAGTTCAAACCGGCTTTAATATGTTGTATCGTTCAGCCACGAAGTTTTCGAGTGTTGAATGGGAGACAGCAAAACAGGCAAAGAGTGCGACAAGCGAGTCGCGAGAAGTACAAACCTCGTTCAGAGGGTTGGGAAGACGGCCAAGAGAAATATGGCGGCCGCCGGCGGTACTATCAATGGCCGTCTCTACACCCCGGGCCTCATCGAAATGAAACAATACGGCGAGAGTGTCTGGGAAGTCGTCAGGGTCCAGGCGGTGATGCATGGCGCTCATTATTTCATCCTCGGTGCGTTCAGTGCGCCATATGCGCAGCTCGTCCAGCACGCCGTCGAAGGAGGCGATGGAATCGAAGCTGTTGCCATAACTCTGCATAAACTGACCCAGCATCACTAGCCCCGGCCGCGTCGGGCGACGCTGCAGCTGAGGTGGCTGTAACAAGCTGGAGTCGGACACTAAAACGCCGTTACGATACAGTTTAATGGATCCGGTCCCAGGGTTGTGACTTACTGCTACGTGGTGCCAGCCGCGGTCGTAGTCGAAGCCGAAAGAACAGTTAACCCGCGGGCAGCTGTGATCAATCCCACCGTTAACACTCCGCCACAGGCCGTACTCGCCTATCATAAATAACCCCAACTCCCGCGTGCTTGTCTGCACCTCTGGATCCCAGCTTACCATATAAAACGGTGTTGCCACAGTATGCTTGTCCAACTTTTTAACCCACACTTCCACCGTCACGCCTTCCGCCAGAGCGCCGTCTTCATTCCAGTCGAATAAGGCCACATCCGAACGCTGTGCAGAAAAATACAGTGCCCTGCCGGAGCCGCCAGCAACCACGGGATGACCCACGACCGCGCTGCAGGGATGCACTCCTATCAGGAGTAAGAATAGCCATGGGAGTAGCCGAGGAGACTCCATTTTTCCGCTGCTGGTGCAGCTATCCCCGCGTCTGTTTCGAGGCCAAGGCCAAAAACGCCGCCGACGGACGTACAGCAGACCGCCTCGTTTCGTGACACGCAAGCAGAAGCAGTATGTACCTGTACTGTAAATATTGTATGGCCGGGGGTAAGATACGGGGATATCGGATAAACCCGCCCGTACGTCGCCCACCGCAACGCCTCAACTGTAGTAAAGCGGCCTGGCGGCGGGGCCCGGGAGTGTGTGAGAGGTGACACCGAGGTATGTAGGCTGGACTGAAGGCTGCCGAATTGTTGGTGGCAAGGGTCACCTGCACGTTAGAACAACAGGGGTGGGCCGGATAAGCCCTGCTGACGGATATGATGCAACAGCGAGGTCGTGAGTGGGTCGCAGCAAACAAACGCGACACAAAGACGTGATGAGATGATAGCAATGGATACAGCAGGTACCTGTACTCTGTACATCACGCCGACGACGACACAAACGCGTGGTATATGTTGGTACAGGTACAGGTACCCGTAGTAAACAGCATATCATCATGCATATATCGCAATTATTCATAAAGGATATCGATCATATACTATGTATTGGTACATGTACTGCTGCGTTCCGTACAGGATGCGCACGGAACTCGTCGTCATCAGCGCCCGGCCGCGCACGCATCAGTCGCGGCGGCGGTCACTACGGGTACTTTTATGTATTGCGGATCTGTAACAAAGCCGGGGGATGTTTGCCAAAAGTGTTAATATATTTTATTTACGCTTTTCTCCCCATAATAAGGGTCTCAGAATCCAAGTATTATTTACTACGTGCGGTGATATCCCGAGTACAGAATACACTCTTCCCATAAAGTCCGTTACAAGCGGCACGCATTTAATTACCCGCCACGCACAGCCGCGATGGCCATGCAATTCGATTGGGGGGTAGTAGACTAACGACTTTTGAATAACACACCACGGCGCGCTGTTCACTGGCGTGAGCACCTCTATCGGCACGCTCCGATTATTGTGGGCACACACGTTGGATTTGCGGCCGAAATTTTGCGGGCCGAAATTTGTGCATGTGCAGGTTATGCACGCCTCTCTGCGTGGCTCGGTACACGTAGTGTTACGACAAGCCAGGAGACTACTCGACATTGGGCTCTCATCATGTTTGCATAATTGCACGAGTGTGTCCCGAGTGTGTTGCGCCCGGCCGCCTACTGAGCGGCAATACCGAGAATGGCATATCGTGTGCACTAGGTTTTCTTGCCAAGTGCCCGAAAATACAACCAAGGAACACGGGCTAGGGACCAATTGGGCTTGAGGGACGGTTGACTTGGAGTGTAAGCACCCTAGAGCGCGGATCGCTGGCCTTTGAAGCTTTCGCATCGCCAGGCGTGAAATATGGCCGAGAGCTTTCAAAGTACCCTAGCACGGGCCGTGGTTTGGCATGCGGCAAATGGCACGGCACCATATCATCATCCGGCATGAAATGGGTAACGCCGTGAATAGATGAAATATAGAGCGCTAATTGTTGAGCGTATTGGCGGAGCGGGTGTGCGGGTGCCACATGTCCAAGGGATGCTAGCCCCGCGCGAATGTGGCAGATTTTGAAACCCTAAAAACTTTAGTTGGTTGTACGAGGGGATGGATGGCATCGGACGGCGGATTTGACGCGAAAATCGGCCAGTAGGCGTAAATCAAATTAAGTAATATACGATTCTTACTAGGGGGAAGGGTTTCCATTTGTAACTTAGTTTGCTTGAATCGGACACCGTACGGCAAACTTAGGCTTTTTTAAGCCTCCCAAGCTATGGGTTTCCGGCCCCTATCCCACCCACGTCAAGCATCTTAACGGCACATGCCATCACACCCACGTGCTCCCATGTTTGCGGACAACATGCTGGGATCATAAACACCGCGTGTTGTATGGCCGATTTCGGGAGTATTCACGAGCCAGAGTGTGGAAAATCCGAATTCCGGGGCGCCCGAATCAGGGTATGCCCCAAAATCGGGGTTGACCCGCAAACCCTAATACGTGATTTCGTAGCCGTGACGGGTTCCATTTGTGCCCCGCTTCTTCCTTTACATCACCGTCAACACAAGTTTTGGTCCGCTCTTTCAACGAGCTCAAGTACAGTTAAACCCTAGAAACCCTACATGATAAACACCCGCCCTACGCGAAAGGCCCTATTTCACTAGTAACGGACTTTATGGGAAGAGTGTATATCTATCCTGCTTCGATGCCCGCGTTGGGAGGGCCACCGTCGGATTTTGGGGACACTAGCTCGTCCATAGTTTAAAGATTTCGTACGTTAGTTCGGCGAGTTCGCTACCTCTCATGAGCATCTAAGTACATTGCTTTTAGGCGGTGTCCCCCCTTCCCTTCATGTCGCTACTCAGATTAAAGGGAATGGGGGATTTTTCAAATTATGTTGTTAGGCCCTCCTTTAGAGTATTGTCATTGTAGTTATTCATGTATCGCACTCCCGAAATATTTTACTCCTTGAGATGGGCCTTGCTCCTCCTCGCATTACTCATCGAATGGGCCGACGCCCGGACGGATGTACGGGTAAAGCACACCTTTCTTGTTCAAAAAAATGAATTCATTTTTGTTTGGGTGTTACTAGACGGTTTTTAGTCACTGAAACTCAAACACTAGTTTCAACGGGGAGTGAACGAACGAAGTAAGGCACGTTTCTTGAGCAATGATGCGTTGTGCACTCACTAGAGCGTCGCCTAGCCGGGAGCATGATCGATGATGAGTGTAAGTCTATTTTAAGCTTATACTCTCAGTCGTGCCTGCAAAACGCCTCCCGTAGAGGGTGCCCGTCCGGGTTTTCCTGCGAATCCCACATCATGCGGGGGCCAAAAACATCCCTAATTGAGGGTTGCTTAATTTGTGAATTTGGGAAGGAGGGTTGGTTGAGTTATGCTTGGTAGGCGGCCTATGTGTGCTTCTTTTTCATATTGAAGTTGCACCCTATCCGTGTGTTACTAACGTACAAGCACCTCTAGCGGTTAGAATTTGTAATGTCGTGGCAACGCCCACCTATTCTTGCCCTCATTGATGGAATTTCAATGGTCAGATTGAGTTAAATCTAGAGGTTTGCATATCCAACTCTCATGTGTACGGGACAGTGACACTAGCGGTTACTCTTACCGTAAATAGCGGCGCGTCGCACCTGCATGGCAACCACCTTGCCTTGGCAGTTAGACGCAACCAACTACCAACGACCTCCCCAACGGTCAGCTCTAGCTAGCCCTCGCCTTCTAAGCCGGAACTAGCAACGAGCCTAGCACTCTCTGCTTTCGCGCTCAGCCAATCTAGGCTTCGCGCGAATGCAATCTCGACTGTCGTAGTCGAGCAGCGTGTCAGTTTACCATCGTCCCATGCGCACTCGAGCGTCACGCGACACTTCCCCTCGTTATGCTACGCAGTTACGCATCATGCAGCCTGAGCAATCTACGTCCGCCACAGAGAGGGCATGGACGCGCTGTCGGACGGCCCACCTCTATGGACAGGGTAGACGGCGGCGGTTGCCCTTATCCGAGCGGGTCATCGCACCCACGCAGCGACAGAGGAGGCCGCCCGTACTCGATTGGGCTTCCTCCGCCTCACCAAGGGAGGACATGCGAGCACTGATGCGGACCGCGTGTTCGCGGAATTGGCCCACGAGCGTTTCTGTCGCCCGCGCCCTACCGTGGTCTCCGGCCCACTGGATGCGCTTCGCCAAGCTTTCGTCGACCGAACGCTTGAGGTCAGCCTTCACGCTGCCAACAAAGTTGCTTCCGGTGCAGCGTTCGCCAAGGTTACACCACACAAGCCAACAGGTCATGACGCCAAGGCCCGCAAAGTTGCAGCCTATGGACGCAAAGCAACAGCAGCGGCGGCAGCAGCCGCCCGCCCACCACCACCTCTCGCAAAACCGACCGACCAGGCACGACCACCGCCCAAAATATGATGGTGTGGCCCGCCGCGCCGATTCCTGCTCCCCGACACCTTCTTTCATGCGACATCGCGTGCGTCGAAGATGGCGGGAGTGGGAGCGCATCTGCGCGAGCGGCCAAGTCCTAAGCTGGATCCGCCATGGCGTACGCGTAAAATTCAAGCACGGCACACGCCCCAAGCCTTTCAACCACGGCATCTATATGCTAGACGCTACACCAGCCCAACTCGAGTTTCTAAACTCGGAACTGCCACGCTTCGAGGCTTGCGGAGCGTGGGAGCGCTCAGACAACCCTCGCTACGTTTCACGGATGTTCCTAGTGCCCAAGCCAGCATGATTATCGACCTTCGAGAGCTCAATCGCTACTACTCCACGTTCAACATGACTTGCGAGACCCTCAAGCACCTCCGTCACCTATCCCGTCCAAGCGACTACTTCGTCTCTCTCGACCTCACCGATGGGTACTACACCCTTGGCACCCGGGAGGAAGACCGCAACTACTTCACCGTCAACTACCGCGGCACCATGTGGCGCCTCGCGTGCCTTCCGATGGGCTGGTCGGGCTCGGCGTTCTACTTTTGCAAGCTAACACAAGTCTTCACGAGTCTCCGCCGACCGCCTCCGCCTACACCGGCATCTACACAAGCAAACGCGCGTCCGTCAAAGCGTTTTCTCCGGAACGCCCATTGGCGCGGTACGCGGCTGCTCCCCTTCATGGACGACTTCCTTTTCTTGGCGGACTCGTACCACGACGCGTTGCTTCTTCGCCAACGCGTCGAGGACCTACTCAATCGCCTAGGCCTCCAGCGCAACCCCAAGAAAGGCGTGTAGACGCCCACACAGGTGGGAGACCACCTAGGCTTGACAATCGAAATACAGCTCGGCATGTTCCGCGCCCCACCCGAAAATCTACGCCAACTCGCTCAACACGCGTCGTCCATGCTAGGCCGAGCGGCCTCGAACGCCCGATGGCTCCCGGCTCGCCAACTCGCGGCCTTCGCGGGAAAGGTCCAATTTCTCTTTCTCGCTATCGCACCAGCGCGCTTCTTTTTGCGCGAACTCCACAATGTCCTCGTAACACGCACTGGCTGAGGGGGGGCGCGTCCGACTCACACACCAGCTACGTCGCGACCTCGAGTGGTGGCGTACAGTGCCCAACCAGAACAATGGGCGGTCCATCTACAAGCCCATCGAGACCGCCTACCTACACGCCGACTCCAACGACTACGGATAGGGAGTTGTTCTGAACAACGATCCCAACTACCAAGCCCGCGGTTTCTGGAGCGCTACAGACCGACTACATCACATCACGTGGAAGGAACTTCGAGCAATCCGTCACGCAGTCGAGTCGTTTCTTCCCCAGCTCAAAGTCCGGCGCGTCCTACTACACGAGGACAACACGGCAGTGGCCGCCGCGCTCACAAAGCTCACCTCCCGGTCCCCAGTTATGATGACCGAGCTGCGCCGCCTATGGTTCCTGTTCGATACCAACCACATCCATATCCGCCCGCGCTACATCCGGTCCGCAGCAAACGTGTGGGCCGATACACTTCGCCGCGAACCGGACACCGAAGACTAGCAGCTCAACCCACGCATGTTCGCACACATACAGTCCTTGTGGGGACCCTACACTATCGACCGTTTCGCATCCATGTAGAACACTCAACTCCCACGGTTCAACGCCCGTTGGTGGGACATGCAGTGCGAGGACGTCGACTGCCTCCGCCTTCCCGACGCCGCATGGCGACGCGAAAACAACTACTGCAACCCTCCTTGGACCGCTCTACCTACACTCGCCGCCAAGCTTGATCAAGCACAAGCCCCAGCTACCGTCGTCGCCCCCTACTGGTCCAACAAAACGTGGTACCATGCCCTACAGCGCCTCGCCAGTGCAACGGTACGCTTCCCAACGACACGCGACTTGTTCTTTCCCGGCATGCTATGCACGCGCGAGGGGGTCGGGCCACCCGCTTGGAGCATCGTGGCTTTTCGGCTAACACCCCCTCGTGGCTCTACACCCGCCGCGGAGCCATAGGCAAGGCGCTTAGCCCGGCCTCTAGGTGGCCTGCCGTATCACAGGTACACACACCCCGTACATGCCAACCTCGCTACCGCCTACATATCGACGCTATCCACGCCCCTTGGTCCTCCTCTATGGCCGACACGTATCAATCCCTTTGACGGACCGATAAGCTAGGGCTTACGGCGGTCACCCTGCTCAGCAACTCCCTAGCGCCCTCTACAAACGCGAATTACGAAAGCGCCATGCGCCAATTTTTCACTTTCTGTACAGAGGAAGGAATTGCCCCTTTACATGCCACGCCGGCCTTTATGGTCCGCTACACCGCCTGGTTGGGCGTGCTCGGCACAATGGCCGCAAGCTCTCTACAACCTTACTACTCAGCGGTGAATAAGTTCTTCCGCGACCACCAGCGGCCACCTATCGCGGTGGGAGAATTGCTAGCCGACGCGAGGCGCGGCCTCGAAATGCTACAACGCCGCCTCGGTACAGCCGACACACGACTCCCGCTCCCCGCGCTCGTCGCCCTCGACATTCTACTGGCAGCCAACACGCTACGCGACAACCTTGCGTGGTCGCCCGCTGCCCTACCACTCCTCCAGCGCTTTCGCGCCTGCTTAGCGGTATGCGTCAATCACACATTTTTCTGTCGCGCAGAAACCGGCGCCCGCTGCCTGACCGGAGATCTCACCGTAGATCGACCCTCTCAGCAAATTTGTATGTTTGTCCGCAAGTCCAAAGGAGACCAGCGCCGCGACACCCGCGACAAACTCGTGCTCACAATATCGATACCCGCGAACCCCATCTTAGCCGACCTCATGGACTACTACACGCAGCAATGCTACGCTTTCTGCACAACCTTCTATAAGCGCCCACCCCCTTCCGCTTTCTGGGGCCTCTCACCTTCCGAAGCCTCCGCTGAATGGGGAGCCGCAGCCACACTGTCCGCATGGCTCGCCCTCGCCCTCCGCACGGTCAACACCTCCGCTCCCTCCGGCTTCAAGTGGACATCGCACCGCCTCCGGAAAGGGGCCGCGTCCGCTGCCAGCTGCATCGGCGCCCCCCTCCCCGTTATCAAATACATGGGTGGCTGGGCCAGGAATAGATTCGTGCCCGAAGGAAAGTTCATTGACCCTACCATGACCCCAACACATGCGGCTTGGCGTTTCTTCAGGTGGCTCGCCCCGTCCCCCCCCGCAACACTAATTTGGCTGTGCAAGCCTTTGGCTTTAAGTTCTTGGCAAAACGTGCCCTAGGGTAAATGATCGGATTGAGTTAAATCTAGAGGTTTGCATATCCAACTCCCATGTGTACGGGACAGTGACACTAGCGGTTATTGTTACCGTAAATAGCGGCGCGTCGCACATGCAGGGCAACCACCTTGCCTTGGCAGTTAGACGCAACCAACGACCAACGACCTCCCAACGGTCAGCTCTAGTTAGCCCTCGCCTTATAAGTCGGAACTAGCCACAAGCCTAGCATTCTCTGCTTTTGCGCTCAGCCAATCTAGGCTTCGCGCGAACCCACCCACCCATCCCTATATTCCTGCGCTAATTGTCCCCCATGCCCTGTCTGTGGGGGTCTTTTGACCAAATTGTAAGGAAGCTCACATCTTTGGCAAAACTCGCCCTAGGGTAAACCTCTTTAATTTCATTATGAACATTTACATAAGCATGGGAGGGGGGGGGGTTCGTTTGCAATGTTATCGCCATTGGGTGGGTTGATCCTTGTTGGCCACCCCAAGCAAGGTCACATGGTCATCCAAAGAAAATACTCCATGCTTGTCATGCAAGGTCCATAGTAAGGGCCGATGTGGTCAAGTACTTCGCTCGACACCGTTGACCAGCCGCTAAAACAGATATATAGAGTAACTCCCATTATGTAGACGATTGTAATTGCTCATGTCCTTAGGGAGTGTGATGTCCACGTAAATCCTGCCGGCGGCTAAACATGTAGAGCTCGCGTGATCTCGTGAAGCTAACATGTTTGGCAATTTACTTGAGGGTAGACCGCGTGACAAGTAAGTCCGACTAATACCAAAAGAACACGTGAGAGGGCAGCCGTTTTGGAAAGCATGTGATGTACTTTAGAAATCCAACTAACGTGCATCGTTTCATAAAACGTAATGGTGTCGCCACGGACAAATGTGATCTAATGCGTCTTGACACATACTTGATCTCACCGCTAGTACGCTAGTACCTAGTTAATGATTTGAGTGCGGGATTTTGAAAATCAGCCTTGAAACTTTGAAAATTCGAAAATCAGCCTCAAGCCAACCATGTGATCAGCCACAGTCAAGCCAATCGCAAGAATAAGTCCTAGGCTCTTTTTGGAAAGTTATGGAGACTATGGAATGCGTGGTTGGTGAACAATCTTCATGTAGTCAAGGTACGATTGACTGATGGCAAATCGTAGTCATTCAAGTAAATCCGTGCGCCCGCCGGCGGCGCAGCGGCCGCAGCCTCGGAGGGGGGTGCGCTCGCATACCCGTCGGCGTCTACCAATACCTCGTCCGCATTGTGAGCCTCTGTAACCTTCAAGCCGTACCATGCCTTGCACGGTAGGGGGCTAAACGAGGTACCGGCAGCTGCGATCCGCGCGATCAACATATGTCGGAAAGTCATGTACGGAGAGTTTTATAAGGGAGAGAGAGCCACCACCTTCAATTGGGAATAATGATATCCGTACAACGGCACTAAAATCTCCCGCTCGGGCTGTCCGATATGTTGTTCGCGGCTAAATACTCTCAGATATTATCATGATAAGGTGACGGGGAAAGAATTTGTGAAATACATTTTGGCGAATAGGGTACGGGCAGATCAGCGGTAGGTGGAGGTGTTGGAGCTGTCGGCGGACAGCCCGGAATCGGCGCCGGGGAAGGGCGCTCGCTGCTTGCCGGCTAACTTGATGCGGTCGAGCCGACCCAACGGAGAGCATCACGGCAACGGTTGGGCGGAGGAGAGTCGCAACGAGAGGAGCGGAGTGGTCCGGCGACAACGATCCTTATGATCAACCGCCGCTAGAAACACTATACGGGGGGTTTTCCAATAATATCCGTACCACCGCGGCCTTTTTGGATCCGACAATGGTGACCATGCCCTACCCCACCGCTGCCCACTATCGACATGCACACCTCATATTAGAGAGTGCGAGCCCGGGTTAGCGCGGAGGCTCGCACTCAGAACAAGGGTGCTCGATGGACGGGCGATCGGTGGGCGGAGGGTACGGTCGATGGCTGGTTTTCTACACATATATCCGGGTACCAGACTTGAAAAAGCCGGGGAAGTGCCCAATAAAACTTTTCAGCGCGGTTGCATGAGCACTAGCTTTTTTAGTAATGTGGTAGTCTTGGTCCCCCCCCCCCTCACCTACCCTCGAGGTGACGGGGTATCTTATTAACTAGGAGGAAAGTTGCGACGGGAGGAGCGGCTAAGACCTTGGGGCGGGGCTTACAGGATGTGACGGCGGGATCGACGGGCGACCGCGTGAGGAGGAGTTTTTCGCTAGCCTTCCTCCTCTTTTCTCCGGCAAGACATAAGTCACGCGGGAGCTAGATTAGGCTGGCCCGTCGCCCCTCTCGAACGCCGATCGGCCTAGGCCGGTCGGCACCCCGGTTCGGTGGGAGCGGGCCGTGCATCGTGAAGATAGAGCAGCAGTTTCATTTTTCATTTTTTGACAAGTAGCTCGACTTTGTTTGTAGATATGTTTTTTCTTGATTACGAAATTTAGTTTTGATGTTACTTCTGAGGCGGGGGGCAGAGGCAATTACTGCGGTTGCTTACATTTCTCAAACCTCCGACGAACGTCGGCACACATTGCAGATAGGTGTGTCGATAGGTGTACCTTGTCGAAGAGTGCCCGGCCCAATTGTTCTCCTAATTGTCCTAAATGGCTGAGCTAATGATGGCCGTTAGACAGCAGCCGTTCATTTTGTTGGTATTGTTGCAAATCATTTAATGTTCATTTTCGTAATCAAAAAAAGTGTAACGGTGCGCTCGCCGGCGGCACAGCGGTGGCGGCCCGGGAGGGGGGTGCGCTCGAAAACCCGCCGGCACACACCTCCACCTCCTCGTGGGGGACGTTGTTAACGCCGTAGCCGTGCCGCGCGTGGTACGGTGGGGGGCTCATAAACATTCCGACAGTGCGATCCACTCGTTCAACAACTACCGAGGAGCCCCGGCACGGAAGGCTTTCAAAAATAATTTATGTACGCAAGCGCCAAGATCTCTCGCTCCGGCCCTTCGATATCCATTTCCAAAACCAAATACCCCCGACTACTCTCATGTTGACGGAGCGTGACCTATATCTTATGAATTCTTGGCGACTCGGAGGCTACGGACGGTCAAGCAACTGAAGCCGGGCAATGAAGTTGACGGCGGACAACCGGAAAACAACGCAGGGGAAGGGCGCTCGATATACAAGAATGAATGCCGAGCCTCACATGGGGGCGAGGCACAACGCGGCGCATATTGGAGAAGAGCCGCAGCCGGAGCAGTGACCCGGTCTAGCGACGGAGGTCCTTATTAGACTTGACCGCCGTCGAGAAAACCCGGTACATGATATTTCGGTTTTAATTTCAGTACCCAACAAATTTTGAGGTCGGCGACTCGGTCCATATAATCTACCTATCCCTCCCCTAGTCGGTACCCAATTATCGACAGGATTTCCTCAAGCCGTGTGCTTAAGGGTATAGCGACAATAAACCGCTCAAAAAGGCGCCCCCATGCGGCGTAAACCAAGGGGGGGTGCGGACGGATTTAACGAGATGACACGGGTGTTAGAAACAAACGTCGAAGGACCCGGACATGACAAAAGTATGTGCGGAGGCACTAAGGCCTTCCTTTCCCAGCCCCCGGAGGGGTGAGGAAACCCAAGCTAGGTGAAACGTCGCCTCGGCGCGAGCAGCAAGTGGCTCGGACGAGGGGTGCGAGTCAAATCAGGGCCGTCGACAAATCGGGGCGTGGGGGGTTTTGTCGCTTGACTTTTTTCCCCAGCCAAGGCACGAGCGAAGTTGCACATGAGCATATGTCATGCAAATCCATCTTGACACATACACGCTTGCTAGCTTTTCATGCCCCGTACCCTAAGGGGCGGGAGTAGGCCGCGCATCATGGAAACTAGCGACATAGTATTATTCTGCATTTGAGAAAAGTGGGATCGGATTTAGGTTTTATTTTTTGAGATTTTAGTTCATCTATACTCCTTAATAGGTGGGGGTTGTTATAGTTTTAGCGCATTGATAACAACCATATAACCCATGAGGAGCAACGGCACAAATTCAAAGTTAGTTATGTCGTGAGGTGTACATTGTCGAAGAGTACTCGTATTTTCATGGTTAATTACATGGCAGCCGAGATATAGCTCGCGGTTTAGCCGATACATGCGATTTGAGTCGTGGCAGTAGGTAGGTGGAGTTGCGAAGAAGGGCTTGTGGACTTCCGAGACTTGCGAGGTGAGGACAAATGTGAGAAGGCGGCGGGGGTAGTGACTGGCGTAACGGGCCTTTCTCCGCGGCTTATGAGGCGGGCGGATTTCATTTTTTTTTCATGAGGCCGATTATGATTTTGGAGGACATGGGTTGAGGGAATTGTGAAAAATGAACATTCCGTGATTCTTGCCATCGATAGAGAAACTAGACGGTTCAGTAACTATATATGGGTACTTCTTGGGTCGTGGTTAATTTGGATTCAGCGGTAGATAATGGGGTCAATGATAGTGTCGGTAGTGTGGCACATGCTAGCGTCCGAGGCGTCTGTGGTCTTGTTGTTGGAGGTGAGTGCTTAGCGTGTGGGTGTATTGGTCAGATAGATTGGTCAAGGGGGCAATTTAGATGAGAAATGTACATGTGTCCCGCTACATGCTATGAAGTTGCCGGAGAGTAGGGTATGCATCGCGGCGGGGTATAATAAGGGCTTCCGGGGGGCAGTGTGAATGATACTTTGAGAGATATTTTAATGTGTGCGACGATCATTTCTACACAAAACTCGTTAATGTTCGTAACGCGATGTAAGCGGCAAATTGGGAGTTGCTGCACGGGGATGGCTTTGATTGAGGTAAGTTACATCCCATGAGCAAGTGAGTTAACGTATGCATCAAGGAATCCCTTGGTAAGCTGGAGATGGACTAAAGGGTATAGTAGGGGGTTGTGCAAATCGTCTCTATCCTTGATTGAGTTTACCAAGTTGGCGGTCAAGAAGAATGTCGTGAGACAATAATTCTTGCTTACCGATGTTTGGTCCTCTCATACCTCAAAATTTGCGCCAAGTCGCGAGTGGCGATTAACCCAGGGCTTATTATACGCGACATGTTTGGTTTTACACAATAAATAATTGGAATAAGAGGTGAAGTTTAAGGCAAGGTTGATGCCGACTCCTAGGATGCGAAAGCTGTGCTCGGGGTCGATATAGAGGACACTTTGTGGTTGTGTTTTCGTATATAATAATGAGTGTGTGGGTAATCAATTCTTAGATATTTCCAAAGTTTTTGCAGTGAGAGCAACGTTTTCCCATGCCCTATATGGCACTCGTGATGAGGCAGCATTTATTGACGGTGAGGCCAACACCAGCGTATACATTGAATAGTGCGATGCTTTTATGCGCATTGACATTCAAATATCATAGTGTACTCATGTGGCGACATTCATATCCTCTGCGAAGTCGCGTGCGGGAAATGAGTCTGGGGGGTTATGCGCGGCGCCTTGAGAGTGAAGGGGGGTTGTTCTATTGCCTTTATCGCCAACCTAGAGCCAGCGTAGCGGTGGCTCGATGAAGAATTGGAATAAATATATAAGAATAGGGAAAGGGTGTCTCCTCGTAGTGCGCCCATGTAAATGTGAATAAGAGGGATTATGGCATGGAGTGTGGTGCGTGCAGTCGCGGAGATGTTAATAATTTAGAGAAGTTGAAGGGTACCTCCATCTCCTTAATGTGTTTGTGCATGACACGGTGGCCGGGGTCATTTACGCGCCTTTGTGATATGCATATGGAATATATTTATCTTGATTATAGAGCTTGGCGGTTTCTATTACCGTGCGGAGGGACGAAAGTGCGTCAAGAGCGCCCTTTTTATGTCGAAAACCATTATTTTGTGTGCTTGAACAAAAATATCATTCGGCATAATATTGCCAACATGCTTAATTGATTATCGCCGTGCAAGGTTTAAGGTGTATGATCATTAGAGTGATCGGGCGATAGTTATCAAGGTGCTCTAGGTCACCCTTCTTTTAGAGGAGGCAAGTCATGCCGTGGCATCATTGTGCCAGAGTGGCACTCACCGGCGGCGCAGCGGCATCGGCCCAGGGGGGGTTGCGCTCGCAGGCCCGTCGGCACTCACGCCCACCTCCTCGTGGTGGGCGCTAGTAACCCTATAGCCGTGCCATGCTTGGCACGGTTGGGGCTAGGCGGGGTGAAATCCGGCGGCTATGATCCGCGGATCAGCAGTTGTCGGGAAGCTTCGATATGGAGGGCTTTCAAAATTATTATATATACACTAGTGTGGCGGTTAGCCTCTGAAAGCTAAACGCTAGCACAAATCTGTTCTAGTCTGTCTAGCTCTGTGTCGCAAGATTGCAAATGATGTTGTCGAGAGGCAATTGATGAAAGATGTTTCACTACTGTACTTGGGCAGTAGATGTTGTAAATGAACAAAGGAATTGTTAAAAGGTTCTGTCACCTCCCTCTACTGCACTGGGCTTAAATAGGTTTCAGCCCAGACTGGTTACGCCTGCAAGCTATGCTTACGTGTCAGGCGTTAGTGCTGTTCAACCGTCGTCATCTGCCTCGAGACGCGGCCTGCCTAGCATTGGGTTTCACGACGCGGCTCCTTCTGCATTGGAGAGCTCGTTCTGGCGCGTCATCTGGCTAGTTAGATTAATTATGCATATCTGTACGTACCGGGAGGTACTGGTCGTACTGTAGCATCAGCACCATTACAATATTGCAGTAGCGACGTACCCACGAGTATACGTCCGTCCTGTGGAAAAGCACGAATTGGAATCCGTAACGAGTACCTGTACAATGTCCTGCAATGTACTGTTGCATGACTGTACTCGTCACACTCGTACCCTCCCCCTCTTGACAGATCAATGAGGCTGCCACAAGGCAGACCTCCGTGGTTCTTGGCTCCTTTACTGAAGCAGTTATTGGGACTCAGGAATGCGCGCTGGGTGAGCGTGTATGAAATCAATGTACGCCTGAGTCTTGGCGAATTTGCGCCATTGGGGCGTCTCCAAGAAATCTTGTAACGCAACTGTTCGATGCACCTCGTTCAATCGGTGCCAGACATGTGGAATGTCGTCATCACTGAAGTGCGTCATGAAGAGCAAATATTTGCCTCGTCGCCCAGGTAGCGACTTGATGCACACAGCAGAGATGTGTGAGATGTCAAACTCCTCATCGTCTCCTTCAGGGACAGTCACCGGGACAGCTGGCCGTAGCAGTGCGGTAGAGCAGGGTCTTAAGTTGTTAACGTGGAACACAGGATGTAAGCGTACTGTCGCTGGAAGTTTCAACCTGTAACTGTGTTTCCCAATCTGCTCCTCCACTGAAAAAGGGCCAAGCTGTCTGTCTCTAAGTTTCCTGTTCGGTTGTCCTCACAGAAAAAGATTTGCTGTGACGACTGACACCTTGTCTCCCTTAGCGAAGTGTGGCGCTGTAGACGGTTCTGTGCGCGCTTGCATCTCGTCCTTGTGTAGCTGTAACACTGAGCGTACCAAATTGTGTACTTCCTGTAACAATCTCAACCGTTCTGTTGCGTCTTGTGAAAAAGGAATCGATGGTCGCATGCTGAAGAGCAGGTCAGGAGGCTCCTCAGGAGAAAAACCAAAGTTAGCCTCGAACGGCGTGTGCTCAATTCCGAGTGCACGCGAAGCATTGTACGCAAACTCCACTTGCGGTAGAAGTGTCGACCAGTTGGAGCCATCATAGCAACAGAAGCAACGAAGAAGCTGCTGAAACGTGTTGTTCACGCGCTCTGTCAGTCCGTCTGTTTCTGGGTGTCGGCTGGTAGACATGTTTAGTCGCGTCCCAAGGCGTCTCCACAATGTCTGCCAGAAGGCGCTGACAAATTTCGGGTCGCGGTCGCTGATCAACACACGGGGCAGTCCATGTAAACGGTAGACTCCCTGTAAAAACAAAGTTGCAGTTTCTTCGGCAGTAATCGACTCTGTGCATGGCAGAAAATGGGCCATTCGAGTTAGATGGTCTACTACAATCAGCACACTGTTAAAGCCGTTGCTCTCAGGCAAGTGTGTCAGGTAGTCAAGACCAATTGTGTGCCACGGTCTGGGTGGAACAGGTAATGGGTAAAGAGTCGCAGCCATCTGCGGTCGAATCTTCGCTCGTCGGCACACGACGCAGCGTTCACAAAAATCTTTCACGTCTTGGCGGATTCGTTTCCACCAGAATCTGTCGAGTGCTTTAGCAAGAGTGCTAGCAACTCCTCTGTGACCGGCTGACGAACTTTCGTGCAGCTCTGCGATCAATCTCAGTCGGAGCTCAGAGTTCTGTGGAATACAGAGGCGATTGAGTCGCCAAAAGTACCCGTCTCTGGCTTCTATCCGGCTGTCTCTTGTCCACTCACCATCGTCCCCATAAAACGAATCTCGTGAGAACCCCTCGCGAATGAGATCAGCGAACTCAGGGCTCAGCTGCAACGCGTCAACAGTCAGTGAATTTAACTGTGCGTCTTCAAACAGCAGCTGGGACTTCCGTCGTAATTCTCGATCTGACGGAACCTCGCCATCCCAAAATAAGGGTACTGTGGCCTGAGGTACGAAGTCTGGACGCCGGCTTAACGGGTCAGCTTCGTTCAGAGCTCCCTTGCGATATGCAAGTGTCATCGAGCCCACAAACGGTTGCAAATCCCGCAGGTATCTTGCTTGCCGCTTGTTCAGCCTGTTGTTCGGTTGCCTGAGCAGGTGCCGCAGTGTGTCGTGGTCTGTTACGACAAGGAACTTAGAACAGCCTTCAAGATAGCACCTCCAATGCTTGACAGCTTCGCATACGGCCAAAGCTTCTAAGTCGTACGCAGAGTAAGTGTTACCACGCTCAGCTGGATTCAGCTTACGCGCCCAGTAAGAGACTGGTTGAAGACCGCCTCCTTGGTCTTGCAACAGGACTGCTGCAATCCCCACTGTTGAAGCATCTGTAGCTACGGTGAACGTCGCGTCCGAGCTGACCTCCGGAAGGATCAGGCATGGCGCGGAAATGAGCCGTAACTTGAGAGTCTCGAAGGCTTCCAAACAGGCAGGTGTCAGCGTAACCTTCTGTGGCTGGGACTTCCGCAGTAAGTCCGTCAATGGAGCCGTAAGGTCGCTAAAATGGTGTATAAATCTCGCATAGAAGTTGCAGAACTGTACGAAACTGCGAACCTCCTTCTGCGTCTTGGGCATTGGCCAGCCTGCAACGGCCTCGACTTTCTTTGTGGAAACCGAAATTTTTCCGGCTGACACAGTGTAGCCCAGATACTCCATTTCTTGCAATCCGAAGAAGCATTTCTTAAGGCGTAATTTCAGCCCTTCCTCCTTGAATCGCTGTAGCACTAGACGTAGGTGTTCAAGGTGCTCCTCCAGAGTTCGACTGTAGATACAGACGTCATCCAGGTAGACTGTCACGAACTTATGTAAAAAGTCGCGAAGAATGTCGTTCATCATCCTCTGAAATGTAGCTGGTGCGTTACACAGCCCAAACGGCATGGCGACCCATTCCATTAAGCCATCAGGGGTCTGAAAAGCCGTCTTGTGAACGTCCTGATCACGCACTCGAACTTGCCAGAATCCAGAAGCGAGGTCGAGGTGTGTGTAAAAGTTCGCGTCCTTAAGTTCGTCCAGTGTGTCATCCACTCTCGGAAGTGGGTAGGCGTCCTTACGCGTAACCTCGTTAAGGCCACGGTAGTCAATGCACAGACGTAGCGAGCCATCAGCTTTCCGCACAAAAAGAATTGGCGAGCCGAATTCACTGTAGCTGGGGCGTATCAAACCAGCTTCCACTGCGTCTTTAAGCTGTCGATTAAGCTCAGCGCGCTCTGCGGGAGACAATCTGTTTAGACGTTGACGTCGCATCGGGCCAGTTGTGTCAATGGGATGATCCCACTGTCGGCTTACTGGCGGAGAGTCGACAGGTTGCAGTAACTCCGGGAAGTCTTCAAAGAGTAAAGACCGGAAGTTGTCACGTTGTTCTGCTGTTAGTTCCTCTCCAGTGTGAAAGTCTGTCGTTTGTTCAGCGACTGACGTAAGTTCAATGACGTAAAAATCAGCATGACGTCCTCTGCTGCGGCGCGTCTTGCGCATGAGCTTCTGAACTTTCGTAGACGACAGGAGTAGACACTCAGGGCGTCGTTCCTCGAGTGTAGTCTCCACAGCTGTGCCGTCCATTAGTGTAAAAATTCTGGTTGTACCAAATTGTAAAGAGGCCTGTTCGTCATCAAGCCATGGTAAACCCAGGATTAAATCAGCTGTGCGTAATTCACGTAAGACATGAAAAGTCCGGTGAAACTCGTGTCGAGCCAGCTCAAAAGTGACGTCGCAGACTGTTGTAGAAGTCACTCGTTGTCCGTTAGCGAGTCGAACTGGGGTTTTACTGGCAGACTTCCGAGTCTGTAAAGCAAAGCGTCGTACAAAGTCCTCTGACACAAAATCAAGTGTCGCAGCACAGTCCACTAATCCAGAAATGTGGTGTCCGCCATCATGAGTTTTCACAGTCAGCTCAGTCCGAATTAACGGGCGAGCTTCCGTGAGGTCAGTCAGTAGGGCTGTAGCTGTCGAAGAAAATTGTCGCAGCGTAGCGATGGACTGTTCCGAGTCGTCTGTTGGTACAGGTACCGAGTCAGGTTGATCAGGTGCTGTAGGTTCTGGTGAGTTGTTAAACGCACAATCTGCGTCGACTAACCACAGCTGTACAGGCCAAGGGGCTGGAGCAACCACCTCCTGTTGCGCTGGGTTCTCCAGTGACTGACGTGTAAAAAGCTGTGTCCTTGCTGGGAATTCTTGATAGAGTTTCCAGTGCTTAGTCACTTGAGTAAATTTCGCCCACTTCGGTAGTACAAATACAGCCATCGTAGATGTCGGAGATGTTCGACGACAATCCTCAAAATGCTGCGCAATCTGCTCAGCTAACTCCCAGGGTGGGTTGATGAACACCCTCTCTCCTGTTAAGTCTCTGTCTAAAATCGAGTCACTCGGCGAACAGTGAGGTAAGTCACCGTGCGAGTTTAGACCTTCATCATCAGCACATCCTTCCAACGTGAATTACCAACACCACGTAATGACCAGGTCCAAGAGAAGCCATCTCAACTCAATCAAACAACGTCGAGCAGTTCAACGAGCGAACGAAAGCGTGCGTCGACCAAAGAGCTCCGAAACCAATGTGGCGGTTAGCCTCTGAAAGCTAAACGCTAGCACAAATCTGTTCTAGTCTGTCTAGCTCTGTGTCGTAAGATTGCAAATGATGTTGTCGAGAGGCAATTGATGAAAGATGTTTCACTATTGTACTTGGGCAGTAGATGTTGTAAATGAACAAAGGAATTGTTAAAAGGTTCTGTCACCTCCCTCTACTGCACTGGGCTTAAATAGGTTTCAGCCCAGACTGGTTACGCCTGCAAGCTATGCTTACGTGTCAGGCGTTAGTGCTGTTCAACCGTCGTCATCTGCCTCGAGACGCGGCCTGCCTAGCATTGGGTTTCACGACGCGGCTCCTTCTGCATTGGAGAGCTCGTTCTGGCGCGTCATCTGGCTAGTTAGATTAATTATGCATATCTGTACGTACCGGGAGGTACTGGTCGTACTGTAGCATCAGCACCATTACAATATTGCAGTAGCGACGTACCCACGAGTATACGTCCGTCCTGTGGAAAAGCACGAATTGGAATCCGTAACGAGTACCTGTACAATGTACTGTTGCATGACTGTACTCGTCACACTAGCGTCAAGATCTCCGCCCGCTCGGCTAGTCCATTGTTTCTTTTCAAGGCTAGATACTCCTTGCATACTCTCATGTCTACGGGCGGGGGCTGTATCTGAGGGTTCGTTTGGCAGCGACGAGGGTACGGACGGATCTAAGTTGACGGCGGGCGTTGGAGCTGCCGGCGGACATGTCGGAAGCAAAACTTGGGCATGCCAATTGCTGACAGCCGACCAACCATGTGGGACTCGAGTCATCCCTTGGGCGAGGCAGGAGACAACGCATGCTAGTGGATAATCGCAGCCGGAGGAACGACACGGTCTAGCGGCGGAGGTTCACAGGATCAACCGCCGCCGGTTAAACCCGGTACGAAGGGTTTTTGAATAAATATTTCCGTGTCCGCCATCTTTTGCGGGACGGCGACTCGATGCATGTGTTCGATCAGCCCCTCCCCTAGTCGGTACCAAGTTACTCATAGGCTGCCTCACGCAGTGTGCCTAGGGTTATCGTAAGTGCTCACTACTCGTATAGCCCCCCTAACAACGTAAATTACCGGAGGAGGGTACGGCCGGCCACAACGCAACCGGACATTGTGGTGGAGAACAGACGGCGAAGGACGAGGACATGGGGCGGAGGGAGTAAAACATTGCGTGGGTATTTCCTTTGGGGAGGGAGCGCCGGTAGTGATTACTAATGAGCTTTCTCACAGGTAGTATTTAAGTAGTATATGTAATTGAGCAATAGGAATTACTAAATGGTTCTCTCACCTCCCTCTATTGCACTAGGCTTAATTAGCTTTCCACTTAGCTAGCTTGCACTTGTTTGTGCTTGATCCTCGTGCAAGGTACTAGGGCTCACCAACCGCCATCAATAAACTAGCGACGCGTCTCGTTCAGTCTGGGGAATCACATTATGCATAAGAAACCTCGTTTTGGCGCGTCGTCTGGTTGGTTAGAGTAACTGTACGTACATGTACGTACCGGGAGATACTGATAATACAGTACGCATCAATACCCTCGCTGAATTGCAATAGCAACGTTGCCACGTTGTACGTCCTTCCGATGGAAAAGCACGAATTGGAATTAGTAACGAGTATCTGTACAATGTCATGCAAAGTACTGTTGCATGAATGTACTCGTCACAAAATGATTAGATTGAAGTAAATCTAGAGATTTGCAAAACATACGTGCATGTGTGACAAAACGTACGTTCTAACGGTCAAGTGTTATTGTAAAAGCGTTGCACCTTGCCTACACCTAGATGTAACCATCGGGAACCGGTGCAGCGCCTCACACAATGTCCCACGCCCCGCCCCCATGAGCACTAGCTAGAGGCAACCCTTAAGCCGATGCAACCCTCGAGCATTGACACTCTCGGCTTTGCGCTCCACTATTCGGCCCGCGCAACCCACACACCCGACCCAAACTAAACGCTATTTTTCCCCCATGACTTGCATGTGTTGGTATTTTTGGAAAGTTTTAAGAAATGTGGAATCTTTGGGAGACATGCCCATGGTGAACGATTGTAAACGAGTAGGGGATCCACAACCATAAAAGTACCTTACGCAAGAATTGCCTCATGTGTACGCCAACGGAGCGGGCTTGTATATAATCTTTGCTTTACTTCTAACTCTCAGTCGTGCTTGCAAAACGGCGCCCGTAATACAGTGTGCAAGTGAGGGTTTACATGCCAGTCTTACACCCATAGAAAACGGCTTGCTCATGGATGTAGTAGAATGTGTTTCGGTTTTAGGGATTTTAGGGCTTATCATTCAAAACCCTAAACGACTCATAGTCGACTTGCATGTCGCAGTCAACGAGTAGAGGCCGCTTTTTATGCGCCCGTATTCGTAGCGCTACATAGTAGATTCTCGCTCAATATACTATCATATTAATTCAAATCTAGAGGTTTAATCCAACCTGAACTCTCATGTGTAGGGGACATAACCCCCACGGTTAATGTTGCCGTTAATAACGGCGCGTCGCACTTCCATGACAACTAACTTGCAATTGGGCCGCCCGCCGGCGCAACGGCGGCGGTCCCGGAGGGGGTGTGCTCGCAGGCCCGTCGGCATCCCCTCACTTCCCCGTGGTGAGCGTTGGAACCCCGTAGCCGTGCCAAGCTTGGCACGGTAGGGGGGTAAGAGGGCAGACAATGCGATCCGCGCGATTCGTAGCTGTCGGGAAGCCATGTACGGAGGGCTTTTTAAAACATAATTTATGTACGATATTGGCGCCAAGATCTCCCGCTCGGCCCGTCCGATATGTTTGTTCAAGACTACATACTACTAAGATGCCTTCCCATTTGGGGTAGTGGGTCCTTCATCTTCAAGATTGTGAAGTGGCGAAGAGGGTAAGGACGGATCAATGGTGGGACACGGGTGTTGGTTTTGGCGGCGGAAAGCCGGGAAGCACCGCTAGGGTATGGCGCTTACTCGACGCCGACCATCGTGCTAACGTCGAGCCGGCCGAGAGGGGACAGCAACAGCGAGGAGGATTGTCGCGACGGGAGGAGCGGCGAGGTATGGCGGACCATGAGGATCAACCGCCGCCGGAAAACCCAGTACGGAGGGTTTATATAATTTCCGCACCCCCGCAGCCTTTTTGAATCCGGCCATTGCGACCGTGCACTACTCCACCGCTACCCACTATTGCTAGGCACGCCTAATATTAGAGAGTGCGAGCTTGGGTTGCCGCGGAGGCTCGCACTCGAAACAAGGGTGCTCGTCGATGGACGCGCAAACGGTGGGTGGAGGGTACGGTCGTTGGCTGAGTTTCTAGACAGGTATCCGGGTACTAGCACAGAAAAAGCCGCGGAAATGGCCGGGAAAACCTTTCAGCGCGAGCTTATTGTGTTTGATGGTCTCGGTCCCCCACAAATGCCCTCGAGATGACGGGGGACCTCGACTAGGAGAAAAGTCACGACGGGAGGAGCGGCTGCGACCTTGGGGCGGGGCTTACGGGTTGCGACGGCGGGATCGACGAGCGACAGCGTGAGGAGGGTTTTTTCGCTAGCCTCCCCCCTCATTTCTCCGGCAAGACCGAAGTCACGCGGGAGCTACATTATGTTGGTTCGTCGACTGTCTCGAACGACGATTGGCTTAGGCCGGTCAGCACCCCGGCTCGGTAGGAGCGGGCCGTGCATCGCGAGGGTCCGGCAGCTGCTTTCATTTTGCATTCTTGACAAGTTGATTTATTTTTAGATAATGTTTTTCTTGATTACAAATTATTTTGTATGTTACTGCTTAGGCGGGGGGACAATGGTAACTATTGCGGCTACTTACAGTTTTCAGCCTCCGAGGAACGTCGGCACACATTGTAGATAGGATTGTCGATAGGTGTACTTTGTCGAAGAGTACACGGCCCAATCGTTCTCCTAAGTGCTTTAGATGGCAAAGTATTTATGGGCGTTAGACACCAATCGGTCCAATTTGCAGATATTGTTGTAATACAATTTCAAATTCAATTGTACTGGGGCGCAATTATCCACAAAATAATTCCCCCAACGGTCATCTCTAACTAGCCCTACCTACTAGTCATGTAAGCCTGACTTAATTAAGAGCATGGCACTCCATGCTTTCGCGCTCAGCCAATGTAGGCTTCGCGCGACCGCAATCTCTACTCCAGTAGTCTAGCACGGTATTAGTCTTACAACACTGCCTCATGCGCACTCAAGCGTAACGCGAGACACTTTCCCTCCCTCCTTTCCCTCACACTTTCTCATCGCAGCCTCGCAATATGCAGCATGAGCAATCGACATCCGCTATGGGAGCCGACATTCAAGCCAACCGAACAACATATTCGTACAACGATCATAACGTCGAAGCATCGGTTTATTTGGCATTTTTGGCTGCTAACCCCGCCTTACTAGCTCAACTCCCAGGTTCTACAGCTACACCCGCTACTAGAAGTGAGCAAAAACCTATTCCCCCCTACGCGGCAACAACGGCAGAGGGTGGAACGGTGCCCCATGGAGCCACCGATAGACTTGTCGAACGGCGAGCCTAAGCCTACCGAGCCCGACTTCGTCGACTTTTCCTACCACGGCAAAGTTATCCTTGTCGGCCTAGAGCGCCCCCCGCACGAGTTCGAAAAGCCCCGACTTTTGATGCTCTTGACGACACGGTACGCAATTTGAGAGAGAATAAATCGCAGTCGGCCCACGATGAGTACCCCCACGTTGGATGCTATGCCTTCTTCGATGCCTTCGCCAACGCGACAATTAGCAAGAGCATGGACGCGTTATCATCCGGCAGACCGGCACAATTGTATAGCCGGAGCATACATCAACCATTGCCGTTATCAAAGCGGGTAATTGCACCAACGCAGCGACGGTGGAGGCCGCCCGTCCTCGACCGGCCTTCCTCCGCCTCGCCAAGGGCGGACAAGCGAGCACGGATACATATGGAGTATTCGCCGAGCTCGTGCACGGGCCTCTCTATTGCCCCCGCCCTACCGTGGTCTCGGACACACTGAATGCGATGCGCCAAGCATTTGCCAATCGCACACTAGAAGTAAGCCCCCCTGCCGCTTGCTCACCTGCTTTAACGGCAGCTTTCGCCAAGGTTACACATGTCCGTCCATGCTAAAGCTCGAAAGGCAGAAATTGGCAAACGCAAGATAACAACAACAACAACCAAAACGAAGGCCAACGAGGGCGCCAAGCCATTCAATTCTACCAAACCGCCCAAAAACAATTATAGTGTGGCCCGCCGCGCCGATGTTTGCTCCCCGACATCTACCTTAATGCGTCACCACGTGTGGCGAAGATAGCGGGAGTGGGAATTCATCGGCTCGAGCGGTCAAGTCTTAAATTAGAGCCGCCATGGCCTTCGAGTCAAATTCAAAACGGGATGCGGCCCCGACCTTTCAACGACGACATCTCAATGAGTGACGTGACCCCCGAGCAACTCGACTACCTCTCTACATAGCTACTCCGTTTCGTAGCCTGCGGAGCTTGGTGATGTGCACATATGTCTCGCAACTTCTCCCGCATGTTCCTAGTCCCGAAATCGGGAGTCAATAAGTGGAGATTAATCATCGACGTACGCGTATTAAACACATATTGCTCAGACTTCAACATGACATACGAGACCCTGAAACACCTAGTACGCCACTTCTCTCGTCCATGTGACTATTTCGTCTCTTTAAACATCTATGACGGCTACTACACATTGAGTATCCAAGAAAAGGACCGCGAGTACTTCACGGTAAAGTACCGCGGCGAGTTGTGGCGCCTTGCGTGCCACCCAATGGGCTGATCATGGCCCGCTTATTATTTTGCAAGCTAACCCACGTCTTCACAAAAGACCTTCAACGACCACACTATTCGCTAGCTTCGACCACATCGCCATTACCCCGCCCTTCACATTGTTTCCTGCGCAACAGGCGCTGCCGAGGCATTCGCTTTCTACCTTTCATGGACGATTTCCTGTTCTTCGCTACCAACTTTAAAGCCGCGTTACGCTTACGCGACCGCATCGACGCCTTGCTCAACCGCCTAGGCTGGCTCGGCAACCCCAAGAAGGGCATGTGAACGCCAGTCCAACTCGGCAATCACATCGTCCTAACGATCGACCTCGACCGGGGGAATTCCGAGCTCCAGCCGACAAGCTACACACCCTCGTCAAGCAAACCTCTCTTTACTTAGCCGCGGAGTGGCAAACGCCCCATGGCTTCCAGCTCGCCAACTCACAGCGTTTCCTGGTAAGGCATTATTCTTATGCCTCGCCATCGTACCCAGCGCCTACTTCTTTCTACGCAAGTTACACTACTTTTTCGCTACTCACAACGGCTAGGGTGGCCGAGTATGACTGACGCCCCAACTACGTCGAGACCTCGAATGGTTGTGCACGGTTTCCAACCGGCACAACGGGCGCTCCATCTACAAGCCCACCGATACGGCCTACCTACACGCATATGGATGGGGCGCGTTGCCAAACGAGAACCCCGAATACCAAGTTCGCGGTTTCTTGTGCGGCGAAGACTGACTTAACACATCACGTGGATTGAATTACGAGCATTATGAGTCGCGATCGAGTATTTTCTCCCCAAATTACGGTGCGCTTACCTTCTCCTCAACGAGGTCAATGCAACAATCGTCGCTACATTAACCAATCAGTCTCCTTGCTCTTTTGCTATGATGGACGAGCTCCGTCGTCTATGGCTTATACTCGACACCAACAACATCATGATTCGCCCGCGCTACATCCGCTTAGCGGCAAACATTAGGGCGGACCACCTCAGCAGCGAATAAAACAAGGACGGCTGGCATCTCAACCCCCGCGTCACCACAGCCCTAGAAAACTTGCGGGGTCCTTACTCAATCGATTGCTTCGCATTGATTGAGAACACCCATCTAACCCGCTACTACAACATATGACGTGACTTGAAATACGAGGACGTCGACTGCATTCAACTACCCGACACAACCTGGCGGCTAAAAAAAAGCTTCACTAACCTCTCTTGGCAGGCGCTACCCGCGTTTGGCGCCAAGTTGCACCAATCATCATCGGCGTGATTGCTATAGTAGTCACCCCGGCGCCCGCCGGCGGCGACGCAGCGGTATCGGCCTCGAAGGGGGGTGCGCTCGCAGGCCCGTCGGCACCTACCTCTACCTCCACGCGATGGGCGCTGGTAACCTTGTAGCCGTGCCATACTTGGCACGGCAAGGGGCTAAACGAGGTACCGGCAGCTGCGATCCGCGGGATCAATAGCTGTCGGGAAGCCATGTACGGAGGGTTTTGGAAATCAAAATATTCGTACACCAACACTGAGATCTCCCGCTCGGGCCGTCCAATGTGTGTTTTCTCGACTGAATACCCGCAAATCCTCTCCCGACAAGGGGGCGGGGGCGGCGCTTGCGACATATAGTTTAGCGAAAGGGGGTACGGACTGATCAGCGGTGGGACGTAGGTATTGGAGCTCGCGGCGGACAGCCGGGAAGAAACGCCTGGGCATGGCGCTCGCTAGCAATCGCTCATCCATGTGAGTTTCGAGTCTCCTCAGGGGGCGGAGCTCAACGCAACGCTAGACACATGAGGGTCGCAGCCGGAGGAGCGACACGGTCTGGTGGCGGAGGTCCATACGATCGACCGCCGCTTGAAAAACCCGGTACGGCGGGTTTTCGAATATACATTTCCGCACCCGATATCTTTTGTGGAGTGGCGACTTGATCAATGAGTTCGACCAACCGCTCCCAAAGTCGGTACCAACGTATCGACAGGCTGCCTAAGGCAGCGTGCCCATGGTACCATGCCCATGGTACCCATCTTATCACAACGGCACTTTGCCTTGGGCGCCTTCTTGGCAACGTGAATACCTGGGGGAGGGTACGGGCAGATTTCGCACGATCAAATGGGTATCGGAAGTAAACGTTGACGGACATGGGATCGGAGAAAAGCTGGCGCGGAGGCAAGAGCGCGAGCCGAATACCGTCAACCACTAAGGATTTCCTTTCTCTCCAACCCCCGGAGGGGTAGGGAAGTATTGGCTAGGAGGCGAGCTGCGATGGGAGGAGCAACGATATCTCGGACGGGGGAGCGCGCGGATCGACACGGGGCCGTTGACGACTTGTGCGAGTTTTTTCGCATGCCCCCCCCCCCCCCCCCCCCCCCCCCCGGCACGACCGGAGTCGCATAGGAGTAGAGGTCATGTAGGCCCGTCGCGACGAGCGCCGGCTGATGAGCTTGGAAGGTCAGCGCTCTCGCAGCAACTGGAGGAGGCTGCGCATCGCGGAGAACAACGATGAACTATTTTTCACACTAATGCACATTTACTGTCTACTAGCATGCATTTGACTTTATGGTTACCGTCATTGGACTATTGGAGAGGATGGGATTTGTTTATTCGTGGTGTATAACCTACGATCAAGACGGTGCTCTAGGAGACCTGATCACATGGGCGCCCGACGACAACAACCGGTTACTCAGTGATCTTTGTAAAGAATTTTTATTTTTTCAGTCACCCCGTACTGGCCACAGAAACCGTGGTACCAATTAATGCACAACCTCGCCATTGAGACCGCCCACTGCTTAGTTTCACGCGCCTTCTTCTTTCCCGGACGGCACGGCACGCACGATGGGGTTGAACGACCCGCCTAGGGCATCATGACCGTTTGGTGTCCACACCGGCATGGCTACACACCGGGAGAGGCGCTATATATAGGCAATTCGCTATGCAGCGCCCCCTACTACCTCCGCAGTTACCTCTTACCCCTCCCCCAAGTGGCTCCCCGACGCACATGCCCGCCACTCTACCTTCTCAACTCCGACACCGTGAGCGCTTCATGGACGGCATCCATGACTTCGTGCCTACAAGACCTCCTCGGCACCGACATGTTGGGCACCACCGTACTCAACCTTCTCAGGATCTCCCTAGCCCCGGTCACAAACGCCAACAACGACATAAACCTAACCAAGTTCTTCGCTTTTTGCCACTAAAAAATGGCCCACCCTCTACACGCCAACCTCAAATTCATGGTTCGTTACACGACTTGGCTAGGCCTACATGGCGCAGACACGGCCGCATCCCTCCAACAATACTACTCGTCGGTCAACAAGTTCTTTCGCGACCACCAATAGCCCCCAATCTCTATTAGAGAACTCCTAGTGGACGCCCGCCGAGGCCTTGAAATACAACGCATCATCCGCGCGGCGGACGCCCGACTACCCCCACCAGTCCCGCTCGCGCTCGCCCTTCTCCACAACGAGAACAAACACCGCCACATCCTGACGTGGGCCCCACTTGCACGACCCGACATTGCCAAGTTTCGCGCCGCCCTCGTTATATATACGTCGACTACTCCTTTTTCCAGAGCAAAAACGGGCGTACGCTGCTAGACCGGAGATATGATTGTCGATCGCCCGTCGGGGCGTTTTTGTCTCTTCATCCCGAAATCCAAAGAAGACTAGCGACGCGACGAGGCCGACAATCCAGCGCTAGCCACCCCAATCATGGCTAAACCCGTATTGGTTAATCTCCTCGAATGGTACCTCGCTCAACGTCACCAATTCTGAGCCACAATTTTCAACCGCCCCCCGCTTACACACGTTTGAAGTCTCCCACCTTTCGAAAACTCTTCGGATTGGCAAACAGCAGCCACACTCTTTGCGTGGCTCGAGCTTGCAGACAAGTCCGTAGGTGCCATGCCCCACCCGGCTTCAAGTGGACATCGCACAACCTCCGCAAAGGCGCCGCGTCCGCCGTTCGGTGCATCTGCGCGCCCTTGCCTCCCCGTCGTCAAATATGTGGGTAGATGGGCCAAAACATCAAAGCGACAGAAACCCAATACATCGACCCAACCATGACCCCATTTCTAGCAGCGTAGCGGTACTTCGGTTGGCTCGTCCCTTCACGCCCGCCTCCTTTAACTGGGTTGTGCAAGCCTTAGTTTGGCTTTAGTTTAATGGCAAACGTGCTTTAAGGTAAATTGTTTTATTGATTTGAATCTATAGGTTTGCAAATCCAACTGCCATATGTACGGGATAATTACCCCCGTGGTTAATGGTACCGTTAGTAACGGCGCGTCGCACCTCTTAGACAACTTACTTGTACTAATAGTGGGGTGCAACTAAGCAACCACTAGATAACTTCCCCAACGGTCGGCTCTAAGTGACCTAGCCTGATTATAAGCTTGAACTAGCTAAGAGCCTGGCACTTTCTGCTTTCGCGCTCAGCCAATCTAGGCTTCGCGCGACCCCACCCAAACTCACCCAGGGGGCCTTCGCGGCAATTTGCAATAAACTCTGTACTAAACGGACCGCGTGCCACGTAGCGCGTTGGCATGCGTCAGCATGTAATCATTACAGCTGACTCGGAAACCCGGTAGATCTACTTGAGGGTCTACCTCCGGCGACGGCATCAGGCGTCGAGAGCATGGCCAGCACACCCTAGCCAGACAAACATGAACCTCGAGAATGAAAGTTTTAGCGAGCGGTTGTTTCATGATACTTACCGTATGAAGCCGGCAGAATTTAGCGAAAAAATCGAGGCGCTGCAAGTGCCGACCATAATGTTGCACCCGAATCGTGGCGCCAAGCCGCCAAGTTCACGCGGACTATGGGTTGCTCGTTTTGTTGGCACGTCTCGATACTGCGGGCGCCCTACATGTTTTATCATGGAAGCTAAGGATGAACCCGGGCCGCATTTCGAAAATATCTGTGACGATGGTGCGGTGGATGCGGCAGCGCTGGGGGGCTAATGTTGTATGCGGACTAGATCTTTCGCGGTTGCCCACCTACGTGGACGCCATCAAGACACGGATTGCCGTCGAAAACTTCCCGCTTTTCGGCTTCATCGATTGCACCCTCAGACGCACTAGGCGGGTGAAATATGGACATGCGGTACCATGAACATGCGGTATCTGACATAGCGGGACTATACAGAGGGTGTGGAGGGGGAAATGGCTCTGTCCGTGGTGGAGGCAGGATGGGCGATTACCCAAGCGGTAGCACCGTTGTGTCCGTAGCCATACAATTTACTTTACTGCAAATTGAAAAAGACGGATGAATCTTTACTGCAATCTTTACTGCAATCTCTTTCTTCATTGCAATTTGAGACCTCGATTTGATTTGAGATTTGAGATTTGATTACTCTTCTTTTTATCATCCTCGTCGGCGGAGGACCTCGTCGGAGCTCAGTTATGTCCGTATGCAGCATTTTGTTCGTCGATCTACTTCTCTTCCGTTTCGGCGTTTTTTGGGGGATGTGCGACGAGAATTCATACAACGTCTCTCTGCTGCTCTTCATGGCACTCTGGGGTCTTATCTCCGCGACGCTTTTCAGGAGGGCAGTGCTGGTGCTGTGGCATGCCTTCCTGTTCCTCGGGCTTAGGTTTTTTCTTCCTTTCTTTCTTTTCCTAGCTTGGTGGCCTCCACTGCTTTTTCTTGTAAGATTTTTTTTTTTTTAATTTGAGACCAGATTACAATAAAGGTTTATTGCAATTCGGTCGTACGCGAGGGTGTACGCGTTGACGTGACGCGATGATGCTGACGTGTTACTGCAAAGTTTATGGTCAGATTGATTTGAATCTAGAGGTTTGCATATCCAATATCATGTGTACGTGACAGTAACTCTAGCGGTTACTGGTACCGTTAATATCGGCGCGTCTCGCCTGCAGGCCAACCACCTTGCCCGAACAGTTAGACGCAGCCAACGACCAACGACTTCCCCAACGGTCAGCTCTAGCTAGCCCGTGCCTTATAAGCCGTAGCTAGCCACGAGCCTAGGCACTCTCTGCTTTCGCGCTCAGCCAATCTAGGCTTCGCGCGAATGCAGTCTCGACTCTCGTAGTCGAGTAGGGTGTCAATCTTACTTTCGTCCCATGCGCACTCGAGCGTCACGCGACACTTCCCCTCGTTCAGCTACGCAATTCCCCAATATGCAGCCTGAGCAGTCTACGTCCGCCGCAGCGGCCGACCCTCACGCTACCTCACTCGAACAACGCACAGCCGAACAGATTCGTACGGCAGTTTTAGCATCGGAACAACGGATAACGGAACAGTTTTTGGCGGCTAACGCTGCCTTACTCGCCCAGCTCCAACGCACCACAGCTACACCTGCTCCTACTGATCCACAGCAGTCCATTCCCGCCGACGCAACAGCGACGGAGGGTGGTAAGGCGGCCCCCGAGCCACCTATCGACCTGCTCGACGACGAACCCGACCCCGCCGCGGCCGAGTTCGTCGACTTCACCTACTACGGCGAAGTCATCCCGGCCGGCCTCGAACGTCCCCCTCGAGACGTCGAGGAGCCACGTCTGTGGACTCTCACGGACGACACCGCCCGCGCCCTAAGCGACAAACGCACCCAAGCGGCATACGACGAGTACCTACACATCGGGTGCTATGCCTTCTTCGACAGTTGCGCCAACGCGGCAATTGGCGAGGCTTTGGACACGTTGTCGCACGGCCCACCTCTACCTACAGAGCAGGCGGCAGCGATTGCCCTCATCCGAGCGGGCCATCGCACCCACGCAGCGACGGAGGAGGCCGCCCGTACTAGACTGGGCTTCCTCCGCCTCACCAAGGGCGGACAAGCGAGCACAGATGCGGACCGCGTGTTTGCCGAATTGGCACACGAGCGCTTTTGCCGACCGCGCCCTACCGCGGTCTCCGGCACATTGGACGCGCTACGCCAAGCTTTCGTCGACCGCACGCTTGAAGTCAGCTTACACGCCGCCAGCAAGGCCGCCGCCGGCGCCGCTTTCGCAAAGGTCACGCCGGACAAGCCCACCGGCCCCGACGCTCGCACCCGCAAAGCCGCCGCCGAAAAACGCAAGGCCGCTGCCGCAGCAGCAGCCGCGGCACGAGCCGCCCCCCTCCCCAAGCCGACCGACCCGGCTAAAACCCCGAGCAAGAAATGATGGTGTGGCCCGCCGCGCCGATTCCTGCTCCCCGACATCTTCCTTCATGCGCCACCGCGTACGTCGAAAATGGCGGGAGTGGGAGCGCATCGGCGCGAGCGGCCAAGTCCTAGGTTGGATCCGCCACGGCGTACGTGTGAAGTTCAAGCACGGCCTACGTCCCAAGCCGTTCAACCACGGCATCTCCATGCTAGACGCCACACCCGACCAACTCGAGTTTCTCAACTCGGAACTACCACGCTTCGAGGCTTGCGGCGCATGGGAGCGCTCTACGAACCCCCGCTACGTCTCCCGGATGTTCTTGGTGCCAAAACCCGGATGCAATCAATGGCGCTTGATCATCGACCTTCGAGAACTCAACCGCTATTGCTCAACGTTCAACATGACTTGCGAGACCCTCAAGCACCTCCGCCATCTATCTCGACCGGGGGACTACTTCGTCTCACTCGACCTCACCGATGGGTACTACACCCTTGGCATCCGGGAGGAGGACCGCGACTACTTCACGGTCAACTACCGCGGCACCCTATGGCGCCTCGCATGCCTCCCCATGGGGTGGTCGGGCTCCGCCTACTACTTTTGCAAGCTCACTCAAGTGTTTACGAACCACCTCCGCCGCCCTCCTCCTCCCACGCCCGCATCTACACCGGCCGGCCCGCGCCGCCCGTCCAAGCGCTTCCTCCGGAACGCGCGATGGCGAGGAACCCGACTACTCCCCTACATGGACGACTTCCTCTTCTTGGCGGATTCCTACGACGAGGCCCTCATACTCCGGCAGCGCGTCCAAGCCCTGCTCGACAGCCTCGGCCTACAACGCAACCCCAAGAAAGGTGTATGGACGCCAACGCAAGTCGGCGACCACTTGGGCCTCACGGTGGACTTACTACGCGGCGAGTTTCGCGCCCCACCCGAAAAACTGCTACACCTCGCACAACACGCTTCGGCCTTGCTCGGACGAGCAGCGTCCAACGCACGATGGCTACCCACACGCCAACTCGCAGCCTTCGCGGGAAAAGCGCAATTCCTCTACCTCGCCATCGCGCCCGCCCGATTCTTTTTGCGCGAGCTCCACAACGTCTTGGCTACCCGTACCGGTTGGGGGGGACGCGTGCGCCTCACCCACCAACTCCGACGCGACCTCGAGTGGTGGCGCACGGTACCCTCCCAACACAACGGCCGGTCGATCTACAAGCCCGTCGAGACCGCCTACTTACACGCCGACTCGAGCGACTACGGGTGGGGAGCCGTCCTCAACGAGGACGCCAATTACCAAGCCCGCGGGTTTTGGAGCGCCCCCGACCGCCTCCAACACATTACGTGGAAGGAACTTCGAGCAGTCAGGCACGCGGTCGAATCCTTTCTACCGCAACTCCGAGGACGACAAGTCCTCCTCCACGAGGACAACACTGCCGTGGTCGCCGTCCTAACCAAGCTAACGTCCCGGTCACCCGTCATGATGACGGAGCTGCGGCGTTTGTGGTTCTTACTCGACACCAACGACATCCACATCCGCCCACGCTACATCCGGTCAGCCGCCAACGTCTGGGCCGACACACTCAGCCGCGAGCTGGACTCCGAAGACTGGCAGCTAAACCCTCAACTCTTCAACCACCTTCAGCTCCGGTGGGGCCCGCATACAATCGACCGGTTCGCTTCTATGCTCAACACGCAACTGCCACGCTTCAACGCCCGCTGGCGCGACCCCTTGTGCGAGGACATCGACTGCCTACACCTCCCCGACGCGGCGTGGAAACGCGAGAACAACTACTGCAACCCCCCTTGGTCTGCCCTACCCGCACTCGCCGCGAAACTCGAACAAGCTCAAGCCGCGGCGACTGTCATCGCCCCCTACTGGCGGAACAAAACGTGGTACCACGCGTTCGCCCGCTTGGCCACCGAGACCGTACACTTCCCAGCGTCCCGCAACCTGTTCTTCCCCGGCAGGCTAGGCAAGCGAGAAGGGGTCGGACCTCCCGCTTGGAGCATCGTGGCTTTTCGACTAGCACCCCCTCTTGGCTCTACACGCGACGCGGTGCGATTGGCCGGGCGATACGCCCGGACCGATTAAATACTCCTGTACAACACGTCCTCCCTCTGCGTACAGGACCGCCGCGCTACGGATTACGCCGCGGAGCAGCACAGTCGCCCTGGTCCTCCGAACTGGCTGAAACTTTTCAAGACCTCCTAGGTTCAGATAAGCTCGGGGTTACAGCGGTTGCCCTACTCAGCAACTCGCTAGCGCCCTCTACGTACTCGAGCTACCAGAGCGCAATCCGACAGTTTTTTATTTTTTGTGCAGAGGAAAATATCGCCCCGCTACAGGCCACGCCGGCCACGATGGTCCGCTACACCGCCTGGCTTGCCCTCTCGGGAACGGTCGCTGCCAGCTCGCTGCAGCCTTACTTCTCCGCAATTAACAAGTTCTTCCGCGACCACCGGCGCCAACCTATCGCCGTGGGC
This sequence comes from Tetraselmis chui, assembly GCA_026401115.1. NCBI lineage: Eukaryota > Viridiplantae > Chlorophyta > Chlorodendrophyceae > Chlorodendrales > Chlorodendraceae > Tetraselmis > Tetraselmis chui. The sequence continues at coordinate 185,850 of JAPMLY010000286.1, forward strand.
GAACTCCTGGCGGACGCCCGCCGTGGACTCGAAATGCTACAGCACCGCCTGCTGCCCACCACCGCTCGCCTCCCGCTACCCGCACAAGTCGCTCTGGACATCCTACACGCCGCCAACACCCTACACGGAACTTTCGCGTGGACCCCTGCTTCCCTCCCTCAGATGCAGCGCTTCAGAGCCTGTTTAGCGGTGTGTGTCAATTACATGTTTTTCTGCCGCGCCGAAACCGGCGCCCGCTGCCAGACCGGCGACCTAGTGGTCGACAGGCCCTCTCAACAAATCTGCCTATTCGTGCGCAAATCTAAAGGGGACCAGCGCCGCGACGCGGCCGAAAAACCTGTCATCGCTATCCCTGTAGCAGCTAACCCCGTCTTGGCAGACCTGCTCGTCTACTACACGGAGCAGCGCGCGACCTTCTGCAACAAATTCTACAACACGCCACCCCCACTCGCCTTTTGGAGCTGCTCACCTTCCGAACCTTCCACCGAGTGGGGCGCCGCGTCCACCATCTCCGCCTGGCTCTCCCTCGCCCTCCTCACAGTCCACTCGTCCGCGCCCGCCGGCTTTAAATGGACGTCGCACAGCCTACGCAAAGGCGCGGCGTCCGCTGCCAGCTGCATCGGCGCGCCCCTCCCCGTAATCAAATTTATGGGTGGCTGGGCCAAGAACAGCTCTGTGACCGAAGGCAAATATATTGACCCAACCATGACCCCATCACCTGCTGCTTGGCGGTTCTTCGGCTGGCTCACTCCGTCCCCCCCGCAACACTAATTCTGGCTGTGCAAGCCTTTGGCTTTAGGTTACTGGCAAAACGTGCCCTAGGGTAAATGGTAAGATTGATTTGAATCTAGAGGTTTGCATATCCAATATCATGTGTACGTGACAGTAACTCTAGCGGTTACTGGTACCGTTAATATCGGCGCGTCTCGCCTGCAGGGCAACCACCTTGCCCGAACAGTTAGACGCAGCCAACGACCAACGACTTCCCCAACGGTCAGCTCTAGCTAGCCCGTGCCTTATAAGCCGTAGCTAGCCACGAGCCTAGGCACTCTCTGCTTTCGCGCTCAGCCAATCTAGGCTTCGCGCGAACCCACCCACCCATCCCTATAATCCTGCGCTAATCGACCCCCAGACCCTGTCTGTGGGTGTCTTTTGGCCAAATTGTAAGCAAGCTGACATCTTTGGCAAAAAACGTGCCCTAGGGTAAATTGCAAATTGCCGCGAAGGCCCCCTATTAAATAAAAAAACTTCTTACAAGAAAAAGCAGTGGAGGCTACCAAGCTAGGAAAAGAAAGAAAGGAAGAAAAAACCTAAGCCCGATGCGAGGAACAGGAAGGCATGCCACAGCACCAGCACTGCCCTCCTGAAAAGCGTCGCGGAGATAAGAACCCAGAGTGCCATGAAGAGCAGCAGAAAGACGTTGCATGAATTCTCGTCGCACATCCCCCAAAAAACGCCGAAACGGAAGAGAAGTAGATCGACGAACAAAATGCTGCATACGGACATAACTGTCAGAGCGCAAGGAACGAGAGTCAGCGGCCACCATGCCAGGGAAGCGACGAAGGCCCCCTATTCAACCCTATATATATATATATATATATACAAGTATGCGCTATAATGTTCCCCCACGCCGGGCCTACGGTGGTCTCAT